>JAZKJV010011182.1:0-458502 GCA_037367405.1 Ottelia alismoides | reverse complement strand
AATTTCGTCACAACAACACATAATGAAGAGTCAAAGATGAAAAAGATAATCTACTATAGATTAAGATTTAACTGCCATTGAAATTCACGAGAAGACTTAATGTCACCTTATACAAATTAATGTGGTTGGTGCACTAAGGAGTTGTTCGGCTTGGGGGTTAAACCCCCTTTGGGGGATTTACCTTTCTTAACCCATTCTTTCTCTCTCTCATGTGGGCCACACTCTTTCTCTTTTTTAATACATTAAATAAATCAATTTTCTTTCATCAATTCCATTAAAAAATAATATATTATACATCTATCATATAAAAATTATAAACCCTTCCACTTCTACTCACTTTTCCAAACTTTAATACAATCACATCACAATAAATAACCACTTTTCCTAAATTTAATACAATTACATCACAACAAATCCACACACAGTTTAATTCTCTATCCAAACACCAAAATACAAAAATGGTTTACACTCCCCCACTTTAACCCACTCTAACCCGTGTACCAAACACACACTAAGGGGTTTCCTTTCTCCGTGGGAGATATTCCTTGGGAGTTGTCTACAGAAGAGGATCATGTACATAAAGTTGTGTTACCGTCGATTCAAATAGTGTGGATAGTTGAAAGGGAGTAAATGAAAAATCCTAATACAGCTTTGGTCGTGATCTTTACCTCGATTTCCACATTAAAACTAATGTGTATATGTACTTTTCTATCTCTTTCTAATTAGCTTCTAGATTTTTTTTAGATGAAAAAGAGGGTGAGCTCTCGATTTGGGAGTCACCGCACAAACTTTATATCATTAAAAGAAAAGTTACAAGATGTTTTGCATGGATTCCTAAACTCTCAAGAGAGCCTTACAGCGAGACACAATATTTTCTGAATAAAACCTCTGATTTTTAAAAATGAGCATATTTCTTGCCAACCAAATTGCCTACAACACCACAAATGATTTAGCGACGTCGTCAGATGAGTTACCTCCTATCATTCTTACCGCTTCCCAAAATCATGATACATCTCTCTCCAAACCTTCACCGAGGCCTCATAAGTGAATAAAAGATGCTCTGAGTTCTCCATCTGCATCCTGCACCTATCACAAGACACATCTTGAAGTTTCAACACTTCGTCCTCCTTACCTTATCACAAAGCTAGTCTCTCCTCAGGCTCCAGAGGAAAATCTTTATCTTGCTTGGGATCTTGCATGCCCAAATAATCTTCACATATTGTCACAAGTCTCTGTGATAAGAAAATTCCTTTAAAAATTAAACGAAAGTTTTCCAAAGCAGCCGTGAGACCTGCTATGCTTTATGGTTCTGAATGTTGGCCTGTGAACCATAGACATGGGCAGAGACTGGCTGTAGCAGAAATGAAAATGCTAAGATGGATGTGTGGATATACACGTAAAGATCGGATTCAGAATGATGCAATCAGAAAGAAAGTTGGTGTAGCTCCGATCGAGGATAAGATGCGAGAAAACCGCTTAAGATGGTTTGATCATTTGCAAAGAAGGTCATCTGATGCACCGGTTAGGAGATGCGAGTGTTGGGATGTTGAGCCGGCTAAGAGAGGGCGAGGACGGCCTAAGAAGTGTTGGAAAGAGACTATACGAAGGGATCTTAGTTTTTTGGATATAAGTCCGAGATGACCCAAGATAGATCTGAATGGAGGCGAAAAATCCATGTAGCCGACCCTACTTAATTGTGGGAAAAGACTTTGTTGTTGTTGTTGTTGTATCGGCACAAGTCATGATCTTGTCCCTCCCCACCATTTCTCAACTCCCCAAAAAATTGCTTGGTCGAGAATCTTGTACCCGTCCACTCGTAATGATCCCTAATCTGAGACAAGTCATCAGGGAAAGGTGCCACAACCATTAATCTAACCAGATCTTCCCTCCTATATGAAATAACCACAACAAAACTTGGCCTCCACTCTTCGGAATGAGCAACCTCCCATAGAGTGGCCTTCTTTTGACGCCACCATCGCAAAAAGTCTTGGGAAGCATGTCTCTAGCATACCTTCCCCTGTAGATCTTCCCTCCTTCTAGATTTTTAATTTACATTTTTGTCCGAATATTGCATATAAGATGCATATAAGAATATATCAAAATATGGTGACAAATAAACTTTAACATTCATGTAGGACTATCCCCAAGTGGATGTGCATTACAACATGTAATGCATGACAACTACCCACTTCATGGTTACCACAATCTTTGCATTAACTTATGTCTAACCTCCATTGACATACGTCATGCAAACAACTTACAACGTTATGTCCTTTTTGGAAGCTAATGCTTTACACTGAAGATTATTTTTTCATAGTCGAAGTACTTAACTCATCTCTCAATTCAATTTTCAATGAGAAAATCTTGATTGACTAGAAAAGTTTATCAGTGTTTGCGCTTTCGTTACAAAGGCTATTTCATAGGCAAATGAATAAAAAATCTAATCATCATTACCAAATATATCTGGCAAATCTTAGGGTGTAAATAAAATTCATCCGATAACCAGCAAAAGGATAGTAAATTGGTTTTACCAAATAGATCTATGAATCATGCCCTTGATTACAACATTCCCGACAGGTATATTAACTTCATCATCGATCTATTGCTTCTTCAATGTCTTCTTCTTCTTCTTTTCATTCATCTTCAATGTCAACATCTCCAATAATTTTCATAGAAGAAGAACCAATAGATTTGAACTTATTTCTTCAGCTGCAACCAATAGTTGCATCATTTCAATAATGAGTTGTTTTTAACATCAATACTTTTTATCATCCCATCATCTTCATCTTATTTACACGTCATTTACGTGATATTCTTAATTATATTCCTTTTTTAACTAATTATATTTTGTATTTGATGATAATATATGTACTAGTTATGAAGAGATATACTCCTCATTTTATCATAATCACTTTCATATCCTACTTCACAATTGTGGTATGTCACTCTTCCATTCCAAAAAACAAATAGCCGCAATATTGATCATTTCCTCTATAACAATTTCTTAGCACTTAATATATCTATAATAAAAATATAATAAAATATGTTCACATATCCTATACAATATTTCACAATCATATTGATTTTGATTTCAACTAACTTGATTGGGTCATTCAAACTCCTAGATGGACTCATCCCAAAAATATAGTGTGCCATTTAAGTAATCATTGAATATGTTTAGACTTAGATTCCAAATTATTCAAAATCAAAATAGTGTGACTAAGAAGTTAGGGGAAAATAATAAATATAATATTTAAAACTCTTTCATAAAATTTTAATTAAAATTAAAATTTTCAACATGTCGTGTTTATAAATGATGATCATAAACTTTAATCTTATGAAAAAAACTAAGAAAGTAAAACTTTAATGTTATAATTAAAATTGATAAAATTAAAGTTGAGAAGATAAAGTTGAAAATTAAAAAAATAAATTGAAAATTTTGAAATAATCTTTCATTATTTCATATTTAGGTTCCCTTTTAAACTATAACTACAAAACAACAAACTTGTTAGAGTTTATGAGAGTTAAAATATACTTCTAACTACCTAAACAAACTCTTCAAAGATTAAAAAATAGTAAAACTAAAAAAATACATATGAAGAGAGCTCTTAAGAGAGATTGGAGAAGGTATTGATGGAATGGAATTTGGGAGGGATGTTTATAATGAAAGATGCATGGGAGGGAAGAGCAAGATTCTCTTTAGGACCATGTCCGACTTTGCAAATGGTTTGTCAAATCAGGAGGTGGCTGCTTTTTTCAAACAACAATACCACCTTTTTCAAAGACCACACGATGACATGGATGATCGTTCTACTCGAAAAATGATTTGTCTGCCTTGCAAGTCACATAAATAATCAACAAATCATTTGTTGATACACAATTAGTATGAACAACATTTTAAAACTCCCTGACCGCTCAACCTAATGTACTATTTGGATGCATCTCCAAATGAATTGCTGCCATATATATTATAGATTCGGTATTTATATATGTATCTATTTTTGAATGGATATGCTATAAATATCACTTTGATATATAAAAAATATGCATTCACATTTGTTAACTGCTTTGATATAATATATTTGTAATCTTTTTAAGATTATATATAGTAGAACTTTATATATTTTTAATCATATTTTATGTATTATTATGGAACAAAAAATGAAAAACAAGACATAAAGTTTGTCTGTCCTCGGACTTGATTGCGGCTTCAACCTTAACAACTGCAACTGAAGAGTTGCAAGTGGCATTGAAGAAAATGCATACGTGTATCATTTTTTTGCTAAATGGAAAAAAGATTATTTGCTATGAATGTGATAAAAACAAGAAAATCAAAATTTAGAGAAATATTTTGTGTCACTCCGTCGATGAGTATGTTCAGTGAGCTTTCCCTTTGGTCATTTAATAGCATGGAAATTCTTGCAAATGTGCCATGATTGTGGAAAGTTGAAGTTGTATTTGTTGTACCTTGATAATTTAGGGATGAGGCAGGAGAGGGACGAGGAGTGAGGGGGAGGCGACAGTGGCGGACCTCAACGCCTATGAGGTAAGAGTGTATGTGGAAAATGGATTGAAGATCATACTTTTTGAAAATTTAATATGTTTTAGGGTAAAATATGAATTTATGTAAATGTTTATAGGGATTGTGAAGTAAAAATCATGTGATATATTTGTTTTATGTGCAAGTCATTGAATACATGTATATTTTTCAGTATAAATTTTTGGTATAATGATTATCCAATTTGTATTCATTATATATTTTTTAACTTTAAAAAAAACTTTTAAGGATATGGTAACCCATTCGTAAAATCGTATTAATATTAGCATATACATTCATACTTTAAAATAAATAAGGATAGAAATCCTCAATTTCCATATCCACAACATGTTATTTGCTCTTTAGTGGAGCTCCAATCTATAACTATTAAATCACCCGATTTCGATAAATGAGCAAACTATTATTTTTACCAAAGATATTTGTTTTATATACTAAACTAACATTACTGTTGTTGATATGCCTTGGATCCTAACTATCCGACCCAAGTTGAAGAATTTCGTATGCACCTCCTCATGGTGTACCATACCTCAATAAGACGGAGATCTCGCTACCTGATCAGCGAGCCTGGGAGGGGGTCTATCAGGGGAGCAGATGCCATCTCCCTCCTGCGGGGGCATGGGGCAGCGCCCCCAATGAAATATTTTATGAGTGGTTCAATTTGTATTCAGGTATACGGAATATTTTGTTTCATGGATCCATTTGTATGAGAGTAGTACATAAACTCCTTAGGGTTAGGGCTCTCAGTATCCTTTTTACTTTTTCTTCTTTCTCCACAGAGAAAATTGATCACCACCGCCCAAGGATGTATCCCAGTTACATGTGAACCTTCTAAATCAATGTGTTTCACACGCTTGCTTGATTGATCTTGTTTGTGCATGCTTCCGCAATTCGCAGTAAACTGGTATCAGAGCATCAATTCATCTAGATCATCAAGTAAAATGACATCGTACAATATGAAGATCGAGAAGTTCACATGAAAGAATAGATCTGGCCTATGTAAAATCAAGATGTGCATCCTTCTTAAGTAGCAGGGCATATGGACACCATTGGATTAGGAGCGAGCAAAGGATCTCCAACCCTCTGAGTTGAGGTTCATGAAGACAAGGTGCACTCCATGATCATGTTGTTTTTAGCGGACGAGATTATTGCAGAGGTTACCGGTGAGGATTCCATAACTAGTTTGTGGTTGAGACTCAAATGTTTATATTTGACGAAGTTTTTGACCAACAAGTTGCTATTGAAGCAACACATCTTCTCTCTCCACATGTAGGCATGTACATCTCTTAAAAAACATCTAGATCGCTTAAATATATTATTGATGGATTTGAGAAATGTAGATGTTAAGATTGAAGATGAGGATGCTACCTTGATTTTGCTTGTTTCTCTTCCATTATTGTATGAGAATTTTGTTCAATCATCTCTTGTGGGAAGAGAGTCAATATTCCTAGAGGAAGTTCGTGCGAGTCTGCATATGCATGAACTTTAGCATATGGCTACCAGGAAATAAGACTCTAACGTTGTAGGTTTGGTAAATGACTTATGAAAAGATTCATACCTATTCTTGTTACATAAAGAAGGAAAATATAAGTTCAGGTTAAAGAATCACAATTCTCTGAACACCTGTAATTACTGCAAGGAACCTGGCCATTGGAAGAATGACTGTCCAATGAAGAAAGGGAACGATGTAGTCGTTGTCGTGGCTCAGGGAGGTGCAAACTTCGAAGATGATCTATTTCTCACTGTTACAGATCAAAAGACAACAGATAATATATGGATTTTTGATTCAGGCTATTATTAGCATATGATTATCGATGAAGATTGGTTATGCACCTATGAGAAACCTAGAGTTAAGTGTTCTGAATTAACTCAAAGTTGTTCATTTGACTCCATGTGTTCAACCCTAGACTTGCCCATGATATAAATTAAAAAATGAATCCTCTACATAGAGACATTTGATTCGGTTCTGATTAATTGGCCGAGTGTCGTGCTACAATGAGTACCTAATTACCTACTCAGGTACTTCGTCACTTCCAAATTCAAGCTGTCACCAAGAAGAAGCGATTGCAATGGAACTGACGGTTTAAGAACACTGGGAGAGGGATCAAACGTGGAGGCAGGGTGGAGGAGGTCCATTTATAGGTTGAAATAAGGAGTGGTTTTTGATCAGAGTACTGATCGGATCGAGGAAGATCGATGGGATCTCAAGGCTTGGTATGAATCATGGAGGTTCAATCTCCACAAATCATGCAACATGCTAAGCATATCATCATGAGCTCGAGCCAGAACATGGGAAGAAAAGCCGGGTCTGAATTCCATCGCTTGAGGAAGAGAGAAGGGAGTGATGAATCTCCATTTCATCACCTTTATTCTATCATTTTGGCCTTAAAAACCCCAGCAAATGCATGTAAATAACATCAAATTGTACATAATAGCATTCATTATTCTTTGTGTTAATTGGGTATAAAATAAGGTTTTTAACGCCAAAATTATAGAATAAAGAGAAGAAAAGAAAAAGGAATAAAATATTGCAAATATTTTATGACCCTAACCCCGAGACCAAGGCCAACATGGAGTTGGTCGACAAGGAATAAAGTAGGGGGAGATAAGGGCCAGTATACAATAAATACTTCATTTATCAATTCATTTATTCATGCATTTTTGCACCTATTTTGTACATAATTATTTATTCATCAAATAAAGAAACGTTGTTCATGAAAGTTGTAGATAAAAATATAAATAAAATTACAAAATTGAGTTTGTACAAAAATAATACTCAATGTACATTTTATACACAGAATAAAAAGCCAAAATCTCAACTTCACAGACCCATATCTTGCAAATAAAAACTCCAAATCACCCAAACTCACCTTTAATTGTATATAGCATTTCATAAACTATTTTATAAAATTGGTTTCATAATTTTTGGAGTCCATCTGCAGAAGTTAGGTTTTTTGGCCCTTCTTGTAAATAATACCTGATTAAAATATTCATTTTATTCAATATTCATTATTTTTATAAATTCATATTTTTAGAATCTTGTAAATAATGTCTATAATACAGGTACATAATAAAAGTAAAATAAAATCAAAAAGAATTTGTAAAATAAAATAAGTCTATGTATACATAGACAAAATACCTATGCTACCTAATGTACATAAATAAAAGGGATTTTTATTCTTTGATTCTTTATTCATTTATATTTTTGTAACAAGGTATATATTATATATATCCTATTAAAAATACAAATCCATAATAAAAACACATAAAATTCATTAAATAAATAAAATGTATATAATATATAGGTAAAGTACCTATAAGTATACTTACATATACACAAACACATTTATTTAAAAATGTAAATAAACTAATAAAAATTAAATAAAAATATATTTATACTCATGAAAATAAATTATAAGTTCATAAAATAAGCCAATAAAATAATAAAAGAAAATAAATAAATTAAAATTAAAATACATAAAAATACATGTAAATACATACATATACACATTATTATAATAAAACTATAATAAAACACCTCGAAAAATTCAATAAAAACCATAAATAAATACTACATGAAATAATATACATTTTTTATTTTATAAGCAAAAATTAATAAAATCATTTACTATGTTAAATAATTTATTTTCTAATAAGGTTCCCTGTTTTGGCGTTTAGCGGCTGAGGTGGACCAATCAGGTCCCTCCGCGAGTTGACCCCGGTCAACTTGACCTCCAGGCGCCTGAGTTGAAGCGGACTGTCTTTTCCCCTCTTTTCTTGCCTTTTTCCCGCGTGGCTCAGTGATCAATCACCAACAGTCCCTTCACGAGATTTATTCCCTGATCATCCCTGATCCCCGCCGATCACTTGGAACCCTTGTACATAGCCTCGATTCTTCAATAATCGCCGGTCAATGGGGTTCCCTTGGACTGTATATAAATAACTCCTCCCACTTCCTTGGCCGAATTTGGCCATTTTCATCCCCTTCTTTGAGCTTGAACGAGCTCCTGGCGGAGCCCTCGTGACAGGAGGCGCTTCCCAGCACCTCGAGTCGGCCCAAGGAGGTGGGAAATTTTGTCGCGGTGGTGCTCCGATGACCATCCTGCTCCCTGGCGGCCCCCAGGTATAAGAGCTGCGCTTTTATCATTTTTAGGTAGTTTTTTGTTTATGCATTTCATTCTCGCATTTTATTTCGCATTTAGATCTGTAGTTTAGCGTAATTTAGGCGATTCGTAGTTCGCCGGAGCTCCGCTCCGGCGAGCCTTTCACTGTGCTTCCGACTGTGCCCCGACCACCTTCCACTGCCATTTCATGCCCCTACGCCTTCTCCATATTCCAGCCACCTTGTCCAACCGGATTCGCTTCTGAATCCGCGAATCGAAGCTCCTCCACCACCCTTCGCCGGAGCTTCTTCGCCCACCTTCTTCCCTGTGCTGTCAGCTTCAAACCCCGGGTCGAGGGAGACGCCCTCGAGCCCCTCTATCTTTCTGTGCAGGTTAGGTGCGTCGAGAAGCACCAGGAGACGATTCTCAAGCCGGAGGAGGTACCTGGAGCCCCACTTCTTCACCGAGGTCGTGGCGGCGCTCCAGGGTACCTCCGACCGATCCAAGACCTCCAGCATGAAGAAGACCCTGCCAGGAAGATTTGTGGACCTTAAGGAGCGGCGAAGACCGGCTGGAGAGCAAGATCGAGGAGGAGGAAGCTCGCCCCGGCGAGTCTTCTTCCCTGTTCTTCCACGCGTCCTCTCAGCCGTTGGATGAAGACGAAGGCCCAAATCGAGCAGGAGCCGTCCGATGGAGCGAAGCAGCGACCGTCAGATCACGCGAGTGATCTAATCTCAGCCCTCCATAAGCGAACCGGCATCGGCGCACGTGGAGGCGCCACGTGTCAAGTGAACAAAGATCAGCCGTCGGATGAAGCGCCTCTTTTGGGGGTAAATTGCAAAAACCATCCCTCGCCTTTTTGTATTTAATTTTTAATTCTGTAAATATTTTTGCACGTTATAAATAAAATGTAAATTTTGCAGAAAGGACCCTGAGTTTATTGTATTTACATTTAGGTCCTTCCGCGCCTCACGTGCAGTCCCACGTGAGGTGCGTGAAATTTTGCAGTTATACCCTGGCGGTTTTTGTATATTGTAGAATAGTTCTAAAAATTAAAATAAATGTTTATTTCTGTTGTATTTTTGCACTGATGCCCCTGTAACTTGTTTTATTTGCAAAAATACCCCTGCCAGGCAGTTTTATTTTTGTGTCTTTATCTATTTATTATAAATACCTAGGTGGCTTCTAAAAATACAGAAAAATTAGGATAAATGCTTCATGCCTTGTATTTCCCACGCCCTTATTTTATTTCGCATTTTTTTTGCATTTTTCCTGATTATTAAAAATGAAATAGAAGCCATTTTTGTACTGTCTAAATTAGAAAATACAAAAAAATTAGAAAATGTTTTTGAAAAAATTCCAAAAAAATTATATATGATATATTTATATATATATAGAGTCTAGAAATTGAAAAACCCTAAAAATATGAAAAAGAAAATTAAAAAATCAAAAAGCTCCAAAATCCAACAAAAAAATAGAAAAATCCTTAAAAAACACCAAAAATATAGTTTTCTCTTTTATAATTATCTATATATTGTTATTAATATATTAAAATTAATTTGGGAATTTTTGGAGTTTATTTTGTATTTTTAAAACCCAAATTATATACGGCTATTTAATTAGTCCTATATTGTGGACATTTTTGAATTTAAAAATACATAAAAATTAGAAATATTTCAGGAAAATAACAAAAAAAATTAGAAAAATCTTAAAAAGATAAAAATTATATCTATATATATATATTTAAAGTATTTATATCTATATTCATATATACTATATTCCTCTCTCTTTCTTCTTATATATATATATATATCTCTTTATATATATTTATATATCCATATATATACATATTTATATAACTAAAAATATAATAAAAAAACAAATAAAATATAAAATATAAAAACAAAAAAAAATTATAAAAACAAAAATATAAAAAAATTACAAAACCCAAAACCCACTAAAACAATAAAAGGACATGAACCAATGATTGAATAATTGAATGATACATGACATACAACCATTCGCCTCCCAGTGTTCGACCTCTACCTGTACTTACACCTATACACATTTGCATGTAGAGTTATAATAAATTTTAACTCCACATTTTTGGATATTCATTGCATATATTTACTGTGGGTTAATTGTTGATCGATCTGGGGATCTTTAAGTGGTCAATTCAGCGACTTGATTTCTCGCCTCGTGAGATATCTAGACCCTTGATTTTCCCCAGTCATCAAATGGCGCCGTTGCCGGGGTCGATTTGGGGATTTCGTCTGAGGTCAACACAGCGACTGTCGATCCGCCTTGTGGAAAGATACGATCTCGGCGAAGCCCCATTCATCAAATGGCGCCGTTGCCGGGGAGGCAACGGATTTTGTATGATTTTGTGTGGATTATTTGTTCATTTATTTGATTCTTTGTTCATGTCCTTCATTTATTTATTTGTGTGATTTTTATTTTTATTTTTATTTGATATTATTGATTGACTGCTCTGACCATCTCTTTCTTTTGTCTTTGATGCGAGGGACCGCTAAGCGAAGGAGGACCTCCTAGGAGGCCCTATGCACCCAAGCGAGGCGGTGTTGGCTCTTCTATGCCAAGCCAACAGGAGAGAGCATCAATAGCAGATGAAGGAGAATTTTTGAAGACAGACTCTATTTCATGAATTTTATTTCCTTTATCTTATTATGTATATTCATGTGAGAGAGTGACCCTTAGAATTTTGTAATAATACAGGACTCTCACAGGTGCACTCCGACTCCCGAGGTCCATTGCCCGAGGGATTGTTCCCTTGGGGGCCTCGATGATTTTTTACGCTTTTCTTTTATTTTATTATTTTGTGTGTGAATGAGCCTTAGCATTAGGATTTGCTTGCTCGTAGAGTTAGGTCCAAACACCCTAATTGATTTGCATGTACCTATAGTTCGCTTTGGACCTAGATCAAACTCTAAACAGCCGCTCATTTATCTCTTAGCCTTTGTGCCACAGCGAGCCCCGCAAAGCGCTTTCTCCTAAGCTCAAGTGTGTTGGGCACAGAGGAGGGGTGAGCCAAGACCGGACTTTTTGAGGCTAAAGATGAATGAGCGACTTGTGGTGCTTCACGATAATAGCAATTTCTGAACGTAGGGCGATTTCTTCGGCTTGCATTTGCATCTAGCATAGGTTTCAAATTCTGTTTTGCATCCCGCATGGAGAGAGCTAGGAGGCACTGTAAGTCTTTTTACTTAGCATGCATCATCGTTTTCCGACTTGCTTGGCTTTTTCGATCTTCTCCCCTGTTTTTGCCAACCTAGGATGCTTAATGGAAATTGGAACCTCGATAGGCACGTGCATTGAAAATACCCAAAAAAGTGATAACTTAAATAAAATCGGGACTGTTAACTCTATTGGACCTAAAAATAAAACATAATGACTTCCTTGTCTTGGGGAGAGCAACCCCCTCATTGTATGCGTTTTAAATGCTCACGTACACACTAAGGAGTAGAGCCCAAAATCCCATCAAGCCTCCTAAGTGATTGTACAATTTTTGTGATTTTCACCTAACTATAAAATCGAAAAGATACATGACCGTCGCCTGATGGTCTTCACCGTGTTGAGTAGGTGAATTGGGGGTTTTTGCCTTGTGTATTGATTGCCACTTGGAGTTCGTTGTGTTTTTCACTCATTATTAGAGTAGTCAGTCCCGCCCGTGTGAGTCATGCATTTTTATCCTTGAGTCTCTCTACCCCTCTTATACATATATCTCTTCATCATGCATCGAGTCGTGATATTGGCGCTTGAGCTCAATCATTTCTTCGCCAAGTCCTTTGTTTCCCTCTTCTTCATCACTCTCTTAGTATTCTCCGTATCATCATCATTCTCTGGTTCAAGGAGAGCACTCTCTTCGGACCACAATTTTGACGGTGTTCCCGCCTTGTGTGGAACACCCAATTTTGTCTATATCCCGATTTTCTTGCCCGCCCTCCTCGTACCCTCTGTATCACCCTTCTACCACCCACGATATTGGCACGCCCGCTCAATCAGCTTCTCCACCCCATTGTGTTACCCTTCTTACCCATCTTCCTCGTGTACCCCGTATCATCTCTCCCTTTACCCAGGAATGCTGTGCATCTTGATAAGGCCCGCATCGAGGATTATTTATACATATTATTAGTGTAAGTCGGGCATGTTGTTGAGGTTGCTGAGATCGACTTGGTGGATTTATCTTTGATACGTGCATATGGATTTCTTGAGGATTTTTGCTGATGCACAGAGCATAGGTGTGATGCATTATTGAGGAATTTTGGTTCTCGCACACCGGATTAAGGATGTGATGTGCTGCGATGAGTTGATGATGATTTCATGAGCATTGATTGATCTATCTATTTGAGGTTCCACCCATCTTGATCTTTGGGGATTGACTGATTATTCTACTTTGGATTTCTTGATAAAGGTGTGCGGATCCTACATGATCTCTCATCTTCCTGATTGACTCGTCCTTGATCTCCTGACTCTTTGATCCACCATGGCACTTAGAGGATTCTTGACTATTTTTCGTGCCATCTCAGCTTACTGGATTGACCTGAGGGATGTTTTGTGATTGGCCTGATGATTTTCTCCTCCCATGATCTTATGCCCTCCAAATGATTGAAGGATTTATTGCTTTTTGAGGACCTGAGATGACTTGCCAGCATTCCCATGACCTACATTGATCTAGCTCGCATTCCTCCCTGAGGACTATCTGCGGAGAATGCGACCATTTCTAGGACTGCGGTTTCATTCACTGCTTCGGTCGCCATTATGTTGGGACCCGAAACCGAGTCAGACGATATGTTTGATTGGCCTCCCCCTGAGATTGTGTACTTGATCTGTCAGTACACGAGGCCAATGTACTTGACTCATCTGAGTCCGCTCTCCTTGACGGTCCTCGCAAGGTAGAGCTCCACTTTTCTGATTATTCCATGCCTAGTTCATAGCTCCACGAGGGTTATCTGCGGGAGACTATGACATATTTCAGATCTGATTGGTCTCTCCTGTTGGTAGCCGCCTTGTCGACTACTGAGACCACTATGTGGATCCGTCTGATGGATTCGGCTCCTTTGAGCCCTCTTCTCTCCTTGACGACCCTCGCAAGGCAGAGACACATTCTGAATATTCACTGCTTAGTTTGCATTGCTCCCCGAGGACTATCAGCGGGAGCATGCAACACTCTTTTTACGCTCGGTTCCACTGCTGACTGTGTCTCCGATCTGCGGAGCACGGAATCGAGTCGTCTGATATATATGATTTTTGATCCCATCTTGAGTTGCCTATCCGATCTGCGGATCATGGGACCTGTCTGATTAGACTCCTTTGAGTCTGCTTGCCTTGACGGTCCTCGCAAGGTTGAGCTTATGATATCTGCTATTCCCATGACTAGTTGGCAGCCCGCTCCCCGAGGGTTATTTGCAGGACGCTGCCACACTTTCTCGATTTTATGGTTTCTTCTGATGGTAGCCGATCTGTCGCCTACCGCGACCGTTTCTATGATCCGTCTGATGGATCAGGCTCCTTTGAGCCCTCTCTCCTTGACGACCCTCGCTAGGGTGAGCTTCTGTTCTGATTTTTCACTGACTAGCATGTACTACTCCCCGAGGGTTTTCTGCGGGAGAGTACATCATTTTCTAGGTACTCGGCTTCATTTCTGGTGTCTCCAGTTGGT
This sequence comes from Ottelia alismoides, assembly GCA_037367405.1. NCBI lineage: Eukaryota > Viridiplantae > Streptophyta > Magnoliopsida > Alismatales > Hydrocharitaceae > Ottelia > Ottelia alismoides. The sequence continues at coordinate 444,164 of JAZKJV010011182.1, read as the reverse complement.
GGAGCACGAAGTCGGGTCTTCTGACTTTGTACTCGGTCTCCTCCCTGGTTGTGCCTCCTGTCTGTTGGAGCACGGAGCCGAATCTTCTGATTATACTCTGATTCTTCTCACCTTGAGGATCCTCGCAGGGTTGAGCCATGGCTTGCGGTATTCGGTGTGTAATTATGATCTTTCTACCTCACCATCATCGGGTACCATGGTGTCTCATAGTATCTATCTTCCATATCTGCTTGAGACATGATTGACCGGAGGAGTCTGTACTGCTCTTTCTCCCTCCCGGTCTTACGGTATCGGCTTTGTTCCCTCATGTTGACCATATGAGCCGTTCATCTGCTTCATGCTACCGGACCGGATATCTTTACTTTCTGACCTGTTGTCCCCGGTAGCTGACACCCACTTGACTGTATATCAGGGTGTCTTTGCACCTTCTGACTGCGTCCTCGTTCTCACAGGGAGACGACGACGAGAGCACGGTTGTCGCTCATCAGATACCGTCCTGTACTTCACTAGTTTATTCACCACTTGTATATACGTGTGCCTTGTTCATTCTTTCTCCCGCATGTTATGTGTTCCCTAGATCTATAGCCATATCTTTGTGTCTACACTTAGGACGTACCTTGTCCTAAGTGTAGGGGGGTACACACTGAGTTGTTCTTTCCTTGCACTTTTTCGTCACTCCTGTTCTTGCCTATACTTAGGGATATCTCACCCTAAGCCTAGGAGGAGTGATGTGTATATTCTTCACGATCTTTTCATCTTTCTGTATATATCTCTCCTTTTCTTCTTTTCTTCTTTTCCTTCTCTATCTTCTGAATCTAAATAAAAGGTGTCGCTCCTTTGTGTCAGTTTTCTGTACTTAGGACGTACTTTGTCCTAAGTATAGTGGGGTGCACCCCTGATTTGTTAAAACTTTGATTTGTTTATTCCCACCCTTGACCCTCCCTGCTTTGTGTACAGTCTGCTATACTTAGGATTATTTGATCCTAAGTATAGGGGGGACGGTCAACTTCTCATTCGTTCAACTCTTATTTATTTATTCTTTCGACTTGTCTATACTCAGTACGAGTTATGTCTTCTCTTTTCTTTTCGATCTATGAGGACATAGCTCAAGCTAAGTATAGGGGGGTCGTATATACTATGTATATACTTTAGCCATAACTCGTACTTTCGTAATAATATGGCTAATAATTCTTTAAATTCATTAAAAATCCTTAATAAAAAGATGGGAGTATTCCTCAAATTCTTTTTGTATATACTGATTAATAAATCAGGTGAAAATGTTTTTTGCAAAATGTTTGAAAAATAGTGTGAAAAGTATTGTGAACATTTATTGAAAACTATTTTGAAAGCATTTTGTTACATGTTTTCAACCTTTGTAAAAATGTATGGTTTGTAAAAATTTATTTTCTTTGTGTGAAATAAAATGTTTGAAAAATGATTTGCAAATGGTTTGAAAAATGGTTGTAAAAATATTTTGAAAATCTATATATACTGTTTGCAAAATGATTTTTCAAAACGTGTGTACATGTTTGTAAAGATGATTGTAAAAATTATTTTGGACTATAGTTTTCAAAAAATTGTTTGAAAAATTTGTGTCAAATAAGTTTGAGGAATAGTCACATATAATAAATAACTAAATAAAAATAAGTAAAAATAAACAAAATTCTTTAATAAGTGTACATATATACCTATATATAAAAATTAAATTGTAAATTCTTAATTCTTGTAAAATAAAGCGGCACGCCCGTGTAAATAGTTGTACATACTTTATACTTTGAGTGCCAAAATCATTTGCAAAAAATTCTTTGTGTAAAAATTCTTCTCTTTGTGTTCAAATGATTTGAAAAAATTGCATTATTCTTTGCATATTTGTAAATAGCATTTGTATAGCATTCATCTTCTTTGATTGAGCTTGATGATTGAACTAGTCCAATAAAGTCAAAGATTGGAGCTTGGTTGGACCTTACTGCACCTAACTGCACTGGAACCTTATGGGAACTTGGTCTAAGGTACTTCAGGTCTATTCAGACTTAATTCTTTGAGAAATCAGGACTGGGTTCAAGTCACCTCAGTGGACTAACTAGAACTTTTCGAAACACACGTATGACTCTTGCCGACCGTGACCTAACTTGGACACTTGCACCTTTCACTTGGCTCAACTCAGTTGGAGTGGTGAGGGGGTTGGATTTGCCAGTCTGAGACGCACACGGGTGGAAACATTCGTCCTCCTCTAGGGAGGGAAGTGCACCCCAACCTGGTCCAATCGCCATGAGGTCTAACGACAGGAGAGTGTGGGTTGCAATAATGCTTCAAAAGAGGGATAGTCTTCTGGCTCAAGAGGAAAAACTCCTTATGTAAATGCTGCTGTGAATAGTATGTTGAAAAAAAAATGAAGCTCCAAAAAAGTGGACAGGCTTGTAAACAAAAATAAAAAATGCCTGCCGGAGTATGTATATATGTTGTATAGAAAATAAGCAAGCTTGAGCATCAAAGTTACACCCTGTTAGCCTGCAGCTGGATGACTTGACTACACTGGTCTTGCATCCCAGGATAGGTAGCTACACTGGCTACCGTCCATTCTTTTCTTTACCTCCTCCTCTTGAGTTGGACGCCACTTCAACTTAGAAGGGAATACCCCGCTCCTCGAGGAAAGAGCTGTTGGATTAGGGAATCATTGGGTTGTCATTCTGGAGAAGTCAGTCTCTTTGTCATTTCAGTTGGGGAGAGCCACTATCACTTACACTGTACAAATCAGCTGCATAGTCATAAGGGTTTGCGTATGATGTAGGCTGGTTCTGACCTGGCTATTGAGGTGATTTGAACCAAGTTCTGTGACTCTCAGAGGCTGTTGTGTTTTTAGATTTGGTTCCCGACTAGGTTCCACACACATTCTCACACCAAGGTCTAACCTGAGCGCCAAACTTTGATTTTATGCAGATGAGTTTAATAATCATGATCAATTCAATTTATTCTTTAAATTCTTTATTTTTGCTTTTTCTTTTCTTCTTATTCTTTGTTCTTTTTGTACTTATTGCATAAGTATTTGCTAGGGACTAGCAAAGGAAAGTATAGGGGGGTGATGAATCTCCATTTCATCACCTTTATTCTATCATTTTGGCCTTAAAAACCCCAGCAAATGCATGTAAATAACATCAAATTGTACATAATAGCATTCATTATTCTTTGTGTTAATTATAAGGTTTTTAACGCCAAAATTATAGAATAAAGAGAAGAAAAGAAAAAGGAATAAAATATTGCAAATATTTAATGACCCTAACCCCGAGACCAAGGCCAGCATGGAGTTGGTCGACAAGGAATAAAGTAGGGGAGATAAGGGCCAGTGTACAATAAATACTTCATTTATCAATTCATTTATTCATGCATTTTTGGCACCTATTTTGTACATAATTATTTATTCATCAAATAAAGAAACGTTGTTCATGAAAGTTGTAGATAAAAATATAAATAAAATTACAAAATTGAGTTTGTACAAAAATAATACTCAATGTACATTTTATACACAGAATAAAAAGCCAAAATCTCAACTTCACAGACCCATATCTTGCAAATAAAAACTCCAAATCACCCAAACTCACCTTTAATTGTATATAGCATTTCATAAACTATTTTATAAAATTGGTTTCATAATTTTTGGAGTCCATCTGCAGAAGTTAGGTTTTTGGCCCTTCTTGTACATAATACCTGATTAAAATATTCATTTTATTCAATATTCATTATTTTTATAAATTCATATTTTTAGAATCTTGTAAATAATGTCTATAATACAGGTACATAATAAAAGTAAAATAAAATCAAAAAGAATTTGTAAAATAAAATAAGTCTATGTATACATAGACAAAATACCTATGCTACCTAATGTACATAAATAAAAGGGATTTTTATTCTTTGATTCTTTATTCATTTATATTTTTGTAACAAGGTATATATTATATATATCCTATTAAAAATACAAATCCATAATAAAAACACATAAAATTCATTAAATAAATAAAACGTATATAATATATAGGTAAAGTACCTATAAGTATACTTACATATACACAAACACATTTATTTAAAAATGTAAATAAACTAATAAAAATTAAATAAAAATATATTATACTCATGAAAATAAATTATAAGTTTATAAAATAAGCCAATAAAATAATAAAAGAAAATAAATAAATTAAAATTAAAATACATAAAAATACATGTAAATACATACATATACACATTATTAAAATAAAACTATTATAAAACACCTCGAAAAATTCAATAAAAATCATAAATAAATACTACATGAAATAATACACATTTTTTATTTTATAAGCAAAAATTAATAAAATCATTTACTATGTTAAATAATTTATTTTCTAATAAGGTTCCCTGTTTTGGCGTTTAGCGGCTGAGGTGGACCAATCAGGTCCCTCCGCGAGTTGACCCCGGTCAACTTGACCTCCAGGCGCCTGAGTTGACGCGGACTATCTTTTCCCCTCTTTTCTTGCCTTTTTCCTGCGTGGCTCAGTGATCAATCACCAACAGTCCCTTCACGAGATTTATTCCCTGATCATCCCTGATCCCCGCCGATCACTTGGAACCCTTGTACATAGCCCCGATTCTTCAATAATCGACGGTCAATGGTGGTCCCTTGGACTGTATATAAATAACTCCTCCCACTTCCTTGGCCAAATTTGGCCATTTTCATCCCTTCTTTGAGCTTGAACGAGCTCCTGGCGGAGCCTCGTGACAGGAGGCGCTTCCCAGCACCTCGAGTCGGCCCAAGGAGGTGGGAAATTTTGTCGCGGTGGTGCTCCGGCGACCATCCTTCTCCTGGCGGCCCCCAGTATAAGAGCTGCGCTTTTATCATTTTTAGGTAGTTTTTCGTTTATGCATTCATTCTCGCATTTTATTTCGCATTTAGATCTGTAGTTTAGTGTAATTTAGGCGATTCGTAGTTCGCCGGAGCTCCGCTCCGGCGAGCCTTTCACTGTGCTTCCGACTGTGCCCCGATCACCTTCCACGCCATTTCATGCCCCTACGCCTTCTCCATATTCCAGCCACCTTGTCCAACCGGATTCGCTTCTGAATCCGCGAATCGAAGCCCTCCACCACCCTTCGCCGGAGCTTCTTCGCCCACCTTCATCCCTGTGCTGTCAGCTTCAAACCCCGGGTCGAGGGAGACGCCCTCAAGCCCCTATCTTTCTGTGCAGGTTAGGTGCATCGAGAAGCACCAGGAGACGATTCCCAAGCCGGAGGAGGTACCTGGAGCCCCACTTCTTCACCGAGCTCGTGGCGGCGCTCCAGGGTACCTCCGACCGATCCAAGACCTCCAGCATGAAGAAGACCCTGCCAGGAAGATTTGTAGACCTTAAGGAGCGGCGAAGACCGGCTGGAGAGCGAGATCGAGGAGGAGGAAGCTCGCCCCGGCGAGTCTTCTTTGTTGGAAAATGCGAGCCCACGGCGAGCCATTATGCAATAAATGTTGTTGCAATTCACTCCTTGATCTGAAATGAAGAATACATAATTTGCATAATAGGTCCCTTAGTGCCAATTAGGGTTATGTACCATGGCCATCTTAATAATCATACAGCTGTTGATTCAATTATTGAATCATAGAGGCTGGTGCTTAGATGAATATCTAATGAGTTAGATTGAGGACTCATCAAGCACCGTCAAATGATTATTAAGAGATGATCTCCAGCCTGAGTAGGAGATGCCAATCCTATCTCATTTAGGTTGATATCTGACCGACCTCTTGATGCAGGTCCTCTGCATAGGAATAGAGATTCGGAGGTGTCGGATGAGTTAGGTCAAAGAGTTGACTTAACGAGATCGAGATAACCAAAGTCCTATATCATATGCTGTCATGATATAGGCACACATCCTCTGACCGGAGACAGATGTGTTACTATATGTCTGAGTATGTACATTTGGCAGACCAATAGGTTGATGGCCTAATCAAGGTCTATACACCGGCGTGCTGGTGTGCATATAAGGGCATATGAGTAATACGATCTCTCAAAGGGATCATACAGGTTCACTACTGAACCGGAAGACATGAGCTCACTCATGAGATATTGGGAAGAATCAAATTCCGTGCGCACGGTCGTCTCGCTTTGGAAGCTTGACTGAATTTGTAGGTTTGATATATACTTTTGGAAAGTATATGATCAAGACCTAGGTATGATATATGCTTTTGGAAAGTATATGATCGATACCGACTTCCAATAATCGAATGAGAAACTTACTGATAAAACCTTGAAGTAGACAGTATAAAGTTGATCTAATACTTCGGGTTTATTCTGAGTCTTCCAGTATGCAGGATGTACAGGTATTGGGAATACCTGAGGGTGATGTGATCATAAACGGTTGTATAACCATGACGCTTCCATTCCTAGGGAGTGATGAAACGGGTATGGATTTTAGTGACTCCTCTCAGTAGAGAAGTAATCTGATCTTAGTCCAAATGTTGGACATTAATCTGAATGTGATTCAGATTCAATGAGAAGATTAGATTTGCGGTCTTGATTTAATCAAGCATCTATGGGAGGCCCGAGATCTGGATTTGAGGCAATATCCATGTCACTATACGTGGAACAATACAATCGCCCTGTCCTTATCTCCAAGTATTCGCGGAGAAAGCGCATTATCCTTGAAAGAGTTCATGGATAATTCTATTGTTGATATATGTATCCGAGCATTGAGAAAATGGATAATTAAATGTGATTTAATTATCATGAATAATATGAATTTGATTCATATTATAAGGAGAGTTATCTTAGATAATTAAATGTGATTTGATTATCAAAGATGTGAATAATGTGAATGTGATTCATATTATTTGAACACATGAGATAAAGAGATCCAAGATGATTAAATATGATTTAATTATCAAAGATAAGAATAATGTGGATAGTAATATCCAATTATTCATAATATATTATAAATGTGATTTATAATGTATTAGAGAGAGTCAAATATAATTTATATTAGTAGATTAATTATTAATGTGTATTGGATACACATTGTTTAATTAATTGAAAATGTAAATTACATTTTGTTTTGGGTTGTGAATGTGATTCACAATATTCCAATGTCAAGATTGCAATATTCCCAAAATTAATTGAGAATTATTTTTTTTTGGTGAATAATTGTTGGAAAATAAGTTGAGAGAAAAACAAGGAGATATGCAATCCCATGGGAATCCATGGGATTGCCCTCCCCATATGGGAAGAGGGGGGCGGCACCAATTCCTTTATGGAATTGGTGACCGTCCACTCCTCCCAATAGGGAAGGAGGCTCTCATTTGTTTTTCCACTCCTTATTTAGTTGGTTTAATTTGGTATTAATATATATTTGATTTATCAAATATATTTAATCAAAATTAAATCACAAGTTGTTGGCTTTTTCCAACAACAACCTTGACCATTGGATTGTCATAAATCAATCTCAACCATTGATTTTATATGACACATGGATTGAGATCCATGGATCCCAAAACCCTATAAATAGAGAGGCATACCCATGCTCTCTCTTTACACACACAATGCTTGAGAAGCATCTCTCTCTCTCTCTCTCTTTCTCTCTAGAGGTCAGCCCTCTCTCTCCCTCTCATGGCCGTCCACCATGGATGCCATGGAGAGGTTCTCCATCGCCGCGGCATCGTCGTTATGCTGCCCGTTCTTCTGCTCGTGGATCTCCGTCTCCTTCGGTGCGCCTCGCTCGTGAAGAAGACGTCGGATCTCGTGTGTCGAGATCAGGAGATCCGCCGCTTGGATCATCAACATGGATTGCGAGAAGCACGCGGTTCATCCCCGCACTCGCAAGCGTCTCCTCCGTCGGATCGGACTTGAGACAGGAGGTCTCTTCGTTTAGAGACTCGATCACAACCACACTTCAAGAGGTAATCCTATTACTTGTTTGTGGTTTAGACGAAACGATTCGAGAAGTGTTCTTGGATCATGTGGTTTCGTCGTATAAAATTTTTTAAATTCCGCTGCATCGAGCAACTAGTCCGACTAGTCGCTCCTCGTCGTATTCGATACGACGCTCACGCTTCCGTGATGCTCTTGAGGATCTAAACATATCCTTCAAGTGGTATCAGAGCCTTAGGTCGACGGTTTCGAATAGTGATTCGCTAACCGAGGACGACTTGGGTTCGTTAAGGTCGCGAAAGTTTTCATCGCATTTGATTTCGCAGATCTGTTTAGTAAATAAATTCGATACTGTTTAAATTGTTTAAACACGAATTTAATACTTGAATTTTGTTCCCCATTAAATAAGGAAACCATAGGATCTGAGTTTGCGTAAATCGGATTTCGTATGCTCTAGATATGGTAGTTTTAATGAACATGTATGCACTGTTGCGGGAACTGTGAATCTGAACGTGATTAAAATGTTAATTACTGTTTAGACTTGCCTCGAAATGCGTGAAACATCACTTAGGTTCTGTCCTAAATCAAATTAGCAAACTTTAGAAATTGACTTTGCTTAATTTGGATTTAATATGATTGAGATATGCCAATTTTAGTAAGTAGGGGTCACTGCTGAAATTGCTTTCCTAATCTAGAACCAAGTGATTGTCAATTAGTGAAATTAATTGTTAATTTCATGAAATAATCTTGAAAAATATTTGTGAAATATTGAAACATGATTATTTACCTAATTGACTTGGCCCCAACCAATTAGTTGATTAGATTTGATCTAAACCTTAATTGGAATTACAATCATCAAACTTATTGCTTGAATAGGACTTGGGAATTTGCCTAGCAAATTTCCTTAAAATCAAAATTGTTTTGATTACTATATGGTATAATTTCGGTTGAAGAACCGATGATCATCTCAAGTACAAAATAATCAATTTGGCATTATCCTTTCCCGAGGTGGATATGGTGTCTAGTCGGGGATCGCTGGTCAGCGGGTTGCAACGTATGTGGTCCGCCCCACTCCCGTCGGTACTGGCCATGACAGCGGGTAGGGCCGGGATAATGTCCGAGGGATTATGATGTATTTTTTCTAATTATTAAAATTCGAATTAATATATACTTTGAGAATAATATCATATATGTATATTCAAGCATAAAATTAAGTTTGATTGATTAAATTGGATTGATAATTAATTTAATATGATTAAGTTAATTATGTCCAATTAAGAATACTCTAATATGATTAGAGTTAATAATTCCCTTGGAAGAATTAATTATATGAATGTGATTCATAGAAATTAATTTAATTTGAATAAGATATGGAGGATCACATAAGTGACATCCATGGTCTCCCGTCAAGGCGAAGAGTTTCGTCGCCAGATATTATATGTAGGAGACGCCTGTCCGAAGTGACAGCTCCTGCATATGATCCATTTGGATCGGGCTCGTCGCTTCTCGAAAGAGTAAGGACGTATGCGTAGTGACCCCAATATCGGGTCCTCATATTATTGGGGCGATATTGGATTGCGCATAGCGAGTTGTATTCCTGTTGACGGTTGGTTCAATTAATGACGGGTCAACATCACCTTAGGGGTGGTGGGCCCGGGTATTAAAGACCAAATTGGGAGATGCAAGTTGGACTTGCAAGGCGGAATGTGTTCCCGCTTCTTTTTATCCGAGTTGTAGGTTCTCATATTATTGGGATGCAACAAAGATAAGGAAGGAGATCCCAGATCTTGCTTGAGATATAATGGTAAGTATATCTCTTACATTGAAAGTGATTAAGGGAATGAACTTTCATTGTTGACATGGCAAGAAAACTTTGATATAAAATTCCTAATTCAAAGTAAAACATGTATATATATAAATATATACCCTTATGCAAATTACTTATTTCAGATAATCCTTCATTAAACCCACTCAATGTTATATACTCATTAATAACCAGTGGAATATCATGGATTAGACCCTTAATCCAGATATTGTACTTGCAATTGGACACACAATGTATGTGGTTGCAATGTGCAAGTTTCCTCATAACAATGAGAAGTGATAATTAAATAGACAATAGGACTAAAACCCTAGGGTTTGTATGTCTCTATAAGTCTTGATCTTATCGAATGTACTTTTGAAGTGACATGTCGATGATGATCGTAATTATCAAATTAATCCTTATAAAATCAATAAAGATATTCTGGCATATATATGTGCTCTTGACATTTAATCATGAATGACATGGTTCTCTACATCATGTAGAATGGTAGCTCTATTAGAGATAATGTATTCAAATTGTTTGAATACCTACCTGAACCGATGCTTCAAAGAGTTTATATGAATGTAGATGATGAGTGTCACATTCTACTGTCTATACTCTAGTCATTCATGAAGCTTCATAATATTCATAGTATATGAACTTAAATGAAGCTTGTATAAATGTTGAAATACTCTTATATTGAAATTTTTGATTTTAACATAAGAGATCCTTGGTCTTGAGCAAAGGTTGCTTATAGACAAAGGGAGTGCAGTGGAAGCATGGGTTGGACCCAAGTAAGAGCTATAGTCAAAGAGTTGACTGTACTTCTGTGACTTCCATATGACATCCAAAGAGTTGGATGAATGCCAATACTGCAATAAGTTGATGTGTTAATAGTATGACTATCAAGTCTGTCTAGAATCCTCAGAAAAGGACTCGGATGGAGCATCAGTATAATCTACATATAATCATTGATATTGACTTACTTATTTGATAAGATAAAGTCTAATAATTGTATCTCAAATTTTCTAATGACACTTGCAATTGGTTGCATATGTATTAGAAATTTGATCTTAAGGTTTATTGGTCATTCATGTTGAAAGTGATGCAAGTGTTGCAACAATTTCCATGAGATCAATAGACTTCATATTTTCAGTGGGAGCCCTTAGTCTTAGAGAATGTCTCTATGACCTAGATATTAGAATACACTCATTGTTTATTTCTAAATGTTGGGAATAAACATGAAATCTGGAATAGACCTATCATAAAGAGTTATGATGGAGATATTTCAGATAGTAATCTTACATCTAGTAGACTCCACTAAATTAGAAAATTAATGAATTGTTCATTAAGATTTCTAATACTGAAAATTAAACCTTTAAAGATCAATAGGAGGATAAAGATCATTTGACAATGATCTGACATCAAATTTTGGACATATGTCTGTTAAGACATGAAACTTTAGATTGACTAAAGATTCAAATCTCACATACTTGTGAATATTGTATTCAAAGTAGAATGTCCAATACACCCTTCCTTGGGAAAGGTGTAAGATGTCAAGGTATTAAGGATCTCATATATATTGATGTATGCAGATCATCTATATCATAGTAAACATTATGGATATATGATATCTGTTAGTGATTATGTATGATATGAGATTTCTTCTCTTCACTTAGAGAACTTTGAAATGTTCAAAGATTTCATAATTTTGGTTTAGAACCAAAGTTTGAAGGAAGATAAAAATGAATTTAATCTAATCAAGGTAGCCTGTACCTATTAGATGAATTCAAGAAATATCTTATGGAGATATGAATGTCATTCCTATCTCAATCCTCCTAATGAACCTTAACTCAAAGGAGTTGTAGGGAGATACAATTGATCATGTGTGACATGATTTAATCAATGATTAATCATAGCATAATTATCTCATAGTTTCCAGGTATATATATGTGGTAGAGACTACATTATATATCCTTAATAAGGTTCCATGTGATTAAGCTGGAATCTGGCACTAGAGAGTGCTACTTCATTAGGAAAATAAAGGATGGTATTGGATACCTACTTTATAACCTTGAGATTCTTAAAAGATCTCATCTTTGAGAATATGATTCTCATAGGATGACTCTCTTGAGAATCAAGATGAAAATGAAGTAAAGGAACTCATTTAATCTTGAAAAGATAATGAGGCTCCTGAAATCGGAAACTAAAATAGATAATTAAAGATGAAACATTAATACCTCTTCAAATAAGTTTGAGGATGGATTCCATGTGTCAGTTAAATCTGAAAATGATCGGACTTCATGTGATGAAGCTCCTGAGGATCATGACATGGAAAGATGGATGTTAGCAATAAAAGTCTAATGTAGACTTCATATACAAGTGTTGTATATGGACCCTCGAGGATCCACCTGTATGGGTCAGACCCATTAAGGAGTAAATGGATCTTCAAGAGAAAGAGGAAACCTGATGAGAAGGTATAGACCTTCAAAGCACGGTTCGTAGCCATGAGCTACACACCGAAGAGAAGGCATCGCTTGCGATAAGACTTGCTCTGCAGTGACCTTGCTTTAATCCATCAGAATATTGCTAACTATAGCTACACAACTTGTCTATGGCATCTTCATGATGTGAGTCAAGATTGCATTCCTCTATGAGTACCTCTCTGAGGATATTCATATGAAGTAGCCCCAGGACTTCGTGGTTGAGGAAAGCAAGGTGTGCAAGCCAAAGAACTCCATCTTTGGACTCAAATAAGCTTCTTGTATTTGGAACATAAGATTTGATGAAATTATAAATGTTATGATTTCAGATAGAATCTTGATGAACCATGTAAAGCTTAGTGGGAGTGCCATTGTGTTCATCGTGCTTAATGTAGATATTATTCTAATCATATAAGAATAAATGATAAGTGTTTTGTAATGTGGTTGTTCCATAACTTGAGATACGATTTCAAGGATACCTCTTAGATCTTAATTCTGAAGTCGTTCAGAAGCAAAGAGAAGAGGGTATTGGGACTGTCGCATTAGTAGTACACCTTGGACTTATTCCATTTTCTGGACAATTCCAAGAAAAGCTTCCTTCCCTTAAGATGTGGTAGTGACCTGTCTAGAGGGATAGCACCTCAAAGAGTTGAGGAAGTGAATGCTAGAACTACTTGCACTTGTGCATCAGTTATGAGAAGCTGAATGTATGATATATGTGTACAAGAACCAGATGTCTACCATGCAGTGTGAGTAGTAAACTGTTACTAATCCTACTATGGGGATAAAACACTTGATTGCAGTAATAATAATATCTTCAAAGATGATAAAACTTGGAGATAGTAATCTCAAAGTCTTATCTTCAAAAGTTTAAGACCTTGTAGATAGTGATCTATAAGGGTCTTAACTGTAGATACCTTAGGAGATAGAGATCTCCAGGAATGAAGGTATTCTAATAAGGATTATGGAAATACTGGTTATGATAATTAATAAGATGTAGAGTCAAGGACACTATAACCAACAAAATTGAGTATCGGTTGCATGAGATGCAACATTCGCATTGGATGCGAGCACTGTTACTAGGAGATATGCAAGTGCCGTAAAAGGACTTGGCGTAGTCTCTTGGGAACAGAGTGACTGATCAGCTTACCTAGCTATTTTCTAAATAGCTTATGATTGTCACATGAGTGAGGGTTTAAATGATTAGCCCATTAATGGATCTTTGGGCTAGTGGGAGATTGTTGGAAATGCGAGCCCACGGCGAGCCATTATGCAATAAATGTTGTTGCAATTCACTCCTTGATCTGAAATGAAGAATACATAATTTGCATAATAGGTCCCTTAGTGCAATTAGGGTTATGTATCATGGCCATCTTAATAATCATACAGCTGTTGATTCAATTATTGAATCATAGAGGCTGGTGCTTAGATGAATATCTAATGAGTTAGATTGAGGACTCATCAAGCACCGTCAAATGATTATTAAGAGATGATCTCCAGCCTGAGTAGGAGATGGCAATCCTATCTCATTTAGGTTGATATCTGACCGACCTCTTGATGCAGGTCCTCTGCATAGGAATATAGATTCGGAGGTGTCGGATGAGTTAGGTCAAAGAGTTGACTTAACGAGATCGAGATAACCAAAGTCCTATATCATATGCTGTCATGATATAGGCACACATCCTCTGACCGGAGACAGATGTGTTACTATATGTCTGAGTATGTACATTTGGCAGACCAATAGGTTGATGGCCTAATCAAGGTCTATACACCGGCGCGCTGGTGTGCATATAAGGGCATATGAGTAATACGATCTCTCAAAGGGATCATACAGGTTCACTACTGAACCGGAAGACATGAGCTCACTCATGAGATATTGGGAAGAATCAAATTCCGTGCGCACGGTCGTCTCGCTTTGGAAGCTTGACTGAATTTGTAGGTTTGATATATACTTTTGGAAAGTATATGATCAAGAACTAGGTATGATATATGCTTTTGGAAAGTATATGATCGATACCGACTTCCAATAATCGAATGAGAAACTTACTGATAAAACCTTGAAGTAGACAGTATAAAGTTGATCTAATACTTCGGGTTTATTCTGAGTCTTCCAGTATGCAGGATGTACAGGTATTGGGAATACCTGAGGGAGATGTGATCATAAACAGTTGTATAACCATGACGCTTCCATTCCTAGGGAGTGATGAAACGGGTATGGATTTTAGTGACTCCTCTCAGTAGAGAAGTAATCTGATCTTAGTCCAAATGTTGGACATTAATCTGAATGTGATTCAGATTCAATGAGAAGATTAGATTTGCGGTCTTGATTTAATCAAGCATCTATGGGAGGCCCGAGATCTGGATTTGAGGCAATATCCATGTCACTATACGTGGAACAATACAATCGCCCTGTCCTTATCTCCAAGTATTCGCGGAGAAAGCGCATTATCCTTGAAAGAGTTCATGGATAATTCTATTGTTGATATATGTATCCGAGCATTGAGAAAATGGATAATTAAATGTGATTTAATTATCATGAATAATATGAATTTGATTCATATTATAAGGAGAGTTATCTTAGATAATTAAATGTGATTTGATTATCAAAGATGTGAATAATGTGAATGTGATTCATATTATTTGAACACATGAGATAAAGAGATCCAAGATGATTAAATATGATTTAATTATCAAGGATAAGAATAATGTGGATAGTAATATCCAATTATTCATAATATATTATAAATGTGATTTATAATGTATTAGAGAGAGTCAAATATAATTTATATTAGTAGATTAATTATTAATGTGTATTGGATACACATTGTTTAATTAATTGAAAATGTAAATTACATTTTGTTTTGGGTTGTGAATGTGATTCACAATATTCCATTGTCAAGATTGCAATATTCCCAAAATTAATTGAGAATTATTTTTTTTGGTGAATAATTGTTGGAAAATAAGTTGAGAGAAAAACAAGGAGATATGCAATCCCATGGGAATCCATGGGATTGCCCTCCCCATATGGGAAGAGGGGGGCGGCACCAATTCCTTTATGGAATTGGTGGCCGTCCACTCCTCCCAATAGGGAAGGAGGCTCTCATTTGTTTTTCCACTCCTTATTTAGTTGGTTTAATTTGGTATTAATATATATTTGATTTATCAAATATATTTAATCAAAATTAAATCACAAGTTGTTGGCTTTTTCCAACAACAACCTTGACCATTGGATTGTCATAAACCAATCTCAACCATTGATTTTATATGACACATGGATTGAGATCCATGGATCCCAAAACCCTATAAATAGAGAGGCATACCCATGCTCTCTCTTTACACACACAATGCTTGAGAAGCATCTCTCTCTCTCTCTTTCTCTCTAGAGGTCAGCCCTCTCTCTCCCTCTCATGGCCGTCCACCATGGATGCCATGGAGAGGTTCTCCATCACCGCGGCATCGTCGTTATGCTGCCCGTTCTTCTGCTCGTGGATCTCCGTCTCCTTCGGTGCGCCTCGCTCGTGAAGAAGACGTCGGATCTCGTGTGTCGAGATCAGGAGATCCGCCGCTTGGATCATCAACATGGATTGCGAGAAGCACGCGGTTCATCCCCGCGCTCGCAAGCGTCTCCTCCGTCGGATCGGACTTGAGACAGGAGGTCTCTTCGTTTAGAGACTCGATCACAACCACGCTTCAAGAGGTATTCCTATTACTTGTTTGTGGTTTAGACGAAACGATTCGAGAAGTGTTCTTGGATCATGTGGTTTCGTCGTATAAAATTTTTTAAATTCCGCTGCATCGAGCAACTAGTCCGACTAGTCGCTCCTCGTCGTATTCGATACGACGCTCACGCTTCTGTGATGCGCTTGAGGATCTAAACATATCCTTCATTCTTCCCTGTTCTTCCACGCGTCCTCTCAGCCGTTGGATGAAGACGAAGGCCCAGATCGAGCAGGAGCCGTCCGATGGAGCGAAGCAGCGACCGTCAGATCACGCGAGTGATCTAATCTCAGCCCTCCATCAGCGAACCGGCATCGGCGCACGTGGAGGCGCCACGTGTCAAGTGAACGAAGATCAGCCGTCGGATGAAGCGCCTCTTTTGGGGGTAAATTGCAAAAACCATCCCCCGCCTTTTTGTATTTAATTTTTAATTCTGTAAATATTTTTGCACGTTATAAATAAAATGTAAATTTTGCAGAAAGGACCCTGAGTTTATTGTATTTACATTTAGGTCCTTCCGCGCCTCACATGCAATCCCACGTGAGGCGCGTGAAATTTTGCAGTTATACCCTGGCAGTTTTTGTATATTGTAGAATAGTTCTAAAAATTAAAATAAATGTTTATTTCTGTTGTATTTTTGCACTGATGCAGCTGTAACTTGTTTTATTTGCAAAAATACCCCTGCCAGGCAGTTTTATTTTTGTGTCTTTATCTATTTATTATAAATACCTAGGTGGCTTCTAAAAATACAGAAAAATTAGGATAAATGCTTCATGCCTTGTATTTCCACGCCCTTATTTTATTTCGCATTTTTTTGCATTTTTCCTGATTATTAAAAATGAAATAGAAGCCATTTTTGTACTGTCTAAATTAGAAAATACAAAAAAATTAGAAAATGTTTTTGAAAAAATTCCAAAAAAATTATATATGATATATTTATATATATAGAGTCTAGAAATTGAAAAACCCTAAAAATATGAAAAAGAAAATTAAAAAATCAGAAAGCTCCAAAATCCAACAAAAAAATAGAAAAATCCTTAAAAAACACCAAAAATATAGTTTTCTCTTTTATAATTATCTATATATTGTTATTAATATATTAAAATTAATTTGGGAATTTTTGGAGTTTATTTTGTATTTTTAAAACCCAAATTATATACGGCTATTTAATTAGTCCTATATTGTCGACATTTTTGAATTTAAAAATACATAAAAATTAGAAATATTTCAGGAAAATAACAAAAAAAATTAGAAAAATCTTAAAAAGCTAAAAACTATATCTATATATATATTTTAAGTATTTATATCTATATTCATATATACTATATTCCTCTCTCTTTCTTATATATATATATATATATCTCTTTATATATATTTATATATCCATATATATATATACATATTTATATAACTAAAAATATAATAAAAAAAACAAATAAAATATAAAATATAAAAACAAAATAAAAATTATAAAAACAAAAATATAAAAAAATTACAAAACCCACTAAAACAATAAAAGGACATGAACCAATGATTGAATAATTGAATGATACATGACATACAACCATTCGCCTCCCAGTGTTCGACCTCTACATGTACTTATACCTATACACATTTGCATGTAGAGTTATAATAAATTTTAACTCCACATTTTTGGATATTCATTGCATATATTTACTGTGGGTTAATTGTTGATCGATCTGGGGATCTTTAAGTGGTCAATTCAGCGACTTGATTTCTCGCCTCGTGAGATATCTAGACCCTTGATTTTCCCCAGTCATCAGGGGGCCAGTTGACCTGAGTTCAATGTAGGAAAGAATCTGGTTGGTCCACGTGGACCAAATAGAAAAATTCAGGGAAAAAATACCTTGTAAAACCAGGAATAATTAATAAATGAATTAAATTATTTTTTATTATTACAAATGTTTGCAATTTAATGTAATATTTTATATATATTTATATTTATTTTTCGAGGCCTTTTATCATAAGTTAATATGTATTTTGGTTTTTTATTTTGCATTATATATTTTTTATTTAAAACATGTATTTTATATATTTTTAATTCATTTAAATACATATTTAGGTATTTTTATTGTATTTCTCTGTATACTTAAATAATTATATACGTATATAGTATAGGTATATATAGGTATACTTTTCCAATGTATTGAGATGTATTATTTGTTTTATTTTATTTTTGATGATTTTACTTTAATTTTATTTCATTATGTACATATGTTTTAAATAATATATACAATTTTATAAATATAAAAGAATTTGAAAATTATATAGAATAAATATATTGAATATTATACATGTATAGTGCACAATATGGGCCCAAAACCTATTTTTTACATCTTAACTCCAAATTGAATGAAACCACTTCACTAAATAGTTTATTAAATGTTTTATACAACTAAAGGTGATTTGGTTGATATTGATACATTATGGAGAAGATACGAGTCTGCAAAGTTTTTTTTATCTTTTTATTTTGTGTGTCTCGGGCATGCTGTGCATTATTTTTCAATGAACTCAATTTTGTATTTTTTGTGTCTTTATATATAATATCCATCTTGAGGGTTTTGTTATTTGAGTTGTAAAAATAATAAAATAAAATAGGTGGCAAAAAGTAATTATAGATGAATTAAAAATTAACATTTTACGTCTTTCTGCACAAATTCCCTGGCCTATCTCCCACTTCTTTATTTCTTGTTGACTAAGTCATCATGATGACTGAGTCTCGAGGTTTAGGGTCATTCAATACATATGGTATCTTATTTCCTTTTCGTTTCTTCCTTTATTCTTTTATTTTGGAATTAAATATATTATATTTACAGTATTTTATATAGTATTTATATAGTTTACACCTTATTTATTTTGACAAATCAATGATATATACTTGCATTTATATATGGGTTTAAGTTCAAAATACAATAATAACGGTGATGAAATGGAGATTCATCATGAGGCATTTCAGACCTTCAGGTATTGGAATATATGGGTGGTGAATCATACTTCTAAGAAAGTAAGTCGTCTTCATACAGATAACATGTTGGACTTTTTCTCATCAGAGTTCAATGAGTTCTACAAGGAAGAGGGTATTGCGAGACACCATACCGTTAGAGATATGCCACAACAGAATGGAGTTGCAGAACAAATGAACATGACGTTGCTGGAGAGATCAAGGTGCATGCTCTCTATTGCTAGACTTGGTCGAGCATTCTTGGCTGAAGTTGTGAATATAACTTATTACTTGGTTAATAGAAGTCTCGTGTTTGCAATTGATTGTTAAACACCCTTGGAGGTATGGTTTGATAATCATGTCGATGATTCTATTTTACGAGTGTTTGGTTGTGCTACTTATTATCATGTTTGCGAAGGAAAATTAGAACCAAGGGTAAAGAAATGGGTGTTTACAATATATGATGCACGAGTAAAGGGTTATAGAATTTGGTACCCTTCTAAGCACATAATTACTGTTAGCATGAATGTTACATTTGATGAGAATTCCATGCTTCACTCGAGTAGTGAGTCTGTTGATGAATGTACGAGTGATGATGTGCATGAACAAGTGGAGTTCAAATTGACATGAAAAAGTGATTGAACAATTTACCGTACCATTCCTGGTCAAGCTATTATTGAGCAGCCTGAAGTTGAACAACAAGAGGAGAGAAAACCAAGTGTTGCTATTGATTAGAGCCATAGATAAATATATTCATCATAGTTTCATTTTCATTATATGTTGCAAAGGAGGTAGAGTCTCCAAAGCCCTCCAGTTACAGGGAGGCCATAGCTGGGGTTGAATCTGGACAGTGGATTTGCTTCTATAGGTGAGGAGATGGAGTCTCTTTACAAGAGTGAGACATGGGAACTTGTCTGTTGCTAAAGGGGATTAAGGTCGTTGGATGCAAATGGATCTTCAAGAAAAATATAGGAATCTTAGGCAGTGAAGGCATCGGATACCAGGTACGCCTAGTTGCGAAGGGTTACAATTAGAAGGAAGGTAGGTATGGATTACAACAGGATATTCCCTCCTGTTGTAAGATATACATCCATCAGGGTGTTGTTAGATCTTGTACACATTGAGATTTGGAGCTGGAGTAGTTAGATGCGACAACATCTTTCTTGCATGGTGAACTTGAAGAAGATACTCTTATGAGCCATCTAGAGGCATTCTCATCTCAGGGCAAGGAAGACCATGTGTGTAGAATGAAGAAGTCCTTGTATGAGTTTAAGCAGTATCCAAGGTATTGTTACAAGAAGTTTTACAATTTCATGACTGATCATGGGTTCAACAGGAGCCCATACAATTGCTGTGTTTACCACAACAAGGTGGATGATGACTCCTTCATCTGTCTGTTACTTTATCACGACGACATGCTGATTGCAGCGAAGCAAAAGAGTGCCATAGATGATCTGAAAAAGCTCCTTAGTTGAAAGTTTAACATGAAGGACCTTGGTGCAGTGAAGAAGATTTCAATGATGGAGATCACTAGAGATTGTGCAGAAGGGAAACATTTCTTATCTTATAAGAACTACATTGAGAAAGTCCTAATGGGATTTGGGGTTTCTACAACCAAAACTCTAGGTACTCCATCCGTTGTGAATATTCATATCTCAGTTTCTTTCGCACCTCAGTCAGACACAGATAAGGAATACATGTCATGTGTTCCTTGTGACATCACGGTTGGGAGTCTTATTGTTAGACATGCAAGCCCGCGATGAGCCATTATGCAATAAATATTATTGATAATCATTTCCTGATCTGAAATGAAGAATAATTAATTTGCATAATATGCTCGTTAGTACAATTAGAGTTATGTACCATGGACATCTTAATAATCATGCAGATGTTAATTCAAATGTTGAATCATAATGGTTGGTCCTTGGATGATATCTAAAACATTAGATTGAGGACTCATCAAGCATCGTCAAGTGATTGTTAATAGAAGATCTCCAGCATGAGATGAAGATGTCAATTATTCTCTAAAGGTTGATATCTAACCAATCTCTTGATGCAGGCCCTTGATGAATACCCATTCATCACTCTTTATTCTTTTATTTTAGCTACAAAACCCATGTAAAACACATGTAGATAGTTGTAAATAGCAATAATTGTCATTCAGCATGCATTGTATAAATATGCATTATTAGCATGTTTTTGTGCATAAATAAAAGAATAAAGAAATAGAAGAAAAATAGGGAGATATTTAGAATAAATATTGAGCGACCTAATCCCAAGGGAGGGCTCAGCATGGGCCTGACCGCAAAAAGAACCCAAGTAGAGAGAGATAGGGAAGCTTATGTGTTGTACATATACCTATAAATAAATAAAAATTATTTTCCTCTTATTCAAAATAAAATGGGTGTATATTTATTTGTATATATTTGTAAGTATTAAATTAAAATATAATTAGGAAAAACAAAACAAAAATTAAAAAGAAATTAAATCCCTTCATCATTGTACATAAACCATGTGTATATAAATAACATATCTATTTATTTCCCCTTATAAAGAAATAAATAAAAATACCATAAAAATATATACATATTCCATATTCCATAATGAAGATAAATAAAATAAAAATCACAAAAATAAAAATAAAAAGAAATAAAATAAAAATCAAAACCTACATTGTATATAAACCATGCATGTTTATAAATATAACTATTTATTTAACCCTTGTAAATAATTAATAAAAATAAAATAAAAATACCATATTATTCCAACTTTTATTCTTTAAATAAATAAAATATAAAATTGGAATAAAATGTACAAAAATAAATAATTAAAAATAAAAATAAAAAAATGCAATATTGTATGTACCTATATATAATAATACTATATTGTATATACATTATTTATATTTCAAAAAAATAAATAAAAATCACTAACAAATAATTTAAAAATAAAGAAACATTTTTCTTGTTTTAACTTCTTCAAAATTCAGCCATTTACTATTTTTTATTTAATTATCAAATATTTAATAAAAGGAGGCCTGTGATTGGTCCACGGGGGATTGTTGACCCCCAGTCAACTCTCCCCCTTGGACCACCAGCCCGCGGATCCTGCGCTCTGACCCGATTTCGCCTAATTTTCGCGTAGTGATCCGACCATCAAATCCTTAAACCCTGGGTCCTAATCCTTCCTCTTGCATCCGAGATCCACGCCCAGCGTTATGCCTAGGGATCCGAGCTCCGATATGCTCGCCCGACCCTCATCTAGTCGGACCCCTAGCCGTATAAAACTCCAGCTCCAGCTGCAATTCACGCCATCTTTAGCGTTGCTTCTTCCACCCAGGACCTCCACCCGATTCCCTCGAGTGACAGCGTTGGATTGGCGTGTTGTAGAGAGGAGGAGGAGCTCCTCACCACTGATCCGGCGTCTTCTCGCCGCCGTGCGCCGCCCAGAGCAGCGCCCGAGCCTCGGGCCTCCGACGACCCTCGAGGCGACGACCAGAGCTACCTCAGCTCATCCCCAGTCGACCACCTTCACCAGGTAGCCTTAATTCTTCCTATTTTGCTCTAGTTTTGGATTAGCCCCAAATCGCTTTGCCGCCGTCTCCGATCAATTTACGTTACCTCACGCATCGATTCAATCATCGGACGATGCCATCACCTTCGCCATCCTCCTATTCATGTTCTACACCTTCCCATCCAACCCAGTTCGCCTCGGAACTGGGAGTCCACCCTCCTGCGCCGTCGCCTCGCCGGAGGGTGCCGCCCCGACGCATCCATGCCCCCATTTCTCCCCTCACAGGGTCGAGGCACTTTGCCCTCGACCCAGCATGCTTGCTGTGCTCTTTTTCAGGTCAGAAGAGACCCATCTGATGGTCTACACATTCAGGCACAGGAGCCTGCTCCGCCTTCGTCGCCGGAGCTCCTCGGAGTCCCCCGGCGTCATTGGGGGAGCTCAGTAGCTGTGGGACGTCTTGGCGGATCCATTCCGTACTTTAGCAGCAGCAAAGGAGGCCCCCGGCGCGAGTATCGAGACGGCGAACTTCACCGGTGACCTGTTCATCCAGGACTTCCTCAGCCGTCCGTTCACCCTCGCAGCTTCAGTTTTGATCAGATCCGTTCATTTGAGGAGCAGTCCATCACCGTCAGATCTTCGAGGGTTGATCTGAAACGTCCGAGCCAACGAAGGGGTATCCTTTATCCATCCGTCGTCCGATCAGCCACGTGGACACCCCTCAGCCATCAGATCCGAGCCAACGTCCTTCACAGAGGCGTAATGCCCCTCATCCGTTCCATATCACACGTGGCGCGCCTCCAGCCCTCGGATAATAAGGGGTAATTTACCCTTAGACCCTTTTCTTTTCTGTTTTTATTATTTAGTCCTGAAAATGTAGAATATAGTTGTTTTTATTGTTGGATAATTGCACTTAGGACATGGACCTTTATAGTATTTGCATTTTCATCCCTGTATATGTGAGACACGTGCTTCGTCACGTGGTATTTGGTGAATTTGCATTATCTGGGCTAATGTTTTGAGGCGTTATTGAATGAAATATACTTCTCTATATTTTCATCCATACCCCTGTGAACATTTTTATTCGACATGTGTTGAATTCTTTGGGTAAATTGCAACTTGTTCCCTGGGCTTTTAGCACCTGTTGCTAATAAGCCCTCGGAACTAAGTTTTATTACATTCAGGTCCCTCTGTGCCCAGACCACGTGCAACGTGCGTGGGGACTTGGACAAATTGCACGAGGGACCCCCAGATTCTTGGACTTGTTACTTTACAGCCCCAAGAGATACTTTTTATTGCAAATAGGTCCCTGTGCAATTGTGATTGTTTTTTATTTAAATAAAATATCAAATTTAACCCAACTTGTGTGAAAATTGGAAACGTGGCTCCTGCCACTGTGTAAAATTTTCACTAATTTTTGGGTACATTTTCGTGGCTTTTTAGTATTTTTAAAAATTCAAAAACAACCATTTTTACCTCTGTCCAAATTAAAAATTCATAAAAAAATATAAAAACCCTTTTAAAAATTTCAAAAAATTTAAGTTTAGTTTGTTTATGCTTGTTTGATTTTCTGTGCATTTTTTATTATTTTTGGATTTATAAAAATCTTAAAAATTAAAAAACCTTAAAAACTCATAAAAATTCTAAAAAATCATAGAAAATTCAAAAATTCATAAACTCTTTTTCTGAATTTTCCTTTTTGTTTATATTTTTCATAAAAAAATACCTCCAGGCTCTTTTAAGACCATTTAATATTTTAATTTGGTCCTCCAAGCCTGTCTGGACAGTTTACTTGGTTTTCTACTTTCTTTTATTTTTAGAAAATTCCATAAAAATTATAAAAACCTCAAAAATTCACCAAAAACATTAAAAAATCTAAAAAAACATAAAAATATTTTTGTTTGAATTTTTTGACCATTTTTGAGTGTTTAAATAATTAGTTAAAGTTGATTGTTTTTGTTGTTTTCTTATTTTCCTCATTATTGAAAATCCCAAAAAATATAAAAATATTAAAAACCACCAAAAAAATTCATTGTTTTTATTTTCTTCATTTTTAGACTACTTCGCAGGCCGCAAGGCCAACTCGTGCTCCTCGAGACCGACCCTGACAGCTATACCAGGTTAATCACCTAGCTAGGATCACGATTTTGGTTTTCATTGTTTTTCTCTCTTATTTGGTGGTCCGATTTTGTTTCTTGATCGAGCTCTAAGTCCCGAGTGACTGAGGTCGCAACGACCTTAGTGATTCCTTTACCTTAGTCTATCGGGCAGCTCATCAGAATGGCGCCGTTGCCGGGGAGCACGGCTTTAGTAGTCGTATTTTCTCGGTTTTTATTTTCTTTTGATTTTCGCGGCTTTCTGTGGCTTTTTCTTCGTCTGCGGCTTTTCGCGGCTTTTTGTTCTTCTTTTATTTTTATTTTCTTTTATTTTCTTTTATTTTGTTTTCTTTTGTTTTTGGTTGTTTTTAAGTGTTTCTTTTTATTTGTATTTTTGCACATATACCCTTTTTCTTATTTTATCTGCTTTATTTGATTGGTTTGACACTTTGTTGTTTTCTTGCGAGGGCCCGAGGATCGAGGCACCTCTTCTCGAACAGCCGACGCAACTGCGGCAATTGGAGGCGGCTCCCTTCTGCACGGAGCCGCAGGAGAGCGCGAGGAGGCAGCAGAGTGCGGGCGTAGTGTAGTGTTAGCTTAGCTTTATTTCCTGCTCATTTGAACTATTATTGTAATAATACAGGGATAGGACACTCAGACTTGCACTTAGACTCTCGGAGTCTGTTTCGTCGAGCACCAGTGTGCTCGGGGGACCCCTTGGCTTTTTCGCGGTTTTTACGCGGCTTTCTACCGTTTATTTCCTGCCTTTGATTCTCACGGATTTTCAGCCCCTAGCCTTAGGATTTTTGCTTGACTGTGACGTAAATAAATAGGATCCAAACACCTTAATAAATTTGCGTGTACTTATAGATCGATTAATTGGACCAAAATAAAAAAGATTAATAAAAATACTATTTGGTCACCTGAGGGGTCACGCGCCGCTAGAGGTCGTATACAGCGCTAGCAGGACCCGTTGTGGCAGGCACCGATCGGCATCCGAGACCGGACACCGACCCCTCTTGATTGACCACTTAGCCACCGTTCTTTCGAGTAGAACTGCTTGCTCGGGGCTCGGATTTCTGCTTGCATCATTTAGGTAGTTTTATTCCTGTCTTTAAATTCTGCGCGGATCATTTTGCATGTAGACTGCTGGAGTCAGGTACGCATTTCTTACTCTGCATGCATCATTGATTTCACGCACATCGGCTTTTTCGACTTCTCCCCCTGATTTTTGGACTTAAATAACCAGGAGAACCGAAAAATTCGTTAGGCGTTTGTTTTTATTTGAAAAATACCTAAAAATTCCAATCATAAAATTTGGGACTGCTAACTCTATTTGACCCTAAAAGACACAACACCGACAAAAACTTGTTTTGGGGAGAGCAACCCCCTCCTTGTCTGGTTTGCATGTGCGAGAGTGACCCGCACCCTAGGATAGAGCCACATCTGGACCTCCTTCAGACTACTGCTTCTGGGATAGTCGTTCTCCAGTGAGGATCGCTCTGGTCTCCGGTAAAGCGGGCCACGATATACTTAACAGAGCGAGCCGATCGGGTAGCCGGTAAATGGTTCGCGGCTTGTACTAGCTGGGAAAGATCTAGTTCGGAATCAGGCCAGTCTCCTGGGGGAACCAGATTCCCAATAGGTCACGTAATTGCTCTGCTATTTAAACTTGATCACCTAATAAAAACTGACAAGATAATTGACCGAACTCTTACGGTCTTCAGCTCGCGTTGAGTAGGTGAATCAGGGGTTTGCTTGCTGATCATTGTTGTTTCCAGATCCCATACGCCCGACTCACCAGATCAAGATGATGGGCAGAAGGTCCCTTAGGCAGCCTCTGGCTGCACCGCTTCCCAGCACTTCTGCCTGCTCATCTAGGTTGGTTCGCGAGAGCCGAGACCCGCTCTCTGAACTTGAGTTCGACTCCACCCTGTTCCCCCTCGACCACCCTTCTACCAGTTCCGAGATACCAGTGCCAGCTGAGAGACTACCTTCAGATGATTTATCGGCACCTGAGTTTGGGTCTTTTGCCTTTGCAGAGACCATGGCCTGCAGCAGTGACGATCACACCAGAGGTCCCCAGCCAGAGCAAACATTCATCTTGGACCAGGGTGCGATCAACTCCACCCTGATCGCCTCCCTCGAGACAGTTTAGCAGCAGTTGAGGGATCAGGGTGCCATCATGATAGAGATGAGGCGCGAGATGGAGCAGATGAGAGCCGATCGAGCCCAGCGCGGCCCAGGAGACGGGCCGAGGATACCAGATGATGCGGCAACAACCGCGGCAGCAGCAGCAGCAGCCGTAGATCCATTGAGACCGATGCGGGAATTACACAACCTCGGATCGACTTTGACGTATCGTTGGGTCGTTCTTCCAGCTATCGTAGGGGACTTCAAGTTCCCCCCGAACACTTTGCAGCTCCTCCCCCGATTCCATGGGCTCGCCACCGAGGAGCCCTATCTCCACCTCCAGGAGTTCTTGATGATCTGCAGCACAGTCCACGATAGACAGGTGGACGAGGATACCATCCGCATGATTGCCTTCCCCTTCTCACTAGCAGACAGAGCAGCCACCTGGTTGAAGCATCTGGGGAAGTTTGTCTACACCTGGGAGCAGCTCCGCACCGAGTACTTGAACAAGTACTACCCACCCGGGCGGACGAATGCCGCGAGGGCCCTGATCAGCAACTTCTCCATGCTCCCCAATGAGCAATTCCACGAGGCATGGGAGAGGTTCAGAGAGTTGACAGATAGATGCCCGCACCATGAGATATCGAAGCCGAACCTTGTTCAGAGCTTCTTCTGTGGGCTGACACCAGAGCTACAGGGCCTGGTGAATGCTTCTTGTGGCGGGTCCTACTTCGCCAAGGATCATGATCAGGTCTGGGCCATCTACGAGGAGATGGCTGAGAACTATATGGTGATGTCCCAAACCCACTCTACACACAGGGACGCCCTCAGCCACAGACCGTGTAGTACCAGAGGATCGCACGGGTCGACTCCGGTCCATCCACTTCGTCAGCGGCAGCAGCACAAGCCGAGTCCACAGCCGCTGATATGGGCATTATCAACGAGAAGCAGGACTGGATGGAGATTATAGAGAAGAAGCAGTGCTAGGGCATCACGCAGATGGAGCAGATGGCACAGACTCTGAGTGACCTGAAGACACAACTCATGTGTCTCCAGGAGGCACAGACAGCTTCCAGCCCCGTCTTCAGGCACGAGGCGATCCGAGTAGCACCAGCAGCTCGTCCCAGCACTTCAGCCACCAGCAGCCTAGACAGGTTCACCTTGTACATGCGGAGCCGTACCAGCAACCACAGCCCACTTACCAGTCGCCACCATCTCTAGACACGCAGATGGTGGTCTACCAGCCGGATCAGCCTCTGGCCGTACTCCCACCAGCCATCTATGATCAAGAGTCATTGATGGACGTCAATGGGATTTGGTACGATCGACCACAACCCGATATCCGACAAGACCATTCCGGATTCCATTGGTCGACCGGAGGTGCAAACCCCCAGCAGCAGCCGTCAGGACAGGGTGGCCAGTATGGCCATCAGAGAGTTCACTAGCAGCAACAGCCCCCGGTGTACCAGCAACAACAACAATCACAGCAGTATGGTCCTCGTCCCTATCAACAGGGACATTCTTGGAGGCGCGAGCAGCCTCAGCAGCAGTATCATCTCCAGTCCTACCCCTCTCACCCGCAGCACCAGCCACAGCAGCAGCCTCACTACCAGCGAGGCCACCCGTCAGGTTCTCATGGGCCATCCTATGAGAGCCCCGCCTTGGATGACATAGCCCGCCTCCTTACTGATCAGCAGGCTACTTTCAGACGGGAGATGGACGAGTTCCGCCAGGAGATGCGGGATATTGTGAGAGGGAAGGCCGCCATCCCTGCCCAGATCGAGCCCAATCCGAACAACCTCAAGAGGAAGTCTGAGCAGGTAGATTTCACAGAGTATGCCACTCCGAGTGATTCTTTTGGTGATATGTCTGCCTATCTGTTTGATACTGACTTTATCGCCTCGTCTGAGAGACACCCCGAGGACACTTCCAGAGCGCCAGACGAGGAGGAGAGAGTGGTATTGAGGCCGTGAGAGATGATGACGGTGGTGCTGACGCCACCATGGATGCTGATTCCACCGACGGTACTGATGTCGTCGCTTCACCAGATGGAAGAGGTGGTACTGATGTCATCAGTGTTGCCGAGCCAGAACGCGGTACTGAGGCCGCTAGTAGACATGCCGAGGGTGGTGCTGATGCCACCGTTTTTACTTCTGAGAGTCCTGTAGTCTTTCCTTTTGTTCATGTATCTCAGGACATTTCTGGCAATAAAGGAAAGGGTTTGTTTTCTTCGGGTCCACATGTGGTGCTTGATGTATGTGTAGACTCTGTCGTCTAGCAGCCTAGACCATCTCCGAGTCCTTCATATGAGAAGGACCCTGTGATCCCCTTCCCTATAGCACTTCACACGGGAAAGGGGAAGAAAATAGAAAATCCAAAAAAGAGGCAGCAGGAAGAGTTCAGCCATCAGATGATTGACCGCTTCCACATTCAGCTGACTCTTCAGGAGGCTTTGCAGCACATCCCTCTACTCTAGAGATCACTCAGAGACAGGACCACAGTTAGGAGGAAGAGGAGGAACCACCAGTCTGAGATCCATGTGCTGACCAGAGCCACTTGTTTCACGATTCAGAACTGTCTGCCGGCCAAGAGGCCAGATTCAGGAGCCCCATATGTCAGATGCCATATCAGAGAGCAGAGGTTCGAACGTACTCTATTAGACAGCGGTTCATCAATCAACCTACTTCCGGTAGCCCTTCTCGACCGCTTTGAGTTGGGCACTCTACGAAAGAGCAGGACAGTCCTTCAGTTTGCTGATCGATCTGTCAAGAGGCCGAAGGGGATACTGAGGGACGTTGTCGTCACGATTCAGGGCCTACAATTCTCCGTAGACTTTGTAGTGTTGGACATGGAGATCACTGAGTATGTGACCGATACCCCCATCATTTTAGGTCGCCCGTTCTTGGCCACAGCCAAGGTAGTGACCGACCATGATAGCGGGAAGGTATACTTTCGCGTCGAGGGCGAAAGTGTACAAATAGAGACGATCGAGGACATCAGAGTCAGAGATGCAGCATGCTCAGAGCCGACCACCGATTTAGAGCAGATGACAGATGCAGGGCTAGACATCCACCAGGACTACGACTTCATGATTACAGATGATGAGGCAGTTTGGGCGGATCCAGTCGCACATGCCATCCTCTCACCCTCAGAGTTCGCTGATGTAGAGACGCCAACAGAGGAGAGCTTGGAGAGCGCATTCCTAGTCTAGGATACTTTTCAGTCGGCAGAGCTGGTTCTTGACCGTGAGACAGAGTTTTTCAGTGAGTATGATACAGATCCCTCGGAGTCAGATGTTGACTGGGCAGAGTTTGATGATTTTATACCAGATCTGACTTCTACTGAGCCTACAGCCAGGGAGGAGGTAGATGCCATGCAGAGCAGAGACAGTCCAGCAGAGCAGCCTTCTCCAGATTCAGATTGTGAGCGAGAGTTCTAGTTCTCCCATGCGGATTTGGCAGCATTCACTCAGAGTTTTCAGAGGCCAGATCCGCCAGCACCGACATGTCCAGAGTTGAAGCCACTTCCTGCGTCGCTGAAGTATAGGTTCCTTGCGGGTGAGCCTGAGATGTACCCAGTCATTATCTCCGTCGATTTGAATGGAGAGCAGGAATCCCGTCTGATGGGGGTTCTTGAAAAGAACCGCAAGGCAATAGGATGGAGCGTAGCCGATCTCCAGGGGATAAGTCCGGTCCGGTGCTCCCACCATATCTATCTTGAGGAGGAGGCGAAGCCGTCGCGTGAGTTCCAGCGGCGGCTGAACCCGAATCTGAGAGAGGTTGTCATGAAGGAGATTTCGAAATGGTGGAGCGTCGATTTTATCTACCCCATCTCCGACTCCAAGTGGGTCAGTCTGTTGCATGTGGTGCCCAAGAAGACGGGCATCACTACAGTTGTCAGCGAGTCTGGAGAGGAGATCGCTACCCGGGTACCCACTTCTTGGCGGGTCTGCGTAGATTACAGACGACTCAACCAGGCCACCAAGAAGGATCATTTCCCTCTGCCCTTTATAGATCAGATCATTGAGAGACTAGCAGGGAAGAGTCATTACTGTTTCTTGGATGGGTACTCCGGCTACAACCAGGTGGCCATCGCTCTCGAGGACCAGGATAAGACTACCTTCACATGTCCCTTCGGCACATACGCCTTCAGACGCATGTCATTTGGGCTATGCAACGCCCCTGCAACTTTTCAGAGATGCATGCTGTCTATATTTTCGGACATGGTGGGGGAGTGCTTGGAGGTCTTCATGGATGATTTCTCGGTCTACAGCGACGGATTCGACTCCTGTCTTGACTGCCTAGACCGAGTCCTTCAGTGATGCATTGAGGTTCACCTTGTGTTGTCTTGGGAGAAGAGTCACTTCATGGTGACTCAAGGGACGGTTTTTGGCCATATCATCTCCAACAGGGGCATGGAGGTTGATCCGGCCAAGGTAGATGTCATTAGAAAACTCGCACCGCCGTCCAATTTGCGGCAGTTACGGTCTTTTCTGGGGCACGTCGGTTTCTACCGGCGCTTCATTCATGATTTCAGTAAGATTGCCCGACCGTTGACTGATCTGCTGACGAAAGACACCGAGTTCCTTGTTGATGACAAGTGTCTTTCGTCGTTCGAGACTCTCAAGAGATGTGTTGTTGAGGCTCTTGTCCTTCAGCCGCCCGATTGGTCTCTCCCATTCGAGATCATGATGGATGCCTCTGATTTTGCTGTAGGGGCCGTGCTGGGACAAAGGAGGGATGGAGTCCCATTTGCTATTCACTACGCTAGCCGTACATTGGATGCCGCACAACGAAACTACACAGTCACTGGAAAGGAGATGCTAGCCGTAGTTTTTGCCCTAGATAAGTTCAGATCTTATATTATCTGATCTAGAGTGACCATTTACACTGACCATACCGCCATCAGGTACCTCATGGCAAAGAAGGATGCCAAAGCCAGATTGACCAGATGGATCCTTCTACTCCAGGAGTTTGACATAGAGATTAAGGATAAGCCTGGAGTCAAGAATGTGGTGGCGGATCATATCTCCCGACTAGAGCATCTTGAGGAGTCTGAGCAGACTGAGCCTATATATGAGACCTTCCCAGATGAGGCGATCCTTGCTATCGCCTCTCTCCCGTGGTATGCCGATATTGTGAAATTTCTTGTTGCTAAGAAAGTTCCACAAGATTGGCCCAGACAGAGACTTGAGACCTTCCTTGCGAAGGACAAGTCCTACCACTGGGAGGATCCCATCCTTTACCATGAAGGATGGGATAGCATCTGGCGTAGGTGCATTCCTCAGGAGGAGCACCATAGCGTCCTCACTTAATGCCACAAGCTTGAGGCAGGAGGACATCACTCTGGGAGGAGAACGACACAGAAAGTGCTCCAATCCAGCCTATGGTGGCCTACCCTCTTCAAGGACTCTGATGAGTTCGTGAAGAGGTGTACTGACTGTCAGAGGATGGGCACTTGCGGACAGCGTGATATGATGTCGATGCAGCCCATTCACTTCTGTGAGGTTTTTGATGCATGTGGCATCGATTTCATGGGTCCATTCCCTAAGAGTCAGGGATTCGAGTACATTCTGTTGGTCGTGGATTATGTTAGTCGTTGGGTTGAGGCCATCCCCGCCCGAACCGCAGATGCTAGGACTGTTTGCAGATTTTTGAGGAAGCATATCATTTCACAATTCAGGGTACCTCGATTGTTGATATCTGACGGGGGGTCTCATTTCGTCAACGACCAGGTGAAGGCCCTTGCTAGCGAGTTCGGCATAGACCATCAAGTTGCCACTCCATACCATCCTCAAACGAATGGTCTTGCCAAGTATCCAACAGGGAGATCAAGACTATATTGCAGAAAGTCGTCCGCCCTGACCGAAAGGATTGGTCACAGCTTTTGGACTCGGTCTTGTGGGCATATAGGAAGTATTTCAAGACACCTTTGGGCACATCTCCCTTTAGCCTCGTTTATGGCAAGCCATGCCATTTAACTGTTGAGCTGAGACATAGGTCACTTTGGGCTGTTACTGATATACTTTTGGATCCAGATAGTGTAGGAGATCAGAGGACGGCAAAGTTAGCCGCCTTGGAGGAGCTTCGTGATACCGCCTTCTCAAACAACCTACAGTATAAGGAGAGAGTGAAGGAGTGGCATGATTCTCATATTATCCACAAGCATTTTGAGCCCGGATAAAGAGTATGGCTGTTTGATGCTAGGCTTCATCTATTTCCAGGGAAGCTACAGAGCAAATGGAAGGGATCGTATTTGGTGAGAAAGGTACACGACAATGGGAGTATTGATATATCTGAGTTGTCTTCTGAGAGTACCTTTCGAGTGAACGGCCAGCGGCTCAAGCCATATCACGATCTTGAGCCGCGGGTCGTTGATGTTGCCCCTATTCACTTTGCGTGAGATGTGGTCTCTTGACTCACATCTATTGCATCTCACGTCTGATTATCACTGTTCTTCTGACTTGTATAAATCCAGTTGTCCATATCACTCTATTCTTTAGTCCCACATCCCTTTTCTCATCTTATGATTATGCTATACTTAGGGTGTGCTTTACCCTAAGTATAGGGTGGATGTAGGACTCTCGGGTATTCTTTTGATTCATTGTTACCCCTGTTTTTGCTGCCTATACTTAGGGATATTTTACCCTAA
This sequence comes from Ottelia alismoides, assembly GCA_037367405.1. Taxonomy (NCBI): domain Eukaryota; kingdom Viridiplantae; phylum Streptophyta; class Magnoliopsida; order Alismatales; family Hydrocharitaceae; genus Ottelia; species Ottelia alismoides. Next base: position 410,934 of record JAZKJV010011182.1, on the reverse strand, counting down.
GTATAGGGGGGGTAGACCCTGTACATTCTTCACTCGGTTTTCCCTTTGTGTACAGCCTGCTATACTTAGGATTATTTGATCCTAAGTATAGGGGGAAAAGCTGAGCCCCTCTTGATTTCTATTCTTTCATTCGTCTTTGTATATAGCCTTCCTTTTCTCTTCCCTATAATAAGCACGAGTTATGTCTTCTTCAACGCTCTTGACTCTGAGGACATCGTTCGAGCTAAGTATAGGGGGGTGTGTATATATTTCATGTATACTTTAGCCATAACTCGTACTTTGTGTGAGTGTGTTAATAAATAAAATGGCTAAAAACCCAAAAATCCACAAAAATTAAATTTTTTTCCTGTAAATAAACATTCTTTTATTTGCACATACATAGCTATTGTACAAAATTATTTTTGTAAAAATGTTTTCAAAAACTTTTTGTGTAATGATTGTGTAAATATGTGGATATCAAAATTATGTGTATAGTACAAAATTTTTTCCAAAATGTTTTGAAAATCAAAAGTTTGCAAAAACCTTGTGTAAATTTGTGTAAATATTTTGCAAAACTTGCATTCATGCATACATTCATGATTTCAAAACATTTTTCAAAAATTTTCCATTTGTGTAAATATTGTGTAAATAGCATCCTTGTATATATATGTATAGTTTTTTCCTGGATTATAGTTGACATTTAAACTAGCCTGGAATTAAATTGGGAAATGGAGCTTGATTAAGATCTTAATCCACCTAATTATAAGAGGAACCTTATAGGGCTTAGGGTTAAGGCTTTTCAGGTCCATGGTGACTTAATTCTTTGAGTCCACTAGGCTATGATCACATGTCATCTCAATGAGCCTAAGTAGAGCACTTAACAACACACATATGACTCATATAGAAAATGGCTTGCCTTGGACCTGCACTTTACACCGAGCTCTCTACGGATGAGGTGGTGAGGAGGCAGTCTTCCTTGACTTGGGGTAGCATATGAGGGTAGTACTTCTAGGCCGAACCTCTCTTCTTCTTTTAGTGAAGGAAGTGCGTCTCAACTTGGTCTGGTTGCCATGAGGTCTAACAACAGGAGTTGTGGGCTGCAATAATGCTTCAAAAGAGGGATAGTCTACTGGCTCAAGAGGAAAAACTCCTTATGTACATATGCTGCGCCGTGTAAATATGTTGTACAGATGCACTTGAAAAAAATGCAAAAAGAAAATAACTCCAAAAAAGTGGTGGGTCTGATAGAAAATGATAATCCCACCGGAGTATGTATATAGTGCAAATAAGCAAATCTTGAGACTCATGTTCCATTTTATGTAGCTTGCAGCAGGGAGACTTAGCTACACTGGTTGAGCTCCCAAGGATACATGGCTACACTGGCCATGGTCCATTCTCTTCTTCCCCCTCTTCTTGAGCCGGTTGAACTTGAACTTAGAAGGGAATACCCCGCTCCTCGAGGAAAGAGTGGCCAGATTAGGGTCATAGAGTTACCTTGTTGGGGAGGGTTGTCAAGTTACTACTTCTGAGGTGGAGAGCTATACCTCACATACACTATACAATGAAAGATTCATAGTCTTCAGGGTTTGTGTATGTAGACTTGTTCTGATCTGGATTGTTGAGGAGTCTTGATTATAGATTAGTGGATCTTAGAGGCTGTTGAGTTTTAAACCTAAGTCTAAATAAGCATCTGATACATTAATAATCCAAAGATCTGATCGAGCTCCATATTTCAATTTCATGAAGGCAAGTTTAATAATCAGCATTGATCCATGCATTTTCTCCTCTTTTTCTTTTTCTTTTTCTTTTTCACTTCTTTTTCAAATAAGTGTTTGCTAAGGGACTAGCAAAGTTAAGTAAAGGGGGTGATGAATACCCATTCATCACTCTTTATTCTTTTATTTTAGCTACAAAACCCATGCAAAACACATGTAGATAGTTGTAAATAGCAATAATTGTCATTCAGCATGCATTGTGTAAATATGCATTATTAGCATGTTTTTGTGCATAAATAAAAGAATAAAGAAATAAAAGAAAAGGAGGGAGATATTTAGAATAAATATTGAGCGACCTAATCCCAAGGGAGGGCTCAGCATGGGCCTGACCGCAAAAAGAACCCAAGTAGAGAGAGATAGGGAAGCTCATGTGTTGTACATATACCTATAAATAAATAAAAACTATTTTCCTCTTATTCAAAATAAAATGGGTGTATATTTATTTGTATATATTTGTAAGTATTAAATTAAAATAAAATTGGGAAATACAAAACAAAAATTAAAAAGAAATTAAATCCCTTCATCATTGTACATAAACCATATGTATATAAATAACATATCTATTTATTTCCCCTTATAAATAAATAAATAAAAATCCCATAAAAATATGTACATATTCCATATTCCATAATGAAGATAAATAAAATAAAAATCACAAAAATAAAAATAAAATAAAAAGAAATAAAATAAAAATCAAAACCTACATTATATATATACCATTTATGTTTATAAATATAATTATTTATTTAACCCTTGTAAATAATTAATAAAAATAAAATAAAAATACCATATTATTCCAAATTTTATGCTTTAAAAATATAAAATATAAAATTGGAATAAAATGTACAAAAATAAATAACTAAAAATCAAAAATAAAAAATGCAATATTGTATATACATATATATATAATAATACTATATTGTATATACATTATTTATATCTCAAAAAAATAAATAAAAATCACTAAAAAATTATTTAAAAATAAAGAAACATTTTTCATGTTTTAGCTTTTTCAAAATTCGGTCATTTACTATTTTTTATTTAATTATCAAATATTTAATAAAAGGAGGCCTATGATTGATCCACGGGGGATTGTTGACCCCCGGTCAACTCTCCCCCTTGGACCACTAGCCCGTGGTACCTGCGCTCTGACTCGATTTCACCTAATTTTCGCGCAGTGATCCAACCATCAAATCCTTAAACCACGGGTCCTAATACTTCCTCTTGCATCCGAGATCCACGCCCGACGTTATGCCTAGGGATCCGAGCTCCGATATGCTCGCCCGACCCTCATCTAGCCGGAACCCTAGCTGTATAAAACTCCAGCTCCAGCCACAATTCACGCCATCTTTGGCGTTGCTTCTTCCACCGAGGACCTCCACCCGATTCCCTCGAGTGACAACGTTGGATTGGCGTGTTGTAGAGAGGAGGAGGAGCTCCTCGCCACTGATCTGGCGTCTTCTCGCCGCCGTGCGCTGCCTAGAGCAGCGCCCGAGCCTCGGGCCCCCGACGACCCTCGAGGCGACGACCAGAGCTACCTCAGCTCATCCCCAGTCGACCACCTTCACCAGGTAGCCTTAATTCTTCCTATTTTGCTCTAATTTTGGATTAGCCCCAAATCGCTTCGCTGCCGTCTCCGATCAATTTACGTTACCTCAAGCATCGATTCAATCATCGGACGATGCCATCACCTTCGCCATCCTCCTATTCACGTTCTACGCCTTCCCATCCAACCCAGTTCGCCACGGAACTGGGAGTCCACCCTCCTCCGTCGTCGCCTCGCTGGAGGGTGCCGCCCCGACGCATCCACGCCCCCATTTCGCCCCTCACAGGGTCGAGGAACTTTGCCCTCGAGCCAACGTGCTTGATGTTCTCTTTTTCAGATTAGAAGAGACCCATCTGAGGGTCTACGCACTCAGGCACAGGAGCCCGCTCCGCCTTCGTCGCCGGAGCTCCTCGGAGCCCCCAGGCATCATCGGAGGAGCTCAGTAGCTGCGGGACGTCTTGGCGGATCCATTCCGCACTTTAGCAGCAGCAGAGGAGGCCCCCAGCGCGAGTATCGAGCCGGCAAACTTTGCCAGCGACCTGTTCATCCAAGACCTTCCTCAGCCGTCTGTTCACCCTCGCAGCTCCAGTTTTGATCATATCCATTCATTTAAGGAGCAGTCCATCACCGTCAGATCTTCGAGGGTTGATCTAGACCGTCTGAGCCAACGAAGGGGTGTCCTTTATCCAGCCGTCGTCCGATCAACCACGTGGACACCCCTCAGCCATCAGATTCGAGCCAGCGTCCTTCACAGAGGCGCAACGCCCCTCAGCCATTCGATATCACACGTGGTGCGCCTCCAGCCCTCGGATAATAAGGGGTAATTTACCCTTAGGCCCTTTTTCTTTTCTGTTTTTATTATTTAGTCCTGTAAATATAGAATATAGTTGTTTTTATTGTTGGATAATTGCACTTAGGACCTGGACCTTTATAGTATTTGCATTTTCATCCCTGTATATGTGAGACACGTGCTTCGTCACGTGGTGTTTAGTGAATTTGCATTATCTAGGCTAATGTTTTGAGGTGTTATTGAATGAAATATACTTTTCGATATTTGCATCCATACCCCTGTGAACATTTTTATTCGACATGTGTTGAATTCTTTGGGTAAATTGCAACTTGTTCCCTAGGCTTTTAGCACCTGTTGCTAATAAGCCCTCAGAACTTAGTTTTATTACATTCAGGTCCCTTTGTGCCCAGACCACGTGCAGCGTGCGTGGGGACTTGGAGAAATTGCACGAGGGACCCCCAGATTCCTGGACTTGTTACTTCACAGCCCCTAGAGATACTTTTTATTGCAAATAGGTCCCTGTGCACTATGTGATTGTTTTTGATTTAAATAAAATATCAAATTTAACCCAACTCGTGTGAAAATTGGACACGTGGCTCCTGCCACTGTGTAAAATTTTCACTAATTTTGGGTACATTTTCATGGCTTTTTAGTATTTTAAAAAAATTCAGAAACAACCATTTTTGCCTCTGTCCAGATTAAAAATTCATAAAAAAATAAAAACCTTTTAAAAATTCCAAAAAAAATTATGTTTTGTTTGTTTATTCTTGTTTGATTTTCTGTGCATTTTTGACTATTTTTGGATTCATAAAAAGCTTAAAAATTAAAAAACCCCTTAAAAACTCATAAAAATTCTAAAAAATCGTAGAAAATTCAAAAACTCATAAACTCTTTTTCTGAATTTTCCTTTTTGTTTATACTTTTCATAAAAAATACCCCCAGGCTCTTTTAGGACCATTTAATATTTTAATTTGGTCCTCCAAGCCTGACTGGACAGTTTACTTGCATTTCTACCTTCTTTTATTTTTAGAAAATTCTACAAAAAATGTAAAAACCTCAAAAATTCACCAAAAATAGTAAAAAATCTAAAAAATTTAAAAATATTTTTGTTTGAATTTTTGGACCATTTTTGAGTGTTTAAATAATTGGTTAAAGTTGCTTGTTGTTGTTGTTTTCTTATTTTCCTCATTATTGAAAATCCCAAAAAATATAAAAATATTAAAAACCACCAAAAAAATTCATTGTTTTTATTTTCTTCATTTTTAGACTACTTCGTAGGCCGTAAGGCCAACTCGTGCTCCTCGAGACCGACCCTGGGAGTTATACCAGGTTAATCCCTAGCTAGAACCGTGATTTTGGTTTTCATTGTTTTTCTCTCTTATTTGGTGGTCCGATTTTGTTTCTTGATCGAGCTCTAAGTCCCGAGTGACTGAGATCGCAACGACCTTAGTGATTCCTTTACCTTAGTCTATCGGGTGGCTCATCAGTCCTCTGCATAGGAATAGAGATTCAAAGGTGTTAGATAAGCTAGGTCAAAAACGAGATCGAGATAACCAAATCCTATGTCATATACTATCACGACATAGGCACACATCCTCTAACCAGAGATAGATGTGTTATTATATGTTTGAGTATTTACATTTGATAGGCCGATAGGTTCATGATCTAATCAAGGTCTATACACCGACGAGCTGTTGTGCATACAAGGGCATATGAGTAATATGATCTCTCAAAGGGATCATACAAGTTCATTACTGAACCGGAAGACATGAGCTCACTCATGAGATATTGGGATCAAATTTCATGCATAGTCGTCTTGCTTTGAAAGCTTGATTGAATTTGTAGGTTTGATATATGCTTTTGGAAAGTATATGATCAATACATAGGTATGATATATGATTTTAGAAAGTATATAATCGATACCAACTCTCAGTGATCGAATGTGAAACTTAATGATACAACCTTAAATAAGATAATATAAATAAGATCTAAAACTTCGGGTTTATTCTAGGTCTTCCAATACACAGGATGTATAGGTATTTGGAATACTCGAGGGTGATGTGATCATAAATGATTGTATAACCATGATGCTTCCATTCTGAGGGAGTGATGAAATAGGTTTGGATTTTGGTGACTCCTTTCAGTAGAGAAGTAATCTAATCTTGGTCCAAATATTGTGCATTGATCTGAATGTGATTCAGATGCAATGAGAATATTAGATCTACGACCTTGATTTAATCAAGCATCTATGAGAGGTCCCCAAGATCTGGATTTGAGTCACTATAAGTGGAACATACAATTGCCCTGTCCTTATCTCCAAGTATCTATAGAGAAAAGTGCATTATTCTTGAAGGAGTTCAAGAATAATTCCATAGATAAAATGTATATCCAAGCATTGAGAAATAAATAATTAAATGTGATTTAATTATCATGAAGAATGTGAATATGGTTCATATTATTTTGATGCATGAGATTGATGATCCAAGATAATTAAATATGATTTAATTATCATGGATATGAATAATATGGATAACGCTATCCATATTAATCATATATATTATAAATGTAATTTATAATATATAAGAGAAAGCTATTTGTAAATTCATTTACAATTATAATGTTGATCTGTGGACAATTAATTGAAAATATAATTTATATTTTATTTTAGGTTGTGAATATGGTTCACAAATTTCTAACGGGATGATTGATATTTCACAAAATAATTTGGAATTATTTTTGTGAAATAATTTACAATAAAAGTTATTGTAAAAGTTGAAGGATTATATGAGATATTATATCTCCTATAATTGGAATGAGGAGCCTCCCCTCCGTATGAGGGAGGACGACCACTCTTGATTTAGGAGTCAAGGTGGTCATCTACCCCTTAATTGAAAGGAGGTTTGTCTCATTCTTAATCCTTCATGGTTAATTGATTTGATTGAATTAATTTATATTGATGATTTATTCAATATATATTATATTAAATTAAATTAATAATACAAAAATATCATGACCATTGAAAGAAACATAAATCAATCTCAACCATTGATTTGTGTTGTCCATTGATTGGGATCCATGGATTCCCAAAATATTATAAAGAAGATGCAACCTTAGCTCTTTTTTACAACACAGAATTTACAAGATCTCTCTCTCTCTCTCATCATCTCGCACGCCCCCCTCTCTCTAAAGTGGTCATCCACTTTATGACCAAGAGTGGATCGCCTCATTGCTACGTCGTCGTGCCGCCGCTTCGACCGCTTGTGGATCTTCATCTTCCTCGGTGCTTCTGGTATACGAAGAAGAGTTCAGATTTTGTGTGATGAAATTAGGAGATCCGTTGCTTGGATCAACATCTTGGATTGTAAGAAGGGCATGTTTCATCAACACGCTCGCAAGTGTCTCCCCCGTCAGGCCGGACTTGAAACAAGTGGTCTCTTCGTTTAGAGACTTCGATCGCAACCACACTTCAAGAGGTATTCCGATATCTACTTTGTGGTTTATATACAACGATCCAAGAAGTGTTCTTAGATCATGTGGTTTCATCACTTTAAAGTTTTTTTTAATTCCACTCCACCCGAGCATCTAATGCAACTAGTCGCTCCCGATCGCATATGATGTGATCTTAAGGCTTCAGAGATGCATTTAATGGTTTCCCATAAACTTCACTTATGTGTGACATGGCATGCACATGACTTGATATTGCTCATGTTGTGAGCGTTTTTAGTAGATCATGGGCAACCCAGTGAAGGAGCATTGATATGCAGTCAAGCGGATTTTCCACTATCTAATAGGAAGATCATGCATTGTTCTCATCTACAGAAGTGGTTCGGGGTGTTTGATTGCTAGATATTCATATTTAGACTTTGATTCATATGTTGACGGGAGGAGATCAATGATTGGCTACGTCTCATTTTGGTGAATTCGATCATCAGTTGGAAGGTTGCCTTACAACCATCGGTTACTTTGTCTACCACAGAGGCAAAGTACATGGCTTTGCCAGAGGCTACAAAGACATCTGGCTGAATGGCTTAGTTAGAGATTCCGGTCTACAACAGGAACATGCTATAGTATATTGTGACAGTCTCATTGTGCTATGCTTAGCCAAGAGAGGACCAAGCACATAAATGTCTGATACCACTTTATTCATTCTGAGAAGAGGATCAAGGTATTTAATCTGTGATGATGCATATTAGATACAGGTTTTTTATGGGGGCACCTGTGATGATGCATCGCAGTAACATGTATCTAATCTAAACATTTTCAAAAGAGTGATCCATGAGTTTACAGTCCCCAAGTATTTTAAACACCCCTACTATGCAATTTGGATCGTCTTTTGCAGCCCTTGCTGCAGCAGAGTCTGCAGTAGGGCCTGGAGCCGCTCGATCAAAAGATCCACTTCCCCTACTATGCTGGTAAACAAACATACCTAATGTATCTATACTTCTTATTATCTGCATCTGATTACTCAGCAGGCTACCTTGGAGTTAGATTTTTCTTTCTATCGAAAATGAGAATGTAGAGAGGGACAAGAGGGGATTCAACGATCCCCAGCCCAAAGGAAGCATCCAAGGAAGAACCCCACACGCAAAGCTGATAGCGACACAACTAGTAAAGAAGAGAAGAAGAAGAACAAGTCCACGGTCTCCGCCACCCCCCTTTACGTTTCAAACTTCCAACTCCCTCTTTTTCCACTCCCCATCATAATATTAACCCCCACCTTCCTCCCCCTCTCTCACCGTTCAAACACACACACACACACACACATATATATATATATATGTATGTATGTACATAATCTAGCACATACACAATACTCTTCATCGTCTACCTCCTCTCTCAATTGCAGCTATGTCGAGCACAGATGGCACCGCCCACGATAAAGGCGGCGCCGAGATCCTCGTTGCTTCCATCGTATTCTTCCTCATGGCCATCGTCTTCATCATCTTCCTCTATATTTACGTTCGGTGGCATTGGGCCGCCGAGCGACGATCCCGCGTGCAACAAATCCTCTTTGGCCCCGACACCGCCAACGTTCCGACCACCAGACGTGGCGGGCTAGACCCCGCCGCACTCGAGCAGCTCCCCGTGTCGTTGTACAAGTCAATTGACACGACCGGCGTGAAGGAATGTGCGGTTTGCTTGTCGGAGCTCGTCGATGGAGAGAAGATCAGGCTGCTGCCTAAGTGCAAGCACGGATTCCACGTCGGTTGCATCGACATGTGGTTCACGTCCCACACTACCTGCCCGCTGTGCCGGGATCCTCTTGGGTCTGCCTCCGCTCCCGGTGTGTCGACGGATGGGTACTCGGCGGACGAGGCGAATTTGCCCACCAATCTGTTGTTCTGGGGAACGGAGGATCAGGTGAGCACCGCGAGGAGGGAGGCGTTGGTGATCGACATACCGAGGAGGGTGATCGAGGAATCGCCAGCATCATCTACCCCACTTCCGGTCTCGTCGAGCAGAATTTCATCTGCGGCTGCCACGCCCGTGCCTGTGACGAGGTTGAGCTCGTTCAAGAGGCTGTTCAGCAGGGAGAGATGGGGGGCTGCTGGATCTTCGCACGAGGGAGATGTAGAGCAAGGGAGCACGGCAGCGGATGCCGCTGCCGCGGTCACGAAGACGCCTAGAGGCCCGAGAGGATCGTCTTAAAAGCCATGGATTATCTACGAAGGTCCTGCTGTTACAACATAGGATCTGAACTGATCGTGTGCCGATGTCGCTGTTCTTTTTAGATTATGCTGAGTTGTACAGATTCTGATTTGTTTATTTATTCGTTGATATATTACAGTGTCCGGGTGTTGATTTGTTTGTTCGTTTAGTTCCTGAAGGGATTGTATTGCCATGGATTGTATAAGCGAGAACGATATTCGAAGTTGGATTTCTCACGTCTCCTTTCCTGTGAGTATTATATAAAAGGTGGTGTTCGTGGCATCCTCTCTGCTGCCTTCCGAGCCTTCGTCGAGACTGATCTCTGCCTATTATCTTATCCAGACCCGCGGCAGCGACATGAGATGAGAACTGGTGGGATTCGACAATTGCATGTCCTTCATCAAAGCCTAGGCGGCGGCGTGAGATGAGAACTGGCGGGAGGACTACCACTCTCGGGGACTATGGGTAAACAATCCCTGCTCTCTGTTGAATCACTGTAGGTTCTGCTGCTGTCATAATTCTAACCACTCGTGATGAACTTATCCTTAATACTCATTCTTATCGATTTGTAACAATAAAATACCGTAAAAAAATCACGTTACTATGAGATGCACATCAGAGCATTATCCATGTATATTTCTTCTTGTATTTGACTGGAGTTGGATGGTTTGGAGCGTTTTTTATGATCGATCGGGAATCGGTAATCAAACAGGGATGGCAATCTTGACTTTCTGCATTCTTGGGTTCTGGGAATTTTCCGAGCATACCTAACTTTGAATCTTTATGAATTTGCTAGCAACTTTATCGTTGGTGATATGACTATATCCAATCTGCTATTGTTGATAAATATGTTACTGCGACGATGGAAATTGGTTTAACGACAAAAAAATCTTAAAAGTCCATTAACAACTTCATGGTCAAATTTAATAGACACCTGATTGACATGTTTGCACACGTGCACTAGTTGTAAGATGGCTTGTTTAAGCCAGAGCCTAAACCTCAGGTTCGAATAAGACAATCCATGATTCATGTAACACTATTTCGGTACTTAGATACTCAAATCAATGTTTCTGACATGGATGTAATAGTATCCGCTCTCTCATCTTATGTTTCCCGTATTCATTGCAACATCACTTTTATCACCACATGATGACGATCACTACTCCTTGTGCGTGTCTCTCACGCAATTAACTCAGTCATGACCGATCTCAATTTCGGGTAAATTGAAACTGGTTGTGTGTTAGGTAGCCGACAGACAGCGTAGGAATTTGTCTCAAAATAGTTCGGATCTTTTCAATATGGATTTAAGCAAGCATTTAGATTTCGTTGGGACATTCCCTACTAGAACGTGTTGCATCATCCGAATGCAATGAGAAGTTAGCAAGGGCCACTACATCGATGCATGACTGTAGTTCAAAATTTACAAGGGTTCTCATATGAAGAACACATGCGAGTAAATAAGCTAGTTCCCTTGCATAGCCATCCGGATGCAGTCCAAAATTTGTAAGGATTCTCGCATGATGGATATATGTGGGTAAAGAAGTTCATCCAAAAGAGATTGCAAAGGAAGTTGCGGATAGGTAGTTCGAATATTGGTACTTCGACTAGCGAATCGATAGACATAGTAGATATGGTGGAAAGAAGGAAAATTCATGTAGTATGTCTCCAAGAGACAAAATGGGTTGGAGAGCAAGCAAGGGAGATCAAGAAGACTGGCTTTAAACTTTGGTATTCATTTAAAGATAAGGGCATAAACGGTGTTGGAGTGGTTGTTCATAAGGATTTGAAGGACTGTATGGTTGTGGTGCAAAGATTCGAAAATCAGATTATTTTGCTAAAATTAGTGCTCGAAGAAGAAATTCTGAATATCATCTCAGTTTATGCACCACAAAGGACTAAAAAGCTTTTTGGGTGAATTTGGATAAGATTCTGCAAGGAAACCCACAAAAAGAAATGATTTATAGGTGGAGATCGTAATGTACATGTGGGAAAGGATGCTTCAGGATATGCTAGTGTTCATGGAGGACATGGCTTCGGAGATAGAAATGAAGAGAGAAGTCATTCTGAATTTTTGTAACGGCTTATTATCTTTTCATAGCAAATACTCTCTTCAAAAGGATGTAGTATAATTTAATTACTTATAAGAGTGGTCCGACTAGAACACAGATAGATTACTTACGTTGAGGAGAAGAGTTCAGTTGTGTTGTAAAGACTACAAATAATCCCAAGAAAGAGTTTGACAACCCAACATCGCATGTTAGTCATAGATGTACAAATAAAAGGGCTGGTAAAGAAAATAAGGATTTACAAGGTCACTAGAACTAGATGGTGGAATATTCAATTAAAGTAATCAAGCTTTCGGAAAAAGTTTTTAGAAGGCTTATCTTGTGATTACAACAAAAGTGCAAATGAGATGTGGGAGGCGGTAGCATCTTGTATCTGAAAGGTAGCCAAAGAGATGCTAGGCGAGTCAAAGGGAGGAGCTCCAAGCCAAAAGGAGGCTTGGTGGTGGATCGGAGGGTGCAAGAGAAGCTTATATTTAAAAGAGCATATTTTAAAGCTATGTCTAAAGATAGAATAGATGAAACCATCACAAACTACAAAATATCAAATAAGGAAGCAAAGAAGACTGTAAGCGAAATTAAGTCAAAAGCTTATGAAGTTTTATACAAAAATCTCAACTCTAAAGAGGGCCAGAAGGATATATTTAGGTTGGCTAAAACAAGAGAAAGAAAGATCAAAGATCTTTCTCAAGTGAGATGCATTAAGGATGAGGAAGGTTGTGTGCTTGTTATGCAGAAGGATATAGAGATTAGATAAAGTAGTACTTCCATAAGCTTTTCATTGGGGATGGAAATAGAGAGATCACTTTGGGAGATCATGCTAGTAGTGAAAGTTACTTGAATCGTGCAAGCTATAGATGAAAAAAAGGAAGTAGATGAGGCATTGAAGGTTATGAAACCTAAGAAATGTGTAGGACCTGATGACATTCTTATAGAAGTTTGGAGAGTTTTAGGTGAACATGGTTTGACTTGGCTTACAAATTTATTCAATGCTATTTGGCGAAGTAATAAAATACCTGAAGATTGTAGGAGAAGCATCGTGGTGCATCTTTATAAGAACAAAGGAGACATTCGAAATTGTTTAAATTATAGAGGTATCGAGCTGATGAGTCATACTATGAAAATTTGGGAATGTGTGATCGAAAGAAGGTTGCAACAAGTTTCCAAAGTAAAAGAAACGAATTTGGATTCATGTTAATTTGCTCAACAATTAAAGCCATCCACTTATTGAGGAGAAAAATGGAGATTTATAGAGCTAAAAAGAATAACCTCCATATGATTTTTATCAATTTGGATAAGTCGTATGATTATGTCACACAGGAGATATTAAGAAGAGTTTTGGAGTAGAGACAAGTACATGTCATATACACTAACCTCATAAAAGATATGTATGATAGGACTTCATCTTGTGTAAGGATGATGTGACCCTGAAACTTATATATATGTTAAAATACAAAATAGGTATAGATATCATACGCCCATACAAATTCGATTTCGATATAGCTCAAGATACAAATTTCGGTCCGACTCTCTTATACTTTTGTTCTATTATTTTTACATTTCAAACCTGATCTGATGCCCAAATAAGATATGATAGTCCATTTCGTAGTACTCGTCAAGATCTTTCCAATGGTACGAAGAACATTGAAATCTGACATCATAAGAGTGACATATGGACGTTTTATGACCATGGGTCAGTAAACAGATCTGGATCCGAACCCGGATCCCTTTAACCGAACCCGGATATAAATGGAGGGTTGCTTTGGGTTTGGATGACCAAATTTCATTATCCAAGCTGGAGCCATCTGAGCTCAGCTCTAAACTCATCAGAGAGTCATCGGGGCTCGTGTTGAATTCAGGAATTAAGTTTTTTATTATTTGTGTATCAGTGTGTTGTCATAATCCAAAACCATCTCAAACAAAAATTATTTATCTAGCAAAAATAAATCAAAATATCAGTGCTGTTATTTTACATGTATAGCAATGCAAGATTGAATTTGTATACAAGTCGCTATTGATGATGGTGGATTGTGGCTTTACGTAATACTTATTATTCCTTTACACAATTAGGTGACGTGTTACAAGTAATCATATGTCGGGGTGTGCATGGTTAGTAAGTTATATGGATACCCGTCCCAATCCATACAAGTTGATCCTAAACCCATGGGTATTCAGCAAAGTATTTCGGAATGGGCATCGAATACCATTTAACCCATAGCACGTGGGGCTCGATCCTATCATGATTGGATACCCACGGGTTGACCTTCAAGCTTGACTCAAGGTTTACAATCCCCAAACTTGGTAAATAGTAACAGTTTAATAGAGATGCAAATTATTGGATATGGATATATGTGTTATCATATCTTTGTTCATTTTTAAATACAATACTGATTCGAATACGAATATTAATGAATATGAAAAATTTGTTACCATATTTTAAAAACATGTGTGTGTGTGTGAAATGTATATGGAAAATATTAGAACTGCTATATAAATAAGCTTAAATATGTATATATTAGATGAATTGTATATAATATAAATATATAAAATGCATGTATGTCATAACAACTATACCAACTATGATGAAAAAAGCATTAAATTATGTTGTATATCACTACTGCAAATATGGTTAATTGTTACGGCAAAATGCCTTAGCATATAACCTTTATCTGCCATAAATAGGTCGTCATGAAAATAGTCAATTGGTAACCGCCACCGATTTCGTCCACCGCAAGCATTGCAGCCGTTGCAAATAATAATCATAATCGTGTAGTATTGGCCGTATACTGGAAGAAGCTCTAGGAGCTAGGTTCTCCTCTGAGGCCTCCGAACTATATATAAAGAGAAATTTTCCCTCGGAGAGACGATTTCTATAAATAAATAATTATGAGAAATTCATGCTCACCCATCGTGTGATTCGCTATATTTATATATAATTGAATATGCGGATACAAATATTTGTGAATATCAAAGTAGTGCCTATATTTGTATATATTTTAAAGCAGATATATATGCATGTCGAAATATGTATAAAACAGATATCGTGGTGGATAGGATACAAATATATAGATACCATTTGCATCCCTCTATCTAAGACAATGGGGGATTGATTCGATTCATAGGCTTTATCGTATAGATCACCACATCATTATTTATAGTTATGCAAGAATGAATATGTACATATATAATTGTTTATTTACAAAATAATTATTTTCATCCAAATAACATTTATATTATCATTTATGATTAAAGCATAGCTATACATAGAGGTACATGTATATATATTGCTTCCGTAATGCGTCCGTTAAACAGGGATGATTCCACTTGCGAGTAATGTCTTATTTTGTGGGGAGTTATAGGAGTTAAATATGAATCATTTATTGCAACATCTAAAATCTATGTTTGTTCTAAAAAAATCTAACTTTAAGAAGGATTAATAATAGGAGATCTAATATTCCTTTGCCAATATACCATCAACGAAACTGTCAACACTATTTAACGAGCCCACACCTTTGATTGTCGCGACGACGAGTTCGTGACGAATCAGATACAAACAATATACATATATGTTTATATACAATGTTGGAACATGTCAGATCAATTGGTATTTGAAATATGCATCTATTGCACGAAAAATTCATGATTCGTCAGACTGAACATAATAGATGAAGTTACATAATACACTAAACTCCATGGGTATCCATAACATGTTAAAATAATTAGGATACCCATTAGAATATAGTGCCTAGTATATTGGGTCAGGGAGAGTTACAAATGAAAGAATCAGATACCCCACCCGTGAACACCCCTATCAATATGTATAAAAAAGAAAAGATGATATAATGCATAGTCCCCTAAAGGGGTATGCTAATGAGCTATCACAAAAGTTCGCAAGAAAATAACGTTAATTAGATAAAGAAACGCAAAGGTTCGTGAAAATGTTCTCAGAGCTAGCAGATGGTAATCATTTAAACTGCTTGTTCTAAGGTAGGAGTGTTCCGCATCTGTGTAGCTTTTCGATATTAGTTGAACCTCTTTTATTTGAAGTATAGACTTTTGAATAATGTGGTGAGTTTTGTTACGATTCGAGTCATATTAGGATTGGGAGTCCTAATGAGATTGGACTCCTAATCTTAATAGTAGTTGAGTTGTATTCTATTTATAATCCTATCGGGAATAGGACTATGGGATTGTATTTCGGCTATATAAAGATGGGGTGGAGGCATTGCCTCAACACCCCACCAATAAGAATAATGTAACCCCAAAAAAAAGGGGAGAGAGAGAAAGAGAGAAGAAAGAGATGAGAGAATGATGGAACAGAGAGAGTTGTACTCGTTCTAATTTTTAGTGATCTTTTTTCTCTGATGGTCGCGAGAGATGACCGACCACACTTATATCTACTTGTTCTTTCTTCATGTGCTTCCGTGGTGGTGATCGATTGCGTTTATGCATATGCATTCATTTCTGTATTCGTTTGATGGTTCATATTGCCAACAACCAGTATCCAAGAGGAGACGGTACTGGTGGGTCATGTTCCCATCAACTGGTATCAGATTAGAGTTGGGTCGTATCCCAACAAGTTTCTCAAAAATATGGAGATTGGCTTACCTCGGATTTTTTTTGTCCTTACCAGGGAGGTTAACATCAGTGTATTGTTTTCGAGAATCCACACTATTATTTGGGATTGTAGGGAGCAATTGAAGGTTTGTAGGCTGATGATCCCCAACCATCTCACATTTTGGATGGTATCTTTTCCATGCCACCAAATTTATATTCTTTGTAGAGGTACTTTTCCATTCCATAAAAATCACACCTAATTTTGTCTATAATTCTAAGCAATACTTTTAGTATATCCCAAAGGTTGTTGGAGACACGACCTACTATCGTATCTTCTCAGATACCAGTTATTGAGAATTAACTATCAGATATGGATGTTGATGCGCAATCGACCACCACCATAGAAGCAAGTGAAGAAAAAGAAGAAAAAGACCACAATATAACGGTAGTTGGTCACCTTTTGTGACAACTGATGCTAAAAAGTAGAACGAGTACGACTCTCATTGTCCCCGCGCTCTCTCCATTCACTTCCCTTCCCTTCTCTCACTCTCTTTTGTTCTATTGTGATATTCCCTCTTGTTGTGGTGTGGAGGCAATGCCCCTCTATATAGCCCAACTACAAATCCATAATCATATTTTCATCACGACTACACATAAAATACACCTCAATTGCTATTAGGATTAGGAGTCCAATCTCATAGGGCGTCCAATCCTAACATGAGTACAATCCTAACAATCCCACCGTTGAGTTGAATTCCATCATAATCTCTTCTTCATCTTGAGTCTGCATTGGACCATTCTCATTATATGTAGGTCCCCTTAGCACGAACTCACTGACTCTAGGTGATGCATTCGTCGATGGGTTCCCTCAAGATGCCCTCACTCAGGAAATTCTCCCACAACTCAGTGTTGTGCCTTGGCACTACATAACTCTCATGAGTAGAGATTATGCGACCATCCTCTGGTAAAGTGAACCATACTCGTTTCTCCTTATTGCGCACTACTACGGCAGAGATGTAAATGACTTATCGTTCTCTCATAATACTGCTCGTCTTGAAAATAACTAGAGCTCCATTACTTGACACAACCCTTCACTCAAGCATGCACACCATGTTCAACATCATCATCCCGTGCTTCTCCAGGGGTGTTCCATTGCTTGCTCTGAGAACTCCCTCTTCAATGGTGACTCGATGTCATCGTGACTCGATCGTTCCTAGTGAAATCGGATTCTTCTTGGGTAGGTATGTGCCTAACACCTATCAGAGTTTGTAGCTCCATCAAATAAGCAAAATTTTACTAATCCAATTCCCTTGATTTGGTGAATCTCTTCACCTCCTATCTTGATCGTGTCATCATTGCTTGCTTGATATGTACTGAATTGATTGTTGGATGAGCATACGTAATCTGAACATGTCGAATTCAGAGGCAATCCTAAATCTGCTTTAATCCCTATAGCACGCTAGCAAGTATCCCTCACAAACTACATTAGAATCATCTTGGTCAGATTCAGAATCATCGACCTTCTTATTTCCTTTCTCCATCGCACATCTCGGATAATCGACTACTGGTTTACCCTCCTTGTCACAATTTAAGTATATGATTGGACCTCGTGACTTGGATCGACCTCTGAACCATGTCTCCTTTCACTTGAATGCATACCCTAGATTATCAGCACATGCCCTTCATCATGTGTTGCTTCATCTGTAGATATCCATAAAGATTTGTTCATAAGCATCTAAGTAACTATCTCATCTAATATGTTTGTTGCCTCATACGCCAAACTCCATAGAAACTTGTTCATAAGCGAAGTAACTATCTTGTCCAATGTGATGATCTCCTTGCCATAATATGATCGTAAGAAGATGGAATGGAGATTAACAAGATTAGTGTGTTATCATCCTCCTTGAAGAGAGAACCTCTTTGTGTGTTCTTCTCCTCAACTGTGTGCACGTATGTCATAACCTTGTTGAATTCATCCACATGTGATTCGAGCTTTGTCCCATGAGCCATCTTTAGACCATATAGCTTCTTCTTCACCAATTTATCAAAGATTTGGACTTGTACAGTCCCTCGAGCTTAAAGCAGACTTTTGATGTGTCCTCCAAGCCGATGACTTTGTGAAGAATGTATCTTCCAAGAAAAGTTGTATTGTATTATTTGTGAGATCTCTCATTGTAACGTAGAATCTATCTGTTATCGGGGATAACTGGCCCAACAACTTGTTGGGCTTGGAGCCCAACTAGAGGTCGTGACCACAACCTAAAATGCTTAATCTCAGGTTTACTAGTAGTAGCCCCTCTACTTATAAGATACTATAACACTTTGTGATTACTAGAAGTGGTACTATGTTTTGGGTGATACAATCACCCTCACTTATATTCGCAATGTCCTCATTGTTTAATGACACATGACCTATTCCAAGTAATAGTGGTGGCTTTTTATCTTGGGTAGCCTTTTTCCTCCTATGGTAGGGGTGGCTCCATCTCTTGAGTAGCCCTTTCCACTACTACAGATATCATGGCTTTGATATCATCTGTACAACCCAAGCTTTAGACACGGTCAATTATCGGAGATTACTGACCCAGACAACATATTGGACTTGGGCCCAACTAGAGCATGTGGCCACAACCCATAATGCTTAACCATTGGTTTACTAGTAGTAGCCATCACTACTTATAAGCTACTACCACACTTTGTAATTACTGGATGCCGTACTATCTTTGGGGTGCTACACTTATCTCTTCTACTCTTTCTCTTTCATCTTCTCTGACTTCTTTTCTTTACCTAGAAGAGCTTTCACAAGTCCCTATCGCGTGAGCATATTTTTTACCCTTTATTTTCATAATGTGAAATCGTTCATACCATTGAATTGTTCCACGGAAAATGATGCACCCCTCAATGTAAATTTGACCATCCGATTTTCTATCATAACTCTTTGCACAATCGAAAAATTGGATCAGAATCCTCCTGATCTAAATGTACATCTACTTTAGTGCATGGAATGAGCCGTATATGAACTCCTATATCACCTCAATCAAACTCTGGATTCTCCCGATCTCAACGGTTCGTCATAACCATCGATTCTTCACAACTTCTAATGAATGCACATCTCTTGCATTGCTTTCTCGCATGGACATCGAGCTTTACTCTCATCCGTAAAGTCATGTCCCTTTGATGATGTTGAACCTGGCTCTGATACTGGTTGTTGAGGACACGAACCAGTATCGCCTCCTCTTGGATACTAATTTGTGGGGATGAACCGCCAGATACACATGATGATACACAATTGACTACCACCGCGAAAACACGTGAATGAAAAGAATAAGACTATAATATGATGGTGGTCGATCACTATAGTACCGCCACACATAGTACAACATCTAGTAATCACAAAGTGTGGTAATAACATATAAGTAGCAGGTGCTATTACTAGACAACTTGGGCTTAAGAATTTTGAGTTGTGGTTAAAGGTTTTAATTGGGCTCAACCCCCAACAAGTTTTCTGAGGCAGTAATCCACTATTACAGATCAAGTATAAGGCCTGGGATGTTAGATATGATGTTAGAGCAGATTCCCTCTTATAGTGGAAAGGGCCAGCCAATAGGTGGAACGACTCCTACCGTAGAGTTAGAAGGAAAATGTTGACCAAGAGGTAAAATTGTCACTGTTACTAAGAATAGGTCATGGACCATTGTGTAATGAGGACGTTGCAAATATAAGCGAATGTTATTGTAACATCCCAAACATAGTACTCCAAACATAATACCACATGGTAGTATCTTATAAGTAGCGGTGGCTATTACTAGACAACATGGGCTTAAATATTTTGGATTGTGGTCAAGGGTTCCAAATTGGTCCCAAGTCCAATAAGTTGCCTGGATCAGTAATCCCCAATAACATAATGTGTCTAAGGCCCGGGACATTACAATCACCTCTCGCGACCACCAGAAAAAAAACCACTAAGAAGTAGAATGATTACAGCTCTCATGGTTCCCTTGCTCTTTCCCTTCTCTCACTCTCTTTTTTTCTTGTGGTGAAGGTACTGCCCCCATCCCCCTCTATATATAATCCAATTACAAATCCATAGTCTTATTCTCACCAGGACTACACATAGAATACAACTCAATTGCTTTTAGGATTAGGAGTTCAATCCCACAGAACTCTCAATCCTAATATGACTATAATCTTAACTCCAATGACTCTAAGCGGTAGTTTTAGTATATTCCAAAGATGTTTACTAATATATGAGCAATGAATTCAACATAGCTATTATATATAGAAGGGACAATACGTTTCCCTTCTAGCCCTTGAGTTTCATCAAGTTTTGGCGATATGTACTAATCTAGCACCCACTAGGCTTGTGGTACACGATTTTTCCTCATTTGATAAGTTGAGGCAATATGCAACAGACATGTATATATTTATCTTCGACTCCATTAGATACGATTTTTTTAGTACTCTAGCTAGGTTTTTAAGGTGTAATGAAGTTGAGGGTGGCATCATTGTGAATTTGATACATAAAGTACAAAAGTGTTTATTTTGAAAGTTTCGATTTGATTCAATGATAGATATAGATGTAAGTTAACTAGTATGGACTATGTTTAATAGTAAGTTCACACAGGTCATTATGTAATCTATAAGGTTTACATGGATACGAGTGTAAAATATATTTCTAAAACCATTGTGATTAGTATTTTGTGTTGTGGTAACATACCATACAAGATTATTACACTAATTAACAACAGCTATATATTTTCACAATCAATGTGATCACACTTAAAAATTACTTCACCATTTCGCACGAAATGGACCAAAGCGGAGACGTATGGGGCTCTGATATTATGTAAAACCATATTTTATATTTTTTAAATATAAACTCCCAAATTTGATAAGCAATAAAACCACATCTTTTAGTTTTAAAAAAAAGTCGGGAACGAACGATGATGAAAACAAGGAGATCGGTCAATATCGATGTCTTGATGAGTAGTGGGGCTAAGATTAGAATTTTATGGATAAATGCCATGTCAACGTCTATTTAGCGTATAATTCTTGCTTGCTCATCTGCTTTAAGCTGCTCTTTAGCACTCGTATTGCCATCTCGTAAGTTCATGTCATAGTCATAGGATTTTAAATTATGGGATTTAAATTTTAGCTTATCTTTCACTATCTATAAAGTTAACGTTTGACTATTTCTTCTATAATTTTTCTTTTCAAATAATTAATGAAATTGTGGGGAGAGAAAGAAGGTGCAAAATAATGAAGAACACGCGCGATAAGTGATGGTAGTAGAGTCCCCAAATGGATCATGCATGGTATGTTAAGTCCAAGGCAACCATTACCAATGATAAAAGCCAACCTCTATATAATGCTTCAAATCACCGAAGGATTTGTAACAATATAGAGGAGAAACTTCATTAATCCGTTGTACTGTAAGGAAAATACGTAGGAGAGTAAGAATCAAAAGATTGGTCCTTCCAAATTTTGATACGTAGCAACGAACCTAATTTCCTCTCTCTTTTTATGTCTACTAGAAGAAAAGGCACATTTGGTGAGTACATATGTCCTTGCCCAGCCTCGCCAGCTCTTTGTCATGTACTCACCAAGGCAGTGAGCGAGCAACACAATTGTTAAATGGCAGGTCGCTAGCGATGGTGGGCAAGGACTTGTGTTGGCTAAGTCCTCGCTAGCCTTTGTGGGCGAGCACACTGTCCTCGTCTACGCCAGCCAACGAGCTCACAAGCATCTTCTCCTGGCAAGGATTGGACGAGGAGGAGGAGAAGACAATGTGCTTGCCATATCTAGAGATATGAGTAAAATGTACATATTCGTCTAGGTTTGAATGACCATTGGACCTTTACGACCTGCCACAAAACCACTACCATGTATGGAATTGAAATGTTTACTACATACCTGCAATATGCAATATAGAAACAACTCAACCACCTAACATGTTTAAGACATAAAATAAAAATGCATGTCATGCTTGATATACAGATTGCATATGTGAAACCAACTACCAATAATAAAGATAGAAACAAACTAAGCAATTACCTAATGATATGGTGGTAGAAGCAGTGACCTCCCACTCTAAGGGCTCGTTTGGTTGAAGGGTTGAGGTGGGTTGGGGTAGTCTCATGAGAATAGTAGCTGTTTGGATGGTTACAAGGGTTGGTAGAGGGTTGGAATAGGGAATGTGATGTGATGTTGGATTGATTTGTGATGGAAATCCAACCTAGGCATGACCCAGGAAAAAGGGGGTAAACCGGGTTACCCCAAGGGTAACCCCGTATCCAAACGAGCCCTAAGGACCAGGGTTCAACCCCACCCTCCCACTTAATCATTAAAATAAAAAATGACCTAATTCTTAAAAGTTACAATGACAAGAAAAATATATTGTACATATAATACAATGAAAAAAGATTGTAAATGCTCATAGAATTTGAAAGACGTTTAAAATATTCATGAAATGCGTATTCACTTCTTCTTTAAATGAAAGAACTTAGAATCAAGCTTAGCTTGGATTTCTTGCCAAGCTCTTTTTGAAGCATTGCTTTGAATGTGTTTGCTCTTATGGGTCCGCTTCCTCATCATCTTCATCTTACTACTTGATAGGAGTCTTTTGTGATCTAAGTAAAAATGTAGATAGGTAAAGATAAAAACCAACTATGACATGAACTTTAGGTTTATACTACATTCTACTTGAGATCATTGTGATTGATCTGCATCTCCAACACCACCTCTCGTATTTTGATGATCCATTTCCGCATATCAGATACACCATGATATATAGGATGAGGTTGTGAATATGATGTATGTCCAGAATATCCACCAGAATAAGATGGTTAAGTGTCCTCAATGTAGTTGGCAAAATACCTCCAAGTGCATGCTGATGAATCCTCACTTCATCACCCTTATTCTTTCATTTTGGCATTAAATCCCGAGCTAAATGCATGTACATATCATTAATTTGTCAAAATAAACACTCTATAAATTGTACAAAATATTGTAAAAAATACTGTATAATTAATGTATTTAATTTCAAAATAAAAGAATAGAGGAAAGAAAAGAAAAATAATGAAGTGTCAAAGACACTGAGTGACCCTAGGCCCCGAGACTCAGTCATCATGATGACTTGGTCGACAATAAATAAAGTAGGGAGAGATCGGATAGAGAAAATACATAGAAAACTACACAAAACCCTAATTCATTTTTGTCCAAAATTTACTTTTTGGGACCTATTTTATTTTATTATTTCTATACCTTAAATAACAAAACACTCAACATGAATATTGTACATAAAAATACAAAGAAAAAAATAAAATAGGTTTCACTGAAAAATAATACACATGTGCCCAAGACACACAAAATAAAAAGCCACAAGGAAAATTTTACAGATATGTATCTTCTCCCTATTGTATTAAATTTGACCAAACTCATCTTTATTGTTCATAAAATTAAATAAGCTATTTAATGAAGGATTTTCATTCAATTTGGATTTAACATGTAAAAGTTAGATTTTGGGCCCACATTATGCAATATACATGTATATTATATTCAATATAATTATTCTTTATATTTTTCACTTTATTTTATTTCTAAAATTTATAAATAATATTTAAAACACATGTATATAATAAAAATAAAATAAAACTATTAAAAAGAAAAGAAAAGAAGATATCCCAATACTTAGATGAATTTCATACACACACATGCAAATAAATTCAAAAAATAAAACAAAAATAGCTAAATATGTAAATAAAAAAATTAAAACCATATAAAATGCTTGTATATAATAATAAAATATAAAATTCAAATTAAAAATAAAATACGTAAAATACGTGTAAATTTACATATGTTTATACATGTAAAAATAAACTTATAATAACTAACCTTGTAAAAATAAATAAAAATTGGAATTAAATACTACATAAAATTAGAAATATTCTTCATCTTTTAGCAAAAAATTATTTAAATTATTTATTAATTTGTATTCATTCTCTAAGGCATTTTGGCCTTGGAATTTTCTGGTTGGTCCACGTGGACCAACCAGAGGGCAACGACTGTTGACCTTGGTCAACTATCCTGCCAATCCTAGTCGACTTGTCAGAGCCTCGTGTTGGCCCATTTTCCATGCCAAACCCACACCCTCTTCTTCCTCGAGCCTTCCACCCTTCCATATCCTGCTCGACCCTCATCCACGCCAACAGCTCTGATCACACATCCTTCCACTCCATCGTTGCCCAACTCATGACCTTCACAACTATCCCTTCTTCTATAAATTTCACCCTTTTCCATCTTTTTGGATTTTAATCCTTCCTTCGCCAATCTCATCCCCTCAGCTCGGGTGTACTCCATTGGTGACAGCAAGAGGCCCGGTTGAGATGCAGCGAGGAGAAGCGGCGGAGGAGGAGATCCAGCTTCACTACTGGAGTAACGACGGTAGGTCCTGCCTCTTCTATTCCGGTCGAATTGAGGCCATGTTGAAGAGGATTTTGTGCGTGTCTAGATATGTCTCACACAAGGCGGAGACCCAACTGTTGCAGCGACCCACGAGAAACCAACTTCAAATAACAATTAACTCACAAATAAATATAAAGCAATGAAAATAAATTGTGGAGTTAAAATTTATTGTAACTCTACAACAAATATGTGTATAGTTGCAAGTATGTGTAGAGGTCGAACACATGGAGCGAAACTGGACAGATTGTGCAATGAGGTGCAAAAGTAAGTTGTGTGCTTCTTGTCTATATGTTGTTTTTGTGTGGATTTTAATTTTATATTTTTATAATTTATTTTTTTTATAGTTTTGTATTTGGTTTTTAATTTTATATTTTTACATTTTCTTTTATATTTTTAGATTTTGTATTTTTCTTTTTCTTTTAAATATATAATATAGGATGTATAAGATTATATATACAATAATAGATAATATAGATATAAATATAACTAAAAATGACTAAAAATACATAATTAAATATTTTTAGGTTTAAAATGTTTTCACTTTTTTGTGATTTTTTAGTGACTTTTGCTAATTTTTATATAATTTTAAAGTAAAAAATTACTCAAATCATGGGTTTAATAAATAGCCAAAATTAAATGAAGATAAAATTATCAAATGGTATATAAATTCTTCAAATCAATTTGAATATATAGAAAATAATATAGAGAAAAATATAAAATAGAAAAATATATTTTTGGAATTTTATAGATTTTTATAAAGAATTTTAGGTTTTTTCAATTTTTAAGAGTTTTCTTTTTCTATTTTTTGGATTTTTGTTCTGAAGGCTCAGAATATTAAATAAATAAAATATATATTTTTTGGAAAATTTTCAAAACAATTTTATTTTTTTGGAATTTTCTAATTCAAATAGGGCTTTTTTATGCTCTTTTTAATTTTTCGTAAATAGATAAAATCCTAATTTGTAAAAATAAAATTGTGATATGGAAGTGTGTAATCAAGAGTCTACATGTATTTTTTGGTTATTTTTGGAGAACAATAGATATTTTAAATAAATGAAAAACACACAAAAATTCATGTTCGGGCTGGGGCATATATGTAAATAAAATAAAGTACATAGGCCTTGCTACATTTTTCATAAAAAATATATAACTAGAATATAAACTTTCAGGGCCAAATCGAAAAACAACAAACCCTAAGGACCTGCCTACAAAATGCCCACCTCACGTGGGACTGCACGTGAGGTGAGCTAACATGGACTCTTTTACAAATAAAGGAAATTCAGGGGTCGTTTTGTAAAATTTACAAAAATATCTAAACGGTGAATGAAAGATTATACACTAATTATTAAATACAAAAACTGAGATGGGCAAAAGTGCAAAATACCCAACTCCTCGACGCGATCCAACGACGGTGATGATCCATTTAAGACACGCATCGCCTCCTCATGTACCGATGACTCTTCATGCGGATGATATAGATTAGACTTCAAATCAATAGCGGGACGGATGGTGTGCGGTGCATTTAACGGTGGAGATCCAAATTGGGGGCGAGACTCAATCAAATGGTTGCTACTTCCTGCAAATAATAGGGAAGAACAACTACCCCTCTTCGCATTGATCCACAAAATCTCGCATCTCTGACGGTTGTTCCAGCTGCTTAAGGTCCCCAAAAGGTTCCTAGAAGGGTTCTCTGTCGTCCGAGAGGTGCAATAGGCTCTGGCAAATGCTGGAGATCGCCCACAAAATCGAAGAAGCGAAGGCGCTCCAGGTACCTTTGATTTCTTCATAAAGCCATGCAACGATGACTTTTTTCTTTGGTTCCTGAAGGAAGTGGTAAGAGGCAAAAAGCAAAGCTTAGGAAGGCTTCAGATGGTGGGATGAGCGAAGGGTGAAAGGTGACAGAGCTCTCCGGTGGTCGGCGGAGAAAGGAGAGGCAGGGGGTCGTTCTGGGAAAGAACGGGGTGAATGGAGGTGAGGTCGATGTCGGAAGGAGATGGTGTAGGATATGGAGTGTTCAGGTGCGGCAGAGAACACGGTGCACACAATGTAAGGATTCGCCGGAGCTCAGCTCCAGTGAACTACTAAGGAGATGATTTACACTAAATAACACAATGAAAGGCTAAACAAAAATGCTAAAATTAAACCTAGGACTAACAATTATCTAAAGAGCATCTAAAATCACCTCGAGTGGCACGGGGCCATGAGATAGACCTCATGGCGGAGTTGGTCGTCGGAGAAGGTTGGAATGGCCTTCAAACCTTGCCTGACTCCGCTACACGTCGAGGAAGAAGCGCCTGTCACTCACTTCGATCCTGAGCGTACAAGAGGAAGCCAAAACTGGGCCCAAAAGGATTCGAAAATTTAAGACCAAAATCAAATGTATGCAAGTCGATGAA
Organism: Ottelia alismoides; assembly: GCA_037367405.1. Lineage (NCBI taxonomy): Eukaryota > Viridiplantae > Streptophyta > Magnoliopsida > Alismatales > Hydrocharitaceae > Ottelia > Ottelia alismoides. Next base: position 383,719 of record JAZKJV010011182.1, on the reverse strand, counting down.
AACCGCACCTAACATGCTTCTACTAGCGGGGAAGGATATCTTTTAATTTGGCTAAGTGAAGCAATGTTTACGTGCATCTTGAATTATGTGTGTCCTACCTATGATCAAATATGTAAAAAAAGAGAACGTGAAAGAAGCTCAAAGAGCTGCGTGCCTGATCCTAGGTCGACACTCAAGTGGGGCAGTCCCCACACAACCACAGAGAGCTTCGTTCATTTACAAGCGTGAGTCTTCAATCGAAGACCGCTGTAAATATGATTATTACATTAAAAATAAAAATGCAAGACATATTTTTTCGTCTTCGATTTTTCTCTAGAATTTTCTTCTGGGGCTCCTCGCAGCGAGAGAAACACCTGCTCCTCGCCTCCTTGAACATCAAGGGTCCTGCCACAAAAGAAAATATTAGATATCAATCAAAAAAATTTAATAATACAAGACAACATGAACAAATTGACCTATGTATAAAAATAATCACTTAATTAAATAATAAAAATCTAAATACAAAAGATGAGTCGTGTCCCCGGTAAGGAGGAGAGGGGCTAGACGATGCCCTACGTAAAGGTGGACATCGTGGCATGGTGGAGGGGGTGAGGTATTTGAAGGCGGAGAATTTGAGGTGAAATAGGGGGCATCGTGTCTTGCAGGCGAGGTATGGAGCCAAAGAGAGGGAGTCATGGGGCGAATGGCCGCCCGCAAGGACGGTGGATGACCGGTCATCGTCGTGGACCGGTTGGCGAGTGGAGAACGTGGAAGATGAACTCGAGAAAAAGGAAAGGGGGAGGTTGCCACGCGAGGTGGAGATCGTGGGTGCGGGGCGAACGGAAGGAAGAAGACGAGTCCTTCGTCGTTGGATCTCGCGATCCAACGGCTGAGAAATAGGCACTAACGAGCAAACCAGATTTGATTGATGGAGGATGGAACGAAGGGCGCAGAGAGCGCCACGTGTCGTGAGGCGAAGATGGAGGAGACGAATGGCGATGATTTGATATGTGATATGATCGGAGAGCTGATGTTTAAAGCTGAGATAAGCGGCTGGGATGGAGGAATCGGAGGCGATCGTGTGACTGGAAGTATAACACGTGGCACAAGGAGAGAAGGGCGTTGGCGAACGACCACGATGAGATCTGGGCATCGATCGAAGGGTGGAAAAGAGTTGAGGGAATGAGTAGCGCGGATCTGGAGAGGACGGGGATGATCGGATGACTGAAAATAGAGGGCGTGTGGCGCGCAAGGAGGCGGGTCACGTGGCGCAACCAGAGAGCGTCGCGTGGCCCAATCGAATTATTCTTATGAAAAACCTCAAAAAAGAGGGTGAAAATGGCCGAATTTGTAAAAACTCAAAACATGAAAGTTGTAGATCTCGATGAGATCTACAAGTTTCATGTTGCCAAAAATGGAGACGGGGTCAAACAAAGGAAGAAATATTTTTTGTGAGCATTTTTAAAGGCTTAAAAACACTACAATTTTTATTTTCCTATTTTTTGTATTTTTAATTTATTACATTACTTTGATAAATGCAAAGATTAATCTAGTTTTAATTAACACTTAGTCTAAGCTAGGGGACTAATAACTGTGAATTACGACAATGAAACTGAGTTTCATCGTCGACGACGGAGCGCCAAATGCCTGGCCTACCATGGCCAGGGGTTAACACGAGGGGTGACGTCGTGGTGGCACCATCGATCGGTCCTCCCCCTATCACGGGGAGGAGGAGTGATGCTGGGCGGAGCCCCTCATAAAGGTGGACCAGTGTGAAGGTGGCTGGAGATGGCTATTTGAGGGCATTGAAGTTGAGGCGTGGGTGGTGGACAACGTGTTGTACGTAGGAGATATGGAACAAAGGAGAGGGGGTCGTAAGGGGTGATGGTGTGCACGAGGGTGACAGAAGAACGGTCTTGGATGTGGGCTGGTTCGTGAGTGGAGAGGATGACGGAGAAGGTGGGGGAAATGGAAAGGGGGAAGCGGTCGCGCGAGGCAGAGGTCGTGGGAGAGAAGAGACCAGAGGTAGGGGACGACTCCTCGGCCGTTGGATCTCATGATCCAACGGTCGAGGAGGAGACGCTAAAGAATGCTCCTGATCAGTTCGATGAAGCTGTCATCGATGGATGTGAAGAGTGACACGTGTTGCGAGTAGATGCGGGTGGAGGCGAACGATAGAGATTGATTGTGGGCCTTGATCGGATGGTGTAGAATCCTAGCGGGGGCAAATGTCTGAGATGCAAATTGAATGGAGACGATCGGGCGGCGATAAAAGTGAAGGAAGATGGCGGTGCAATATGGAGAAGCATCGGAGGGCTAAGAAAGGATGTGGGAGTAGACGGTGATGATCGAAGGGATATAAAGCGATCGAACGGTGGAAAAAGGGGTACGGGTGGCACATAAAGAAGCAGGCCACATGGTGCAACCAGAAGCACCACATGGCCCAATCAGGTTATTCAGAAATAAAACCTTATAAAAGAGGGAGAAAATAACCGAAGTTGGAAAAACTAAAAACATGAAAGTTGTCGATCTCGATGAGATCCACAAGTTTCATGTTAATGAAAAACGGAAATGAGGTCAAATAAAGGGAGAAATATTCTTGTGAGTGTTTTTTAAGGGTATAAAAACACTATGAATAACCTGTTTTATATACAAATATAAAGACTATCTGTTGATGATGAAAGGTTTTGCGTCAACTGACAAACTGGATATGACTATACTTCTATTGTTAGGCACATGCTTCACTACAAACGACCCAGTCCACTTGCTATTCAACTTCCCTGGGAAAAGTTTCAACTTTGCATCAAACAACCAACATTTTGACCCAGTTCGAAAGTCTTTTCAATGGATATGTTTGTCATGCCACTTCTTAACTTTTTCCTTGTACATCAGGTTGCTGACATATGCATAGTCTCAAAATCCAAGATATCTATTCAGATCAAGTTTTTTTTCTTTCTGCCTTTCTTAAAATCCAAATTACAGGCATTTATTTCCCACAAAAATTTGTGAATTAGTTCGAAGGGCGAATGGCATGGCTTGCCATAAACTAGGCAATAGGGAGACATTCCCAAAGATGTGAAGGATATGGAGAGATCCTCAAGCGCATCACGGAAGCGTGAGCGTCGTATCAGATACAACGAAGAATGACTAGTCGTACTAGTTGTTCGGTGCAGCGGAATTTAAAAATTTTATTCGATGAAACCACATGATCCAAGAACCATTCTCGGATCGTTTCATCTATAACCACAACAAGTATAATGCAATACCTCTTGAAGCGTGGTTGATCGAGTCTCTAAGAGAAGAGACCTCCTGTCTCAAGTCCGATCGTCGGAGAGATCGCTTGCGAGCGCGGGGATGAACCGCGGTGTCCTCGCAATCCAAGAAGTTGATCCAAGCACGGTTGCTCCTGATCTCGTCGCACGAGATCGAACGTCTCCTTCGCGGGCGAAGCACTCGAAGTAGACGGAGAATCACAGAGCGTCGAAGCGGTAGCACGAGGGCGAGGGCGACGACGTTTCTCTCCACCAAGGTGGACGGCCACCAAGAGGAAGGGGGAGAGAGGGCTGCCGAGTATGAGAGAAAGAGAGAGAGAGTTTTGCTACAATAGCATGTGTAAAAGAGAGAGCCAAGAATGCCTCTCTATTTATAGGATTTTGGGATCCATGGATCTCAATCCATGTGTCATATAAAATCAATGGTTGAGATTGATTTATGACAATCCAATGGTCAAGATTGTTGTTGGTAAAAGCCAACAACTTGTGATTTAATTTGATAAAATATATTTGATAAATCAAATAAATATTAATACCAAATCTAAATCAATCAAATAAGAGAGAGAGAAGGCAAATGAGATGCTCTCCTTATTTGGAAGAAGGGACGGCCACCAATTCCCCAAGGGAATTGAGTGCCGCCCCCCTCATTCCTAATGAGAAGTGCAATCTCATGATACCATGAGATTGCACATCTCCTTATTTTTCTCTCTACTTATTTTCCAACAACAATTTGTTGGTATTTTAATTCACCAAAATAATTCTCGATTAATTTTGGGAATATTGCAATCTTGACATTGGAATATTGTGAATCAAATTCACAACCCAAAACAAAATGTAATTTACATTTTCAATTAATTAAACAATGTGTATCCAATACACATTAATAATTAATCTACTAATATAAATTATATTTAACTCTCTCTAATACATTATGAATCACATTTATAATATATTAGGAATAATTGGATATTACTATCCACATTATTCTTATCCATAATAATTAAATCACATTTAATTATATTGGATAATATTTCATACATCATGATAATTAAATCACATTTAATTATCAACTTCTCTTTGCTTAGATCTCATGGAATTGTTCTCCAACCATTTAAGAACAATGCTATTTCTCCTCAGATACTTGGAGATAAGGACAGGGCGATTGTATTGTTCCACGTATAGTGACTTGGATATTGAGATCATATCTCAAATCCAGATCCCATGGACCTCTCATAGATGCTTGATTAAATCAAGACCGTAAACCTAATCTTCTCATTACATCTGAATCTCATTCAGATCAATGTCCAGTAAATGGACTAAGATTAGGTTACTTCTCTGATGAGAGGAGTCACTAAAATTCAGACCTGTTTCATCACTCCCTCGGAATGGAAGCGTCATGGTTATACAATCGTTTATGATCAAATCACCCTTCAGGTATTCCCAATACCTGCACATCCTGCATACTGGAAGACTCATGATCATCATGAAGATAAAGATCACTTTTACACTGTCATCTTCATAGTCTGATCATTAAGTTTCTCAATCTTGGTCCTTGGGATATGGTACAGATAATATGCTTTCACAAAGCATATATCTTACCTTCAAATTCATATCATGCTTCTAAAGCATGATGACCATGCATGGAATTTGGTCAATCCCAATACCTCATGAGTGAGCTCATGTCTCCCGGTTCACAAGTGAACCTGTATGATCCCTTTGAGAGATCATATTACTCATATGCCCTTACATGCACACCAGCTCGCCGGTGTATAGACCTTGATTAGGTCATCAACCTATTGGTCTGCCAAATGTACATGCTCAGACATATAGTAATATATCTGTCTCTGTCAGAGGATGTTTGCCTGTGATGTGACAGTATTCATCATAGGTCTTTGGTTATCTCGATCTCGTTAAGTCAACTCATTGACTCAACTAATCTGATACCTCCGAATCAATATTCCTATGCAGAGGACCTGCATCAAGAGGTCGATCAGATATCAGTCTAATGAGATGGGATTGCCATCTCCCACTCAGACTGGAGATCACTACTTGTTAATCATTGATGATGCTTGATGAGTCCTCTATCTAACTCCTTAGATATTCATCCAAGCATCAGCCTCTATGATTCAATCATTGAATCAACAGATGTATGATTATCAAGTTGGCCATGGTACATAACCCTTATTGTACAGAGGGACCTTATAGTGCATTCATTCATTCAATATCAGAAAGGGAGTGAAACAAAATCAATAACTTTTATTGATAAATCATTTATTACAATAACATTTATTGTAGGAATGGTTCGCCTCGGGCTCACATTGCTAACAAGATGACCTATACATGTTCTAATAGGTCCAAAGAATCAAGTCGAGCAGTTGAGACCAGTTCTTCTTGTCAGGTTGCACAAGCTTCTGAAGAATTGTCTTGATATCCCTATTTGAACATCCTGCGAAGCTATTGGATTGTGGGTGGTATGGAGATGAGACACGATGTTTTTATGCATTATTCTTGAGTCAGCTTATTCAATTCTTTATTGCTAAAATGGATATCACCATCTGATGTCAGAATTTTGGAAATCATGAACCTTTCAATGATGTGTTCTTTTAGAAATCGGCAGATAGTGCGACTGTCGATGACTTGGGTTGGGATAGCCTCCACTCAATGACTGACATAGTCTAGAAAGAGCTAAATATACTCAAAACCCTGGCTATTAGAAAATGAGCACATGAAGTCAATGCCCCATGCATCAAATACATATGAAATCTGAACATATTTCAGGGGCATTGTGTCTCTCATTCCAATAGTTCCATCCATTTATGATAATCAGTACAATATTTCACAATATCTTCTGCATCTTTAAATAGAGTCGCCACCAGAGGCTGCATTGGAGAACTTTCATTACCATTCTATTCTCAGAGTGGTGTCCTCCAGATTCTTGAGTGTGGCAATGTTTGAGGACACTGTAAACTTCCTCCTGAGGAATGCATCTTCCCCAGATGCAATCTGTCCTCTCATGAAAGAGATAAGGATTCTCCCACTAGTAAAAATGAATATCTGGCAAAAATTTATCAACTTTCAGCTTTGACCAATCCTACAGAGTTATCTTGGAAACAAGATAGTACACAATATCGATGAATTGGGGGAGTGAGGTGACTGACAGAATGCATTCATCTGGAAAGGTTTCTGTAATCGGTAACAAGTTCTGCCTAGGAGTGTCTGGCTCTGATAGTTTTGAAAGGTGATCTGCCACATGTTTTCGATTACAGGTTCTTCTCAGATTTCTAGGTCGAACTCCTGAAATAGAAGGATCCATATAATGAGTCTTGGTTTGGTATCCTTCTTGCTTTGTAAATATTTGTCGGTAGAATGGTCAGTGTATACTACGACTTTGGATCCAAGCAGATAAGATCTGAATTTCTCCAAGGCAAATACATATGCTAGCAGCTCTTTTCCTGTGGCGGTATAATTCTTTTGAGCTTCGTCTGATGTTCTGCTAGTATAGTGAATCATAAATGGTAGATTATCTCTTCTCTATCCCAAAATCGCTCCAATGGCATAATCTTAAGTATATGTCATGATCTCAAATGGTAGAGATCAATTAGGCGGTTGAAGGATAGGGGTCTAAGTGATTAAATCTTTCAACTTATTAAAGGCTTGGAGGACTCTAGCATCGACAATGAAATATGCCTTCTTACTCAGAAGCTCAGTCAACGGTCGGACGATTTTGCTGAAGTCTTTAATAAATCTTCGATAAAATCCAACATGCCCCGGGAATGATCAGACTTACTTCAAACTTGTAGGTGGCTCAAGTTTGGAAATGACGTCCACCTTCGTAGGATATAACTCCTTGACACATTTATAGATGATATGGCCTAACATAATCCCTTCAGTTACCATGAAGTGACTCTTCTCCCATGAGAGCACCATGTTAACTTCGTATCATTTTTTCAAGACTCTATCTAGATAAGTAAGGCATTGATCAAAGTTGTCTTCGAAAACCAAGAAATCATCCATAAAAACCTCGAGAAAACTTCCAACATATCTGTGAACACTACCAACATCCATTGCTGGAATGCCACTAGAGTGTTGCACAAATCGAATGACATTCTGCGGAAGGTATATGTCCCAAATGGACATGTGAAGGTTGTCTTCTCTTGATCTTCAAGAGCAATTGAAACTTGGTTATAACTAGAGTATCTGTCCAAGAAACAAAAGTATTCTCTCATGGCCAATCTTTCGACTATCTGATCGATGAAGGGGAGCAAAAAATGATTCTTCTTAGTCACTAGATTCAAGCGTCTGTAATACACACAGACATGCCAATATGTTGGAACTGTGATTGGGATCTCCTCTCCTTTGTCATTATTCACAATGGTGATCCCTGATTTCTGTGGCACAACATATAGGGGATCCACCCATTTTGAGTCAGATATGGGATATACAAATCTCACATCACACCATTTTGTAATTTCATTGTAACGGATGGATATTTTAAGGATACGCGTGCAATTATGTTATTGTTAAGTGCGCAAGTGCAATTTATGAGAATATTATGGGCATACATGCAAATATGGAAAAACTGGCGGGTATATGTTCAAATATGTTATGTGATTCATGGTTATGAAGGGAATTTTGTTATATGCATTAAATAAGTTAATTTATGATTTATATGATAATGACTTTTGTGACTTGTTTTCGACGCTAGCCGGCTTGACCATAACTCGGCACATACTGAGCATTATGCTCATAACATGTTTTGCCAACCTTTTCATGAGAACGAGAGGATTAGATCATTAGCGGTTTAAGGGAGACGACACAATCTTTAAGAAGAAGGATCGGTATGAAACTACTGCGGGTTTGCTTTGGAAGGACGTCTTTTATGCCCACTGGAATAAGGAAATCGTGGATACGATTTCATCTAGTTTATTTATCTTTTCTTTAATTAAGGAACTCTTGGAATTGTGAACTTATTATGATTATGGAAAAGTATTTTTTTAGTTGGTTCTCTATTGCTCTTTTAAGCCATGATTGATGCTATGAGTAACGTTCCCGAGATGTCCGCCGAGTTTCTCGCTTCCGCAACATTCTCGGACGATCGGGTTCGTTACATGTGGTATCAGAGCGGGTTCCCTCTGATAGTGGAAAGGGCTACCTGAAGAGAACTAAGCCGGGAGCGTGCAACCGCCACTGTCACAGGGAATAAGTGAATGGGCCATGTCACAACGAGGATGTTGCGAATATAAGTGGGGGAGGTTGTAACACCCATACCCCAAAATATAGTGCCATACCTAAAACTCACGAAGTGTGGGTGTGGTCTATAAGTGATGGGGACTACTACTTGACAACTTGGTCTTAAGCATTTTGGGTGGTTGTCAACGGGTCCATTTGGGCTCAAACCCAACAAGTTATCAGGGCAAGTTTTCCTCGATAACGGACCAGAGACCTAGGCCCGGGACGTTACATTCAGTCATCACAACCTTTCGGAGATTTGGATTCAATCTGCGTTGGAACTCTCAAGACGGCTTGCTATCCTCTTCAAGGTAGATGTGATGGGAACACAATGAAGGATTGATCCCATGGAGATCTGAAATTTCCTGCATATAACCTTGCAGTTTATTTCTAGAATCTCGAGCTGGCGAGAGTCTTGTTCTGCAGTCAACTAGTAATTGGTGATCACCTAGAACATATTCTGCGCACCCGCAAGGAAGGCGTATTTCATGTTTGCTGGAAGTGGTTTGAGCTCAGGTGGAGTTTGAATCAGTTCAGTAGTAACTTTAGCAACTGTATAGTGTGGTGGTGTCGGATCATTCAAATGTAATGTGTCCACCATAGGCAAGCTCTGAATTCAGTGATGTACAAAAATTTTCAATGATACAATCTTGTTCACAAAAGATTCAATGATTCTGTCTTGCTCTACTAAGGACAGGTTGCCAAAAATGAGTTCTTCAAGCACATCAGCAAAAACCTCATCCTCAAAGACAGGGGGAATTGATATCATAAGTCGTATCAATGGAGCCTAGGTATGATTATAAGTTTAAAATTAACTACTTAACCACTGTAGTAAGTTGGTTTGAGAGTATCTTTAGTTGCTTGCACATTTATACTCAGTGATATTATACAAATGCTAAATCTTTTAATGTAAATTAAACGTCGTAATTGTTAATACATATTCATATATTCTTTTCTACATCTATTTACTTACAAATGAATTTGAATAAATAGGTGTCAAACTTTTGATTTAATTATGCTATAATTACTTGCACAACAATATTCAGAAAAGGTCATAATTAACCCAGAGTGATTGTTACATGTATGTATGTAAATATGTATGTATTATATGCATATATATACTATATATAAATATGACTCTATGGATATATATATACATATATATAGAGAGAGAGATATGCATACACACATATCGAATCGAATGGAATTATTATCGAACGAATTCACGTTAATTCAGATTCGATTCATTTGGGAATCGAATTGACAACTTAAATTCAAATTCAGTTCATTTGATTTCGAATCGATTTTTTTTCGAATTTTTATCGAACGAATCCTAATCGAATTTAAATGATTCACTTTAATTAGCAGCCGAAGTCAAGCACTCCGACTACCGTTAATCAGAGTCACCCCTCTCATCCACCATTGATCCAATCGATTGGAGTGCACCTCGCATCAGATCAGTGAAGGATCCGTTAATCCTCTGTTGTCCGATCAACTATCGCAAGCAACAGCAATGCGCCATGTGGTGGTATGTCCCACCCATCAGAACCGACAGAGGTGTTGCGTACTCGGTCGATGACGAAACTACATACTTTGTTTTATTATTTTGCGGAGTGTACCCCGAGGCTTCTAATATTCGCACTAAAGCCCTCGAGTTTGCATATTGCATGAAGACACCATCTCTACGAAGTCCTTTTTAGTTTTAACTTTAATTCCAACAATTGCATTTAGGCACATGTAGTGCTATTATTATATCTTGCGATACTTTTCTCTTATCTAATGAATTATTTTTCGTTGTAAATTTGATTTAATCCTCTTTTTTTTTTGAAAAGTTTTTTCAATTGTATTGCTATAGGAACCAAGAAGTTACAGGTATATGTTGTTGACCAGAGATTACAAAAAAATGGTCAGCCACCATAGTTACAAAAAGTTGGAAATCAAGCCAGAGTAAAAGGAGATCACAGCCCCAGGAGAGACAAAATCCATGGGCCATGCTTAGTTTAACAGTATCCTTGTATCAGTGAGAATATTGGTGGCGATTGATTCAGGGGGGAAGTGGCATGAGCCCGTCCATCTTGCGTTTCTTTCCTTGATAGTAGCCGCAAGGGCGATTGCAAACCGGCGTCTGGAGTCATCTATATATATATTAAAGTCCAGCAAGTCACGTGCCCCTATTAATTTTTGCATACAAAATTCCAATTTCACCCATAGCCCTCCACATACATTCCAGTTTTGCCCCTGATGTCTTACCCATGTTCCCGCTTCTGTCCGTATTCGTTGGAATCCATCCTCTTCCCCAGCGCCATCTCCCATCTAGGGTTAACGCCCCCCAACTCAGCCGTCCTCTGCGACTCCGCCCACTTCGACACGCAGCTCTTTTGCCGTGACCGTCGCCACCCCTCTTACCTCCATCTCTCTCTGCCTACGCCTCCTCTCCCCGATCCCCTCCCAATCCATTCCTCAAATCGTGAATCCCTTACGGTCGACCCTCCCCTTCGTCGCTCCATTGCCCGTCAGTACCATATTCCGCAGATCCCCTCATGGCCCCCAAAACGATATTCGCCTCGCTGCCACGCCCACCCTGATGTCTCCCGACCGAAGGGCCTCTCCTTCAGTGACGTTATCGACCCCTCATCCACCTCCTCGAGGCTCTCCATCCTTGTGTCTGGCATTCTTTCCCCTTTCATCATCTACTACCTCCTCCACCAACCCCCTTCTCCTCTTCGGAACCCGCCTCTCGAAGCTCCTCCCCTCCTCGCCGTACAAACGTCAGCATCGGATGCAAAGACGTAGGCCGGTCTTGAGTCCCTAGCATGTGATCCCTCGATAATAGCGGCTCTGTTTTCTCCGAGATGATGTTTAAGCCCTAGCAGATGTGTTACCGGTGGCGTAGATACGGAGCTATGAGGGGAGCCGTGTAGGTGAATTCATAGGCGCGGCCAGCGAATATGCGGAGGTGGACTAGGACGCAGATGATAGATCTGGATCGAGACGGGATGTGGCGGAGTGTGAGGTCCCCTTCCTCTCGCCTTCCTCACTCCATTGATTCCCAAGGCATCGACAAGTTTCAAAATCGCCTCACTCTCGGTCGACAGCTCTTCGCTGACGGTCGCCTTTCATTCCCCTGCTCCTCCTCCCTGGAAGCCGATTCCCTCCGTTGAATCTGTGTTCCATGAAGTGCTGCCAGAGTATACTGAGAGCAAAATCCGTGAAATTTATGTTCCCTTCAAAATCATCAACATTTTTAAGACATTTTAATTATATAGTTCATTTGCAAAATAATGCATGTTCAAATGTTATCTTTTTTTTCCATTTAGGAATTGTTTGCTTTTGTGTCACCTGCCTAATTATTTGTTGGTTGTAAACACATCTTATATGAAGTAGACATTTGAGAATAATTTCACATTTTCTCCTTCGTGCTTCTTCTGATTAGAATTTTGGTAGTTTTAAAGTTAAATATACCTTCAAAATTTCAAATCTCTATGATAAACACCTTCGCATCCCTATGATACACCTTTACCATCGTTTTTGTGATTAAAAAATTAGTAGTTTTTAAGTGAAATATACCTTCAAACCCTATTATAAACAACTTTGCCTTGGCAATAACTGACTGCATCGATAAGCTGTCACCTTCAACCGAGTCATCCGTGCAAGTCGCCCTGATGAACGACGGAAAGCTTATTGACCTGAAGCTCATATCCAATAATGTTTGGATATTCAGATTAAGATCGACAGCTTCTGTTGTTCTTTCTGATATTCAAATGGGACATACATGTAAATATTATTTACATAGACTTTATTGTAGATCAGATGATTCTGGATTCTGAGATGGGTGTAGACTGTTTTTTTAAGACATTTCAAGAGATATCTTTAAAAGATGTTAGGTGTTTAATTTGAAATATGAAGCTCAAGACAGATGTCATGAGTTTGTATAAGCAATTAGTAGTGTCGTACTTATCGTGCAAAAATGATTAAGATTGATGCCATATAAAGGTCTAATGTGATATTATAGTCTTGATCGTAATGATTGTCAGTTTTAAAAGGCTAACAAACCAAGCGGCCGATGCGGTACTAAATTGGCTACCATCGATACCAAGTTCTTAAAAAAACTCATATGATCCTTGAAGTTCTTAAGGCAATCATTGTGAGCGGTAAGTATCACTCATCTCGAAGTGAATATCCTACCTCAAATCTTGAAGTGAATATCCTACTTCATATCATAATAAGTAATATCGAATGGAGATAGGTTAATCCAACTTTGGAATCAAAGGTCAAATATTTCTGCGAGTGTTATTGTGAATAGTGGTAGGCTTTTCAAAAGATTACAAAGACTTTATTCATTCCAATATTTTGAATAGAATTTTAAAATAATGTTGATTGACATTGGTTTATGAACGATGATATACTTTCACCGATGAAACTAACTTGAGAAAAAATGTGAAATTAGGATAAATTGTAACTTGAATGATGAGTAAAATTTTGATATAGGTTTAACCCAAATCCATTGTAATTATGCTTAGAAATTAACTTATAGATTGCTTGTCTAAATTTTCTATGGTTTTTATGTAATATTTACAAAAACTAAAACATTATTAAATGCATCATATCATGCTCTACCGTACTTTTCTTTATTGAGGATTTCATTTGATGGTTTACTATACTTAAAAAAACAAAACTCATGTCTTAGTTCTGTTGCATCTCTATTTTATGTAATTCATATTGATTCCAAAAAAGTACATTAGGGCATTGTACATAATCCCATTTTTTTAATTTTAAGAAATATTGCATTTTCATCACTAAAATCCAAAAATACCTAGAACTAGCATGGTGCTGGTTAAATTTACATTAAACCCAAAATTGCAAAAAAAAATAGTGATCTGGACAGCTCATTAACTAACCTAATTAGGAATAATCAAGAATTTTAGGGCTAATTTAACATAAATAACCTATTTCTAAAGAGACTCTTATAATCCTTTTAAATCATTTCTAAAACTTTTTGGTTTGTTTTATTTTGATTGTAATTCTATATTTATAAAATACCTAAAAGCATTACAAAATTAAAAAAAATAGGTTTATTTGAAATGAAATGGTATAAAGTTCAGCCTGCATGAATTATTAGGTTTTTTTCTGTTGTGTGCGCAAGAAGATACGAATAAATGCAATTTTAGTTTACCACGCTTGCACAGCTGGAATGTTTGTTTGCAATATTGAGAATATGAAGGTCAGCAACGTAAAATATACTTTAATTTGACATGAAAAAGAAAAGAGATTCTGCGGGATCTGTTGTGTGGATAAGACTAGTTTGGATGAGTCCATCACAACATCCAATTTATATTATGTGATGTCACAAGTTTAGTGGAAGTTGAATGGCTGCCTGAGAATTGCCGTCCACATTAACCCAAAAGGCAGAGATATGTCATCACTATCATCCAACGTGTTGCGCACAAGAGACTACTGGGTAAAATAAATAAGGGATTTTATCACTTGTGCCCCTCCGAGATATCGCAATTTCAGTTATGCCCCTATCTTTTTGGTAATATCAGTTGTGTCCCTCAAAACTTGCTCCGTCATCAGTTGTATCCTTCCGTCAGGTTGACCGTCAATGAATTGACTTAACCATGGTTTTTTCAAACCTTGGTGTAGTTAAGAGGGGTATTATGGTCAAAATAAAATCAAATGAGAAGGAGGGTTGGGGAGGAGGTGCGGGGCTGTGGAGGAGGTGCGGGCTGGCGGCAGGGGCTGGGGGAAGTGCGTGGCTACGGGAGGTCAGGGGGTTGACAATGGTTGCGCGGTTGCACGGTTGCGCGGTGCAGAGCAGGGGAGGTGGCGGTGCGGGGCAGGGGGGAGGGGGAGCAGGGGGGCGCGCGTGTGGGGGAGGGGGTGCAGCCCAGGGGGAGGGGGAGTAGGGGGCGGCACCGGCGAGGTGAGGAGGTGCGGTCTGGGCGGAGGGAGGTTGGGGCGGAGGGAGGCGAGGGTAGGGGGCGGGGGGTGGTCTGGGCGGAGGGAGGTTGGGGCGGAGGGAGGTGAGGGCAGGGGGCGGGGGGAGGTCTGGGTGGAGGGAGGAGAGGGTGGAGGGAGGCGAGGGCAGGGGGGCGGGGGAGGTCTGGGCGGAGGGAGGCGAGGGCGGAGAGGCGAGGGCACAGGGGGCGGAGGGGCGGTCGGGACGACCTGGAGGCTGGGGCGGAGGGGCCGTAGGGGATGGGGGAGGTCGGGGCTGCCTCGAGGCTGGGGCGGAGGGGCGGCGCCGGGGAGGGGAGGGGAGCTCGGGGCGGAGCTGGGCGGCACGTGACAGGGGCGGCGCCGGGGAGGGGAGGGGAGCTCGGGGCGGAGCTGGGCGGCACGTGGCAGGGGCGGAGCGGAGAGGGAGGAGGAGGAGGAGAAGGAGGAAGAGGATGGGCAAGAGGAGGAAGAAGAAGAGGACGAGGAAGAAGGTTAAAATGGCCTCCTAACCTTTTTTTTAAAGTAATTCCGCCTATGTCCTCAAAGTTAACGGCCGTTTGCACTGTGGATGGACGGTCACTAACCCGAGGGGCACAAGTGATAAATTAGCAAGTTTTGAGGGACACAACTGATATTACCAAAAAGATAGGGACATAACTGAAATTGCGATATCTCGGAGGGGCACAAGTGATAAAATCCCAATAAATAATATATACACCCGTATAAAAATCTAGCTCACGAGAAACTGTTCCAAGTAACAACTAATTTACGTGAAGTTTTTTCCTCTGTTTTTTTATTTTTTTTTAAAAAATTATCATGTATTTTCATCATTATATTTTTTACTATGTCATTTCAATTTCGTTAAAAATAAAGATTCTTATCTCTTCCACTCAGAACAGATCGATTACAACAAATATAAGACTTAAAATTACATGTTCCAAATGAAGGGTATATGAGTCTCTGTTTCTAACGAAATTGCATGACATATTAAAAAAGATACAATGATGAAAATATATAATAGAATTTCCCAAAAATAAAAATTAAGGGAAAATGCTCCGTATAACAGCTAGTTTCACTGTTATACAGAACAACTTCCCTTTTCAGATATATATAGTTTAATGGGGCTGCTCCCGCGTCATTTTCGGGTTTTTTTTGAAAAAAATCACCATGTATATTAATCTATATATCCCTCTTACATGCTATTCCAATTTCGTTGGAAACAGAACCTCATATACCTCCATCTAGAACATGTCGATTACAACAATTATAAGACCGTTAAAATTATTTGTTCTAGATGGAGGGCATAAAAGTCTATGTATCCTGACAATTTTGGAATAACATATAGGAGGGATATATAGATGAATATACACGATTTTATTTTTCAAATAAAATTAAAAAAAATCCGAAAAGAGGGAGCATGGCAACAATGTTGGTGGGGCAGCTCTATTAAATCCATATATGTATCTATGTATATATATGTGCGTGTTTGCGACCGCGTGCGTTCGTACGTGCGTGTGTATTAAATAATATGATATTGGCAAAAATGGGATCTGTTGTTGATCTACATAAAATTGTGGGTTTATTATCTCCCACCCACTCGTGATTCTGTGATGAACGACTGCAAGTGATTGTAGCCTGTGCAATTTCAAAATACGAGATGGAATTAGTTGTTGAGAAATTATAAACATGAAGTATATGCAAGCCAGCTGGATACTCCCCAACCTCTAAATAAAGACAGCGTGAGTAAAAATCTAAACATGTGACAGATATCCATTATCCTATTTTTTTAAGAATGGACGATGCAAATTATTTCGAGATCCATTATTTATTTTCCTTTTTTCCCGTTTTTCAATTTGTAAGAGTTTGCCTTACAAATAACAAATGTCATAAAGTAATTTTGCTATTATCTGTATTTGATCATTTTTAAAATTGCATCCAGTTTTTAATATATCGGTTCACATCTAGATGTATACGTATTTTAAATTATATAACATTATAATAACACATAAATACATACTATATCGTCTCAAAAAATATACAAAATATTTGATGTAAAAGAGAGAATATCTAACCATGTAGCCATCATGGATATAATGCATTGCCTATATTACTTTTTTCTTGCTTGATCCCATTTAAATTGCGGGAAATTTAAAAAAAATACATTTTCTTCTCCATATTATTGGGTTCCACAAATACATGCGAGAAAGGTTGAACGAGGAAAGACAACGGTTATATTACATAAAAGGACATACTAACAAAGGTAATTAATATAAATAGTTCATATTTTATTAGTTGATCTCCCATCCTTAAGGTCAACTATATTTCATTTCAAAGGGGGGGAGTATTCTAAAAGAAATTGTAGAGAAACAATAAGAGAAGGGCACGCAGTATATTTTCCCCAGAAAATTGCCCATCCTTTAATAATAAAAAAGGGACAATAAAACAAGCGAAAAGTAAATAAAAATTAGATCACCGGAGAGAGAGGGAGAGAGATTCCATTTCCATCTTTGCAGAACAGAAGGGTTGGGGGGCGATCGGTCGAGATCGAGATCGAGATCGAGATCAAACGAGGGCTGAAATTCGTTGTTGATCTTCTCTTTCTCCCCATTACAAATATAGAGCATCTCCCGCTTTGCGTGTGGGAGAGGATCTCTCTCGACGTCGGATCACCCGCACCCATCTTTCTAGGGTTTCGCTTCCCCTTCCGATCCCATTCCACATCCCGCGTCGCCGAAAAGGCGCGATCTTTGTAATGGAATTCGTCGCGGGAGCTTGATCCCTTCTTACCTACTGCTTCTGCTTTGGGAATATACCCCTAACGACACCTTTTCCGATTCTTTCGGTTATTTTGATTTGTTGGTTTCTTTTCAAGTTTCCTCGAAAAATAAATCCGTTTTTGCGTGATAATTTTATGCTATCTGATCGTGGATCCTCCAAAGATTGTATCTTTAGGGTCGAGAAGAGGCCAATACTCCATTTTTTTGCACCAACATTTAGAGGTCTTGTTTTTATATACTTTGATTCAATTGTAGCTCCTCTTTAGATCCGTCATGTTCAATTCGTTATGCTAAGGAGAAAGGGAAACTTGCGGTTACTGTTATCTCCTATCTGGCAAAACCGCTTGCTTGATCCTGCTCCAATGGCATTGCATAGGTTGATGCTCTGTGCAGGCTACTGCGGAATTGGTCACTCTAGTTGTTCTAATCGGCACAAGGGGGATTCTGTTCGTAGTATGTACAGAGTCCATAGCGGTATAGCTTTGAATCTCAAGGCTTGTTTGGATCAACGGGGTAGCGTCTTCAGACGATCACATGATGATCTTGCGAAGGCTCATGCTCTGGCTACGAGTCACCAATTTTTGAGGGATGTGGAGGATGGTGGCCATCGCCTTGATGCGCCAATACAGTTTGTTAACGGACAACCAGCACCCAGGAATAGACATCCTGTTGGTTTCCCGAACCGTATGTTACCCGAGAAACTGGTGGTGGCAGTGGATGTCGATGAAGGTATATGATCTGTGCTGTCTGTGTATAATCTGGAAAATTGGTTTGATCATTAAGTGCTATAGTGATAGCTCTCAGATGATATTCCTTTTTTATCAACTTTATATTTTTTAGATAGTTTTGCTGTTTTTGACTAGTTGGATTTTACTATTCTGGAAGACGAAGTTGGTTTCTTTACCAACTATTTTAATTCGGTAGGTCTATTGTTAAAGAATCATGTTGGCACTATTATTTTTTGTTTAGGGAATATTTAGTGTTCATCAAATTTTTTATGTTGATGTGGCTGTTCTTTCTCAGTTAAAATTAAGCTCAACCAATTATTTTGGAACGAAACATGGTTTTGACCGAAAATAGATTTATTTGGGAGCAATGAATCAACATTCGATAGCTTAACACGAGAAAGAACTTGTTTTTTTCAGTAGCAGTTGACTTTATCAAATTTGATTAATTTAGTCAACTATTTGATATTTGATTAGACAATCTGCGTATTATTTACTACTCATTAAATAATTATATATCAACTTTTGCAACATTAGATCTAACAACCCAATTTTTGATCAAATTTATCCGGTGAACCCAATTTCTTTATATGAAGTCATTGACTCGTCTTGCTTATACTGCATTCACAGTCCTTGGAAGCTTCCTATCAGCTCTGAACATATTTATCTCTGATCGGTATCATTCCAGCCACTCGGTATCTGAGTATTATGTATATGAATTCTTCAAGGTAAATGCGACTAAAGAGTATATTATTCACGTGCACTTTTGTTTCATGATTTTCCTTGTAAACCTTTTATTCTTTGCACGATAAGATTTTTTTGATTTGATTTTTACACCCATGATCTGCATAAAGTTACTTCATTTTGGTTTTTGTTCAGTAATTTTTATTGAAACATGTTGTGCTTTGGTATTTTTTTCAGATATGGAATTGCTCTAGAACTGAAGGTAATTTTTAATAAACTCATGAGTATATTGATTTTTACTGCTTTGCTTGTAGCCTGACTTTGTTCGTAGAGATACTAGTTCACTATGATGGTAGATGAACCAGATTTGTTGTTCCTCACCAGCAAACTACTCTTCATTTGTCAGCTGACTTGCGCGTTCATGAATTCTTCAAAACATCTTATTTCAAGGAAGGGATTCATCCGATTCCTGGAGCCCGACGGGTTCTCGACAATCTATCTCCGTTTTGCGATCTATCAATTGTGACGTATGTTTCATCCTGTTGTACCAGTTTTCAAAAACAAAAGCATCATTTCACTTCATAGAGTTTGAGCTGTAACGTTTCCCTTTTGTGTTTGAAGTTCGAGGCAGAATGTAATCAAAGATCATACCTTGGAGTGGATCGAGAAACACTACTCTGGATTGTTTAATGAGATCCATTTTGGTAATCACTTTGCTTTGGATGGACACTCAAGGCCAAAATCAGAGATTTGCAGGTTAGACGTAAACAATCTTATATCTAATATTTAACGAGGTTACCCATTCCCGATTCCATGAATCCTTTTTATGAACAAATTCAAGTATCCATACCTTCATTTTTTTCCTTCTGAAAATATTTTGCATCAAGCTAAATGATATATCAAATAAAAAGGGTCTTTGAGGTTTTTATGCTGTTGAGGGTCAAATAACCATGATGTTTAGCCAAGTGGGTTTTGCTTCTTTCAGGTCTCTCGGCGCCCAAGTTCTTATTGATGATAACCCACGGTATGCGCTTGAATGTGCAGAAGTCGGCATAAAAGTGCTACTGTTTGACTACCATAACTCCTACCCTTGGAGCAAATCCGATTTGGCAGATCTCCACCCACTGGTCACACGGGTACACAACTGGGATGAAGTAGAAGAAAAACTCGCCCTATGGGTTGTAGCCTATTAGTGCATTGTAGACTTGCTGGGGGATACAAATGTGTTTCTTGAAGGTCTCCCGCTTTAATTCAAGTAGTGAAGTCTCCCAAGTGCCATTGAATTTACGATTTTCCACAATCCTCAAGTTTATATGCGATATGATTTTGGAGACTGCATTTTATAACCATGGTTCTTTAGCTTATAATTGTATATACCAGATCTGGGTATCAATTTATAGCCCATTTTCTTGCTAATGAAATTACATGTGCTAGAGCTGAATGCAAGGCATCTGTACCTGTGGATTTTCCTGTATTATCGTTGAGATCCTTTTGAAGTTATTGAAGACGTTAGATTCGCTTCATCTTCCAAATACCACGTGCTACATGTGTAATATGTTGAATGCATGTGCTGAGTATTGGATTAATAAGCTTTCGGCATGTATTTTCTCGTATTATTCCGCACTATCGGTACAGATAATATGCATTATTGTTCTCTGTGTTTAATGTGTGGGCTAGTAATGGACATGACACGCTGTTAAAATTTGCGGTACACTCTTATGAGCAGGGTTGGGATGGAACAAATTAGCTTGCACGATGCTTGCTATAAATAATTCTGGAAGATGGACCTAGCTGAAGATCACAGGTTCTAAGAACAACTATTGTCCTAATATTTATTACCACCATCTGTTCATTTTATTCAAGTTACATGATAGATTGGTCCAAAGGATCTGAATGATTCTCCATCCCTTCTCAGATGCACATACTGCGGCTCCAACTCATCTGCCCTTCTCGGGGTGAAGCAGGCTGCCAGTGACCCCGATGTTGTCATCCACGGTAGACAACCGGAGCCTGTACCAGTTCTCACAAGCTCTGAAGCCACCTCTCGTTCCAGGCGGGGATATCGAGCTGGAACTTCCACCATTTCAGGTATAATTGTCTTCGTGGGTCGTTTCCACCAGAAGGTGAAAACATTCTTCCATGATCTCCAGCCACGATCCTTTGCTAGAAGTGGTACTTTCACATGAGGGGTTGGTTCGGGTATTTGCAATCGTGGTTGCGCATTTTGTGCACTTCTCTTTGCTTCTTCTAGAAACTGAGGGTGGTGCTAAACAATATCATCGACAAACCGGATTGCAAGAAGGGAATAGGGAGAGAGGGGTGTATCTATCTAACCTTTGAGAACTCCTTCGTCGGATCATATCTCTCGACGTTACTTGGTGGCTCATCTTCCTCCAATGTGGATGCTTTCTCCATGGTGGTTTCCTGCAGGCATCTATTCAAGTAGGAGAGTTTAACTGAATGGAAGGAAGAAAAGTGACCTTTGAAGGACCGAGGTAGTTGGGTTGCAACAATTGGAACTGCCTGTGAGGGGCAGAGAAAGGCCACCACCAACCACCCCTATGCGTACAGGGGGAAAAAGAGGCGTCCTTTAAGAAATAGATTAAGAAATTTGGGTTTTTTTTGAATAAAAAAGATTCTGGAATCAACCATGATACACACCAAAGATTGTGGGTGTTTTAAGTTTTACAAGGTGCTGTCTCTTCATCAATCACTCCACTCTTAAATAAAGATTTTAAAATTGAGACTTTACCTATTTGATATTATAATATTATATGATATTTAAGTCCTGCCCTCTTGGAATTGAGTTTCTCATCGGTTTTTTTTATTTTGAGGAGTTCTATGTCTTATTGATCATGGACGATTGAGTACAGGATTGGTGGAATGTTTTGTACAGACCATTTCCGATGCATGGAATTGACACGTTTTTGCCAGCTTATGAGCTTGCCTAACCCTATCTCTATTGACATGCATGATCTTTGTCAACGAAAACAATCTCTACTCTGACGAGATGCATTGAAAGAGCATTTTCATTCTCCGTGGAGAGCATTGCAGACCATTCACTATTTCTACCGCATTCTCGCTATCTGAGATGATGATCGATTAGTGCTCCATGAAGAGGATGGCAACTTGAATTCCCATGTTTAAGGCATGGGCATCTGCTTCAAGGATCGAAATGTCCTCTGATGCGGTGCATTTGACGAGGATAGGCTCTCTTTTTGGGTTGTAGCAGAATGCTACGATTGATGTTAGGATGTTCAACGGAAAGAAGCATCAACCAAGATTGTTAGTTCCACATTGCCTTCACATGTATTCATCCTGGCAGGAGTTGGCCTTTGGGGACTAATGCTAAGCTCCATAGCATAAGTTAGAGAAGCACATATCTTGTTGATGGCTATGCTGGGATCTGGCCTTGATTGTGAATGCTTCGAGATACAGCACTCCAACGAAATTCAATGTAGAATTGTGCACGTCATAACAAAGTTTTCAGATTTTCTCTGGAGAATATGTTGGAAAATTCAAGGAAGTGGTCACTATGTTTTCCAAAGGCATAACTTTGTAGGCAAATGCAAACCATATAGCCCGTGCATAGGGGCATGCACCAAATAGATGTGACTTGTCTAGCACAACGACTGAGCATAGTACACACATATCAGTTCTCTCCTGAATTTGCTCCTTCAACCGATTACATGTAGCAAGGCATTTTGACAACTTCCACATGAAGAGTTTTATCTAAGGGACAAGTTCCTTGTGATTCTATATCATTTTAATGCACCGGATATTATATGGCCTCGCAGCTCCTTTGTCCCTTATTAATGACTGGAACGCTAACTTCGTAGAAAACCATCCTAAAGGACGGGGCTTCCATATCAAGGTGTCATTCTCCATGTGATTAGGACTAAGCCTAATTATGTGGGAAATGCTTGCATTAAGAAGCCATTGTCGAGTGAGATCTTCATCGGTCTTGTCTAACAATATATTAACTTGGGATTTTTACATCATGACGTCAAACATCTTGGTCAATCACATACCATGTGGTTAACTTTCATCCATTTGACCGTTAAAATGAATCGGATTCCGTTAGAAAAAGATGCGCATTACTTTCTTTGTTTATCAAATTTACAAGAGATGCCCTTCTTACCTTTTCCCCACTCACACTCCTCAGATACCCTTCCCCCTCCACCTCCCTTAGTTGTCCCCACCATAACCCCCCTTCCCCTACGCCGTCCAATCTCCGCACCCTTCCCGACGCACCGCCTAACCTCTCCACTCCTCCCCACACATGGCCCGACCTCCCACCTCCTCCCCTGTATCGCCCAAAGCACCCCCTTCGCCCCCGTGTCACACCTCCCCTACATGGGCAGACCTCTGATCCCCTCCCCCATGCCACCCAAAGCTCCCCCATTCTCCCCAATGTCACCCAGCTCTTTGCCCCTCTTCCCCCGCACATCGCAGAGCACCCCCTCCTCCTCACACTGCCCAAAGCTCCCACTCTCCTCCTCGCCACCCACATCTACTGTCATGGTATGGTTCATGTTGTTAAACAGAGTAAGATTACATGGTTGGGGTGATAATTACAATATTTACATGGTCGAGAAGGTAATTAACAAAGATTCTAGGGTTCCTAGTGTAAAAATCCCGATTCCAAATAAAGATTGCTAGTAAGAAATTTACAAGCCACTAGAGTGGAGATAGAGAATTGCGAGCCACAATAGCACATATTGATTTTAATGTTCCAAGCTAATAAAAATAATGACCCATGACGTCTTATTCTAGCATTTACCCTATGCTCTCTTAGTGAAGCTTACTTATACTATTGCGCTACTTGAAAGCAAGAGTAGCATAACACAATGTACAACATGTACCTTTCCTTGTACGACCCTCAACGAAGATTTTGTTTCTTACGAATAAAGGAACCCACAACATGACTACCTAAGTACAATGCTATAAAGAAAATAGGCCTTCTTAAGCTTACTTGAGCTAGATAGAAAGGTGAAAAAGGCTAAGAGATGATCTAGAAAGTGTTGACATGATTTGAGAGCACTTGAGCACAATAGAAATCACAGTGAAGCATTGACACCCACTTGAGTATAGTATATCTTACATCTCAATTTAGATGTGTATATGCAAACATAATTTAAAAAATATTAGGTGTGTATCAATGCGATTTATGAGTTCTATTTATAGGTTTAAATATGTTTATTGATTTGTTTAAGTATAGTAAAATAAGGATAGATAAAAGATCAGTAATGGGTAGTATAAAAATATGGATTTCGTAGTAAATTGGTTGATTGCGAAAAATAACCAGTAGACTAATATAAAAAATTAGTTTACTAAAAGATTTAATGGCATTAGAAAATGAGAATTAGGAATCTAATAAGATGATTGATACATAAAACATAGTTGGATGGAATTTTCGGATATTCGATTGAAAAATAGAGGTGTTGAGCTTATTTACCAGAGTAGGTCTCAATCAACTAGAGTTTTTAACTAGTCGAATGACAACCAAATTAGTCGACGAGAAAAGAAAATGTTGTTAGATTGGAAAATAGAATCCAGAATGTTGATTTTGGATTTTCAAGTATATTCGACTGGAATTTTTGTAAGCTGACTCAAGGAAATATCAATCATTTGAAAAATAGATTAGATGGTGTATTAGTTTTATGACAGGAATTTCTTGTATATCAAGAATACATGAAAACCATAAACCATTTTTTCGATAGGATTTGCAAAAAGATCTTGGCTTGTTATTCTTTTGTTCTTAATATTCTTTGACTATGTTTCTTCATTATACGAGTCTTCAAGCCTTGAGCTTTAGTCTTAAGCTTCTTAGATATTGATACTTTGAGCTCTTAACTTCAATACCCGTGCTTTTTTGCCTTGGTAAGCTATAGATTCTAAAATCTCTACTTAGATTTTATTCATCCATCATTGTGCCTCTTCTACATGAAAAGTTAGTCATAATGTAAAATAATAAATATATCAACTAATACTTTGTCAATACTTCCATTAGTTATCACAATAACTTAGAAGAAATATTAATCATAGTTTCAATCTGAATAACATAAGTGGAGATATATAATACACTATCCAATGTTCCATTAGGTGAAAGAGTAACTAGATTATATTATTTTTTTTCTTTCATTAACTTAGCACTTCGGTCAAAAAAACTATAATTATTAAATGTTTACTTACATATGCATCAAAGAGAAGGGCAGAATCATTTTCGAAAGGCTCGTAGACCGGAGACCTCTATCGTATCTTCGATCTCATTCTTATTGAACCTTCCTTAAAAATTTAAAAAAGATATAAAATGGAAAATAAATAAATCAGATCCTCAATTTTTTCCTACAAGACAATGAGATGACTCAAAGAAAAGAAATGATGGATAATAATAATCGGCTAGAACTAGATAATGAATCCACGAACAATGAAGAACCTTTAGAGGAAGTGGTTAGATTCACACAATCCATAGTATACTCGACAATAAGTATTTTAGACCACAGTCTACATGGATGGAAGATTACTTTTATATGTTGTAATATGGAGCGATATATCATATATAGGCATATAAATTATGCATATCTTATATCTTATGACAAGTATTGGCTTCGAATAATTTAGAGTATAGATAATCATCATATAGAATTGGTTGGTCATAATTGCGAGAGTAGTGTTATTTGCTTGAACGTAGGCAATCCATATGCTATGACTGGTTATTAAAATAGGAAGTAGCTAGTACTATTAACAAATATAATTGAAAATTAGTTGCTAAGGATTATACTGAAAAAACTAGAATAGGCTTCTATCAACCCATTTTTCTAGTAGCTAAGTTCGTATTGATAAGAATGAACATAGAAATAGTTAGACACATGGATTCAAAACTATTGAAATGGATGTGAAGAAAACATTTCTTAATGGAGAAATAAGGGAAACTATATACGAATATATGTTTAGATGTTTATGATGAATCCCTGATTCTCACTCTTTATTCTTTTATTTTAGCTATTTATCTTAGCAAAGAATCATGCAAATATGTGTAAATACAATAACGTAGCATTCAGCATGCATTTATTTATATAATTAGCATGTTTTTATGCAAAAATAAAAAAATAAAGGAAAAGAAAAAGGAATGAGTTATTTAGAATAAATACAGAGTGACCCGGACCCCAAGAGAAGATCAAGTCTTGACCTGATCGCCAAATAAAATGAGTAGAGAGAGATAGGGTCTACTTTGTGTTGTACATATTACGTATATGTGTAAATGATTATTTTTAATGAATTAAAAATTTTAATTATTATTTTCACCTCCTTGTATATATTTCTAAAAAATATAAAAATAAAATGAAACCCATAAAAATTAAATAAAAGTAAAATAGAATCCCTCCTCAATTGTACAAATACACACACATATATATACATACATCATATTAACTATTTATTCTATACCCGTAGATAACTCATAAAAATAAATAAAAATTATTTTGCATCCTTAAAAATATATTGAAAATAAATAAAATATAAAATTGGGGTATTATGTAAAAATAACAAAGTAAAAATATTGTACATTATACATAAGCATATTATGCATGTATATAATACTATATATTGTATATACACTAATTTATTTTTCATAAAAATAATTTAAAATCACAAAAAATCCCTTGAAGAATAATAAACATTTTTCATTTTATTCATTTTTTAATTTAAATTCATTTATTATTTTTAATTTATTTTTTTATTTTCTTCAATGTTTTGTCCATTAGCGGTTTTTGTCTGCATCCTAGGCGGCCGCTGATTGGTCCACCTTAGCTTATTGATCGAGGTCAACTGGTCCCCCCAGTCTCCCTTTTCGCCAAAATCGGGTTTCGTCCGCTTTTCTCTAAATTTTTTTGACCCGATCCGATCGCCATTTTCACCCGAACTTCTGCTCCGAATCAAGAGTGCGGATCCTTAATCCATGCCCGATCTTATCCTCCTCATTCCGCGCCTCAGTTTGTAGGCCACGCCTCTTCCTTATCAGACCTGCAAGCATATTTATCCTGCACCTCCCCCTCCCTTTTCCGCCACCTTTGGCTGCTCCACCACCTCTTGCATACCCATCTTCCCTTTTCCAGAGTGACAACGTGAGAGGGATAGGGCGAGGAAGCTTTCTGGAGCGTGAGAGCCCCAGGTCCGATAAGGTTCTTCCTCAGCTCCACCGTGAGGAGCCCAACCTCTAGCTACGCCGGCTATCGGGGCCACTACTCCCCGTGGACAACGTCCACGTCCCCAGGCATTCTTCCTCCATCTTAGGTACTCACTATACCCTCCATTTTCCATCAATTCGATCTTCTCTCTGAGAAATAGAGCACCTCCGACGATGATCTTTCGTCCCTTGTTTCACCGTCTTCCGACCTTACTTCGCCTCACTCCGACTTCCTATCACTTCTACGTTTTCTCCGCAACCCCCCACGTGGCTCCAACCATCAGGTTGGAGCCTCCTAGCAGGTTGATTCCCTCCCATGATCGGAGACCTGCCCTGCGACACTTGTGATGCTCTAACCATTGCTGGAACAACCCCCGAGCATACGTCTTCTCCTGCAAGGTTGGAGCACAACCAGGCCTCCTCTGGAGGTCAAGGACACCTCAGAATAACTCCAGGTCGTCTGCGCCTCCCCAGAGCCTTTCTCGTGGTCCTGGGCCCTTCTGAGCCAACCAGCAGCTGCGGAGCACCTTCAGTGATGAGTCCTTCATCTCAACAGGTCACAAGGATGCCGGACCAGCACACAATCACCGATTGAAACTTGTCTCCAGCGAGTTCTTCCCCGTTCGTCCAGATAGCATCCCAACCATTTGATCAGGATCCTCTCCGATTCTAATCACAACCTTTCACCATCAAGAGGCTTGATGAATCCACATTTCATCATCTTTATTCTATCATTTTGGCCTCAAAAACCCTAGCAAATGCCTGTAAATACCCTTAATTAGAGCATATTAGCATTCATGCATGTGCATGTAAAGAGTGTATAAAACACTGTAATTAAAGCCAAAATTATAGAATAAATAAAAAAACAAAAAAGAATAAAATATTGTAACTATTTTATGACCCAAAATCCCGAGACCTAGGCATCTTGATGAATAGGTCGACAAGGAATAAAGTAGGGGGAGATAAGGGTCAAATACCTATACTTTTTAATTCATTCTTTATTCATTTTGGGACCTATTTTTGGTTCCACTTTTTAGACCTCAAATAAAGAAACTTTGTACATGAAAATTGTAGATAATTTAATAAAGAAAATTACAAAATTGATTTCACTGAAAAATAATGTACAGATAAAAAGTTATGGTCTGAATAAAATTCCAGAATCCCAACTTCCCAAACCCGTATCTCACAAATGAAGACTCCAAATGAAGCAAACTCACCTTTAATTGTATATAGAATAAAATAAGCTATTTAATGGCGGTGGTTTCGCATTTGGCGGAGCTACAGTTTGAAAGTTGAGTTTTGGACCCTCATTGTATACTTGTACAGATTAAAATATTCAATTTAATATTTATTTCTCATTTTTATAATTTTATATTTTTATAATTTTGTAAATATTACTTATAATAATTATGTACATTAAAATTAGATTAAAAACCTAAATAAAACATAAAATAAAATATATGTATATATAGTGCATAGGTATCATACCTATACTCATACCTATATCAATTATACTTTTATTTTATTAAATACACAAACTACATCAGAAAATAAAAATAAAAATATAATTAAGTGTATAAACGTATTTTATAATTTCATAAAATACTAAATAAAAATAAAGAAATTAAAATCACAAATTAAAAATCAAATAATAAAATATATAGATAATATACCTATATAAGCTATAAAAAGTAACTTGTAAAAATATACCTTATAAAAATAATTAAAAATCAGAATAAAATACTACATAAAATAATAAATATTTTTATTTAATAATCAAAATTTAATTCGGCCATTTTCTTTTTTTAATCGAATTAATAAAACTATTTTCCAGGGTTTTTCCTGGTTGGTCCACGTGGACCAACCGGGTGCAAACCCTAGTTGACCTCGGTCAACTAGGTGTCCTAGCCCCCTGTAGCCTCTGTCAGACTACATTTTGACCCCTTTTCAACCATTTATCGAGGAGAACCTTCCACTCTTTCGCATCAACCTCTTAGGCATTTTTGCTCCTCGATTTCCAATGATGCACGCCCAAGGGAAACCTAGGGTTTTGGATCGCTGCGCGAGGCGTTCTTCCTTGGTCTTTGGACCACCTCAGTCATCAGGTCAAACCACATATATGCAACCCCCGACTTTCGATTTGAATTCGAGTCCCTTCGGTCCACCCCTCCTCGCCCCTTTCGTGCTCCACGAAGACCTGGAGGTGACAGCTCCATCTTCGTGCCATCAGCCAAAGCTAAGGAGGTCGGAGGCGTCTCCATTACCTCCGACAAAGCCCGCCGTCGAGGTACTCTCCCTCCGGTCATTGACCGTTGAGGCAGTCACCTTTCCCTTTAATTTTCGTTGCATTTTATTGCCTTAGTCTTAGGAGTAAAAGCCCTCAAGAAATTCTCGCTTCCATCGATCAAATCGACCAATCCGTTCACCTCGCCGGAGCGCACCTCCGGCCGAGCGCCGCCCTGTCGATCCTCGCCGCCATTCATCGTCCACGGAGTCCAGGCATTTTTTCCTGGACTCTATCACCTTTTTCTTGCAGGTACGCGCACTCGAACGACCACCTGGGAGCATTTTTGGCTTCACCGGAGGTACCTGGAGGTCCCGAGCTCCGTCGCCATCGTAGGCGAAGTGCAACGCCCCTCCGGCCATTTTGAAGCTTCCCGTGCATAGAGATCACCTGCAGGAGGAGTTATGGGCCGTCTTGAGCTTCGAATGCCGACGAAGGAGGGCGGGGGAGGTCGCGGAAGCTCGCCATCGCCGGCCTTCTTCCGCGTTCTTCCTCCAGGCCTTTCAGCCATCCGATCCCGTGCAGACGCCAGATCCATCGCCAGCCATCCGATCGCTTCTACGTTCAACCGTCAGATCCATGGCTGGGATCTGATCCTAGCCCTCCGTTTGTGAAGCGTCATCGGACTCCCTCGAGCAGACACGTGTCAAGTGGATGCATCTGAGCCGTCCGCCAGCGCCTTAGCGTGGGAATTTTGCAAGTATACCCGCGCCCTTTTTGTATATTTCTTTTAGACCAGAAACTTTCATTGGTAGTTTAAAATATTTTGTAACATTTATAATTAGGCCCTTGAACTTTCAATATTTGCAATAAGGTCCTCGGCTACACGTCACCTCACGTGACATGTTCACGTGAGGCGCGGGGCTTTTTGCAGCGAGGCCCTCATCCATTTGTGTATTTCTTTTAGTACACTAATTTTTGAATTAAGTGTAAAATTTTTGGAACATTTGCATGTAAGCCATCGGGCATTTTGAAAATCGCAACTAGGTCCTTCTCAGGCGCGTGCTAGTCATGCGCCCTGGTGGACATTTTGCATGCGTGACCCTATGGGTTTGGATATTTGTGATTGGTCCATAAAATTGAACATTCAGTGTTATATTTTGTTGTAAAATTGCATGCGTGCCCTGGATACTTTGCTTATTTACACATATACCCCTGCCAGGCCATACATTTTTGCTTGCTTGCTTTATTTATTTCATGCATTATTAAAACCCTAAAATATCCCCAAAAATCAACTTATGCTCCTGTGTGCTTGCACTTTCACGCCATATTTTTGCATTTTATTTTTATTGCATTTTTACATTTATTAAAAATAAAAAACATGCATATTAGCTACTTTCTAGCTTAGAAAATACCAAAAAAATATTAAAATAGCTCGAAAAATTCCAAAAAAATCGCTTACTATGTATTTTAATCTATTTTAGTATCAATCCAAAAATCATTAAAAAATTCAACATCAAAACCTTAAAAACTAGAAAATACCTAAAAACTTCAAAAAAATCTATAAAATAGTAGAAAAATCAAAAAATAGAATCTCAAGTTCTGTTGCTTCTCTGTTTTATTTCCTTTATTTTAAAATTAGTATGGAAAAATTTTGTGGTTGTATGATATTTTTAATTCACATTTTGATTTTGACCAGAATTCCAATTCACTGTTTTATGTTATTTTGCCTCTTAAAAATACCAAAAACATTCTGAAAAATACCTAAAAATCACAAAAATAGTAAAAAATCACAAAAAGACCAAAAATATTTTATTTCTGAGTTTTTGAGCATTTTCACATATTTTTATAAATATTCTAGCACCTCTTTTATTATATAGTTCATATATTCCAATATTAAAAAAAGGAAATAAAAAAATATAAAATATAAAAAGAAAATATAAAATTAGAAAATTAAAACCAAAATACAAAATTAAAAATTAAATAAAAAATTTAAAATAAAAAAACCCACAAAAATATTTACATTGCATAGTGTAGACAACACATCACTTTCACACACGCACACTTGTGGATTTATCCTACCTTGCTCCATGTGTTCGAACTCTCTACATACTTGCTTCTATACATCTTTTGTGTAGAGTTAAAAATAAATTTTAACTTCACATTTGCTTGTCATTTCTTGATATCTATAGTGTGGGTTAATTGTTGATCTTAGCTGAGATTCATTGAGGGTCGCCACAGCGACGGTTGTCTCCGCTTTGTGTGAGATACTATTTTAAACCCCGTGAATTTTGGCTAAATCAAATGGCGCCGTTGCCGGGGAGCAACATCGAGTAGATCTATTTTTGTTTGATTGTGTTTATTTGTCTACCATTCTTTGCTTTGTCTCTCTTATTTTTGATATTTATGTGTGAGCTTTCTGACTATCTCTTTTTGTCTTCTTGTGAGGGACCGCGGAGCAAGGCGGA
This sequence comes from Ottelia alismoides, assembly GCA_037367405.1. Taxonomy (NCBI): domain Eukaryota; kingdom Viridiplantae; phylum Streptophyta; class Magnoliopsida; order Alismatales; family Hydrocharitaceae; genus Ottelia; species Ottelia alismoides. The sequence continues at coordinate 352,233 of JAZKJV010011182.1, read as the reverse complement.
TCGCCTAGGGGATCCGGAGCAACCTTGGGAAGCAGAGCCAGCTTTTCTTAAGCCAAGCCGGCAAGAGAGAGCGGGAGACTTGAGAGAGAGAGTGTTAGAATAGTTTGCATTTTATTTCTGTGAGAGAAAGATTTATTAATTTGTAATAATACATGGACTTGGACACTCAGACACTCCGGGCCCAATTTCCTGGTGTTTGTTCACCTGGGGGCTCACCGCGGATTTCATCGAGTTTCTCGCTGTCATTTGCCGGTTTTGTTTTCATTTTTTATTTCTTTTGTGGATTGAGCCCTTAGTTCTAGGCTTTTGCTTGATCGATTAGATTAGGTCCAAACACCTTAACAACCATTTCATGCACCTATAGATTGTATTTGGACTTAGTTTAATTAAACACTTGACTGACCATTCTTTGATCCGCCGCGCTGCGAGCTCATCCCGCCAAGCGCTTCTCCTGAACTTGATGTGTCGAGAGGAGGAGGGGTGAGCCTAAACTGGACCTTAGGATTGGAGATTGGTGGTTGACTTGTGGTTCTTCACGTAGCAATTGCCTGCTTAGGACGATTTCCGCTTGCATATCGGCATGTAGTTTAGGTTTATAAATTTCTGCTTTGCATCCGCATGGAGAGAGCTGGAGGTGTTGTAAGTCTTCTTACTTAGCATTCATCATTTAGGCACAAAGGTGAGATTTCCATCTTGGTGCTGACTTGCACGGCTTTTCCAACTCTATTCTCCCTCTGTTTTTGGACAAAGTAGGAATCAAGAAAATACAAAAAATCGTTAGGCGCTTGTTTGAATCTACTCAAAAGAAGCGATAACACCAAAAAAATTAAAATAGAGACTGTTAAGAAAACTTTGACCTAAATAAAATTGGTAATTGGACTCATTGATTGGGGAGAGTCACACCCTCACTGTTTTCAGGTTGCATGGGAAGGTCTCTTTCCAAGTGAGTTGAGTGCTTCGTAAGGATTAGAGCCAAAAACCCAGCTTGTGGCTGCCTTGTGTATCAGCTAGATTTCCGAAGTATTGGCGCTACTATCGTACGTAGGCGAGTAGAGCTTGGTCACCATTGGCGACTCACTATTGTGTGAGCATCGACCTTGTCCGAAGTACCGAGCATAGGACACGCCTTCACGGGTGTGTCTGTCTCACCGTCTGTGTCCGAGTAGGATCTTGCATGCTCACGGGTGATTCTGTTGCGAGCGAGGTCCGAAGTATCAGTTTCGCCTATCGGCTTCCTCCCTCTTCTTCTTTGGCTGAGTAGGGATCAAGGAAGGGTTACAAGGACCTTAAAAAATGCAAGCTACAGGTTACACAGGAGGAGGATAAGTACGGGAACACTTTTCCGGCAGTACTCTCTCTCCTATAGGCGTAGCGCTCTAAGGACTCGTTATAAGATAAATTCCTGAATTCAAGTTAAAATTGACAAGATAAAAGCCGAACCTTCATGGCTTCATGTGTTGAGTTGGTGAACTCCCTCTGTTTTGTGTTTGATTGCTAGTCGATTTTAGGTCAAGATCAAAAACACATCACGCTTGTGCGCCATTTTGCTTCTTCCTTCTTTCTTCTTCTTCATTTCTCGACCTTGCTCTTATCAATAATAAAGATGATGGGACGGAGATCTCTTAGGCCGACCTTGTCGGCATCGCTATCCAGCACTCCTCGTCATTCATCTAGGACGACCTCGGAGAGTCCAGACCCACTCTCCGAGCCTGAGTTCACTTCCACTCTGTTCCCCCTTGACCACCCTTCTCATTCTCCTTCCATCAGTCCAAGAGTTTCAGAATTTAGTGCATCGCAGAGCTCAGAGCATTTGACGGCACCTGAGATGGGTTCTTTTGCTTTTTCAGAGAATCCAGACATGGGTGACAGAGGAGAGCATCCAGATGACCATGATCACCCTCCATTCTTCCTTGATCAAGCCGCCATCAACAATTCACTTCTAGCATCCCTGGAGACCATGCAGAGGCAGATCCGAGACCAGGGAGTATTCATGGGTGATCTCATGAGAGAAATAGCACAGATGCGAGAGAACATACCTGGGGGCGGTGGCGGTGGAGGTGACATTCCAGTAGTCGAAAACCAGGGAGGAGAACCCAACCAGGAGAGGCCGCCACAGACCATCATGCGAGAATTGCATAATCCAGCAGCTTCCCTCACACATCGGTGGATCCGACTCCCTCCCATCCATGGAGATTTCGAGCTTCGGCCCCACACTATTCAGCTTCTGCCCAAATTCCATGGGCTGCCGATCGAAGAGCCACACCTCCACTTACAAGAATTTGAAATGATCTGCAGTACCATTCATGATAGGCTGATGACTGAGGACACCATAAAGATGATCGCCTTCCCTTTATCCTTGGCTGACAGAGCCGCATACTGGCTCAAACACCTGGGGAGGTTCATCGACACTTGGGCAGACCTCCGGACCGCATACTTGAAGAAGTATTACCCTCTCGGTCGGACGAACATAGCTAGAGCTATGATCAGCAACTTTGTCATGATCCCTAATGAACAGTTTCATGAAGCCTGGGATCGATTCAGAGAGCTCATTGACCGGTGTCCACACCATGACATATCTAAGCCCAATCTAGTTCAAAGTTTCTTCTGTGGGCTGACACCAGAGCTGCAGGGGCTTGTAAACACCTTTTGTGGTGGGTCCTACTTTTCCAAGGGTGAGGACGATGTTTGGGCCATTTATGAAGGCATGGCAGAGAATTCAACCATCATGGCCCAAGCCCGTGTCTACACACAGCAAAAGCCCCCGTAAGGAGCGGGATCATTCCAGAGGATCGCCTGCATCGATGCCGGTCCTCATACTTTGTCGGCAGCCGCAACTCAAGCCGAATCAGCCGCAACCGACATGGGAATTATCAGTGAGAAACTGGACCGTCTCGAGATCCTCGAGAAGAAGCAAATGCAAGGCATGACCCAGATGGACCAAATTGCCAAGACGATGAGTGACCTGAAGACGCAGATTCTTTGCGTCCAGGAGGCACAGACATCTTCCCAGCAGCCTCCCAGGTCACGTGCTGATCCGAGCAGTAGCAACTCATCCCAACCCTCTGCTTCATACCGTCAGGTTAACCACATCCAAGCAGAGCCGATCCCGCTTCTACAGTACTACCCAGCACAACCGCCATCTCAGGACACTCAGATGGTGGTCTATCAGCCGGAGCAGCCACTGGCAGTTCTACCTCCACCTTCCTTTGAGCAGGAGCCATTGATGGAAGTCAATGAGATTTGGTACGACCGATACCCTCAGCCCGGGATTCGTCGCGATCACCCCGGATTCCGTTGGGGCAACGGTGGCTCCTCATCTCAGCAGTAGCCTCCAGCTCAAGGACAACAGAACAACCAGCCACCACAGCAGCAGCAGCCCCAGTACGCCCAGCAGCAATACTAGCATGGTCCTCGTCCCACCTACAACAACCAGCAGTGGAGGCAGCGCCAGCAGCCTCAGCAGTCCTATTCCCATCCTCCCCAGCACTATCCTCACCAGCAGCAACAACCTCATTTCCCGCAAGGGAACCCGTCCGGTTCTCACGCCCCCGCTTTTGAGAACCCAGCTTTAGACGATTTTACTCGCTTGCTTTCCGAACAGCGAGCATCCTTCCAGCAAGAAATGGATGAGTTCCGGCAGGAGATGAGGGAGATCATAAAAGGCAAGGCCGCCATACCAGCTCAGATTGAACCAAATCAGAACAATATGAAAAGGAATTCTGAGCAGGTAGAGTTTACAAAGGATACCTCTCCTAGTGATTATTTGAGTGACATGTCTTCTTGTTTGTATGATGCTGATTTTGTGACTACTAGGAGCGGTAGGACGCCAGCCGACGGTGCCTCATCTGAGCGACAGCCACAAGCCGAATTAGGAGCGCCAGATGAGCCAGGTAGCAGTGCTGATGCCACTGATAATGATGTTGAAGACGGTGGTGCTGATGCCACCAACGATGGAGAGCCAGACGACGGTATTGAGGCCGTCGTGATACCAGATGCAGATGGTGGTGCTGATGCCACCATTTTGAATGCAGAGCCAGAGCGCGGTGCTGGTGCCGCGAAGACAGGTGCCGGTGGTGGTACTGAGGCCATCACATCTACTTTTGTTGAGCTTCTTTCTGTGGTGTTACCACCTTTTGTATCTATGGACTGTGGTAACAACAAAAAGCACAAAAATATGAATAAAGGAAAGGTTTCTGTTCAAATTGTGGATCCATATGTGTTGAATGATGATGATTGTATGGACTCTATTCCTTCACAGGCATAGGGACCTATTCCTAGTCCTCCATCTGAGGAGGCCCCTACCATCCCCTTCCTTGAAGCACTCTACCGGGCGAAGGGGAACAAAAGAGAAAATCCCAAAAAAGATCAACAGGTAGAGTTCAGCAACCAGATGATTGATCAATTCCACATTCAGCTGACTCTACAGGAAGCGCTTGAGCACATCCCCCTCTTCAAAAAGAATTTGAAAGAGAAGACTATAATCCGCAGGAAGAGGAGGAACCACAGAGATCAAATCCATGTACTCACTCATTCCACTTGCTGCACTATTCAGAACAAACTGCCAGCCAAGCGACCAGATGTCGGAGCTCCCTATGTCAGATGTGAGATTCAAGATCAACAGTTTGATCGTACTCTATTAGACAGCGGCTCTTCAATTAACCTTCTTCCGGCAGCCTTACTCGACCGATTCGAGTTTGGTCCTCTTCTTAGGAGCAGGACAGTCCTTCAGTTTGCTGATAGGTCGACTAAGAGGCCGGAGGGGTTATTGAAAGACGTGGTCGTTACCATTTAGGGTCTGAAATTCCCCGTGGAATTCGTTGTGTTGGACATGGAGATCCCTGAGTCGGTAACCGATGCCCCCATCATACTTGGACGCCCATTCTTGACCACAGCCAAGGCGGTGACCGATCATGATAGCGGGAAGGTATGTTTTCGCGTAGAGGGTGAAACCATACAAATAGAGACGATCGAGGAAACCAGAGCCAGAGAACTAGAATGCTCGGAGCAGTCCAGCGAAGCCGCGCAGATGACAGAGGAAGAGCTAGACATCCACCAGGAGTGTGATTTTGTGATGACAGATGATGAATCCAACTGGACAGATCCTGTAGCACAGACCCTCGCCTTGCCTACAGATTCACCATATCTAAAGCTTATGGCAGTCGAGAGCCTGGAGAGCACGCCCCTGGATGAGGATACACCTGAGGCTGATAGTGTTGGGATGAATGGTGTGGATGATTTTCAATCGTGTTCTTCTACTTCAGATCCCTCGGATTCAGACATTGATTGGTATGACTTTGATAACTATTTATCGTGTCTGATTCCTTCTGAGACGACAACTAGGATGGAGTGCGAGCCAGTGTAGTTTATTGATGATTCAGTAGGCCGCCCTTCGTCAGAGATTCATGCAGAGTGAGAGTTCTCCCATGCATACCTGGTCGCCTTCACACAGACATACGAGAAGCCATATCTGCCACCTCCCAGTTGTTCAGAACCGAAGCCCCTGCCGCAGTCGCTGACGTATAGATTCCTTGCGGGTGAGCCATATATGCACCCAGTCATTATCTCAACAGGTTTGACTGGAGAACAAGAATCTCGTCTGATGAAGGTTCTTGAAAGAAACCGCAAGGCGATAGGATGGAGTATAGCTGATCTCCAGGGGATTAGTCCGGCTCTGTGCTCCCACCACATCTATCTCGAGGATGACGCTAGGCCGTCGCGTGAGTTCCAGAGACGGCTGAACCCGAATCTTCGAGATGTGGTCATGAAAGAAATATCGAAGTGGTGGAGCGCCGATTTTATCTACCCCATCTCCGACTCCAAATGGGTTAGTCCGTTACATGTGGTGCCCAAGAAGAAGGGTATCACTACAGTTGTGAATGAGTCTGGAGAGGAGATCGCTACCCGAGTGCCCACTTCTTGGAGGGTCTGTGTGGACTACAGACGATTGAATGAGGCCACCAAGAAGGATCATTTCTCACTGCCATTCATTGATCAGATTATCGAGAGGCTAGCTGGGAAGAGTCATTACTGCTTTCTTGACGGGTACTCCAGATATAATCAAGTGGCCATTGCGCCCGAAGACCAGGAGAAAACGACATTCACCTGTCCGTTTGGGACTTATGCTTTCATACGGATGCCCTTTGGTCTATGTAACGCTCCGGAGACATTCCAAAGGTGCATGTTGTCCATTTTCTCGGACATGGTGGGTGACTGTTTAGAGGTCTTCATGGATGATTTCTCGGTCTACGACGATGGGTTTGATGCTTGTCTTGACTGCCTAGACCGTGTGCTTCAACGCTGCATAGAGGTCAATCTTGTCTTGTCTTGGGAGAAGAGTCACTTCATGGTGACTCAAGGGACGGTCCTTGGTCCTATCGTCTCCAACAGGGGCATGGAGGTTGATCCGACCAAGGTGGATATCATTAGAAAACTCAATCCACCGTCCAATTTGCGTCAATTACGGTCTTTTCTGGGGCATGTCGGTTTCTACCGACGGTTCATTCAGGACTTCAGTTGTATTGCCCGACCGCTTACTGATCTGCTGACGAAAGACATCGAGTTCATTGTCGATGATAAGTGTCTTACGTCTTTTGAGACTCTCAAAGGTATGGTTGTTTCGGCTCCTATCCTTCAGCCACCCGATTGGTCTCTTCCATTCGAGATCATGACGGACGCTTCCGATTTTGCCGTTGGGGCTGTGTTTGGACAGAGGAGAGATGGATTGCCGTTTGCCATTCACTACGCCAGCCGGACTTTGGATGCCGCTCAACGGAATTATATTGTGACTGAGAAAGAGATGCTGGCTGTAGTATTTGCTTTGGATAAGTATCGATCTTGTATTCTCGGATCTAGAGTGACAATTTACACAGAACACACCGTCATCTGATACTTAATGGCTAAGAAGGATGCGAAAACACGCCTTACCAGATGGATCCTTCTGCTCCAGGAGTTTGATATTGAGATTAAGGATAATCCTGGAGTCAATAATGTGGTGGCAGATCATCTCTCCCGATTGGAGAACCTTGAGGAATCTGAGCCCAGCGCACCTATCACCGAGACGTTTCCAGATGAGGCGATCTTGGCTATCACCTCGCTCCCGTGGTATGCTGACATTGTGAACTATCTTGTTGCCAAGACAGTCCCACAGGGTTGGCCCATGCAGAAGCTCGAGACCTTCCTGGCGAAGGCCAAGCTTTACCATTGGGAGGATCCCATCCTTTATCATGAAGGAGGGGACAACATCTAGAGGAGGTGCATTCCTCAAGAAGAGCAACATAGCATCCTCACATACTGCCACAAGCTTGAGGCAGGAGGACATCATTCTGGAAAAATGACAGCACATAAGGTGCTTCAATCCGGCCTTTGGTGGCCTACTCTCTTCAAGGATTCAGATGAGTTCGTGAAGAGATGTACTGACTGTTAGAAGATGGGAACCTGCGGACAGAGAGACATGATGCCCATGCAACCCATTAACTTTTGTGAGGTTTTTGATGCATGGGGGAATGACTTCATGGGCCCATTTCCTAAAAGTCAGGGATTCGAGCATATTTTGCTCGCTGTAGATTATGTCAGCCGATGGGTTGAGGCCATCCCCGCCCGAGCCGCAGATGCTAAAACCGTGTGTAAATTTTTGAGGAAAAATATCATTTCACGGTTCGGGGTACCTAGAGTCTTGATTTCAGACGGGGGGTCTCATTTCATCAATGACAAGGTTAGGGCCCTTGCAGACGAGTTCGGCATTGACCATCAGGTTGCCACACCGTATCATCCTCAGACTAATGGTCTTGCCGAAGTATCGAACCGAGAGATAAAAATGATCCTACAGAAGGTTGTCCGCCCATACCGAAAGGATTGGTCACAACTTTTGGACTCAGTCTTGTGGGCATATCGGACATCCTTCAAGAATCCATTAGGGACATCTCCCTTTCGACTCGTCTATGGCAAGCCGTGCCATTTGCCAGTGGAAATAAAGCATAAGTCACTTTGGGCAGTAACTGAGCTATTATTGGATCCCGAGAGTATAGGAGATCAGAGGAGAGCAGAGTTGGCAACCCTGGAGGAACTGAGAGATACATCCTTTTCTAGCAGCCTACAATACAAAGAGATAGTGAAGACATGGCACGATTCTCATATCAGCCATAAATAGTTTGAGCCAGATCAACGCGTATGGTTCTTTGATTCCAAGCTGAAATTATTTCCAGGGAAACTACAGAGCAAGTGGAGAGGTCCATACGTGGTCAGGAAGGTACATGACAATGCAATATTGACATATCTGAACCGTCATCTTCCTCTACCTTCCGTGTCAATGGTCAGCGCCCGAAGCTATATCTAGATCATTATCCGTCGACCATTGGCATTGCCCCCATTCTTTTGGTTTGAGATGTGTTCTTTGACTCATATTATCTGCATCTCATACATGGTGATCACTTTCTTCTTCCGTTGTACAGATCATCTGTCTATATCATGCTTTCTTTTCTTCTTTTCTTCTTTTCTTCTTTTCCTTTTCTATTTTCTTTATCTATCAAAAAGGTGTCGCCCCTTGTTGTTAGTCTTCTATACTCATCTTCTTGTCTATACTTAGGGATATATTACCCTAAGTATAGGGGGAGACAATCTGAGTACGATCTGTTCATTCCCACCCTTGACCCTCCCTGCGTTGTGTACAGTCTGCTATACTTAGGATTATTTGATCCTAAGTATAGGGGGGACGGTTAACTTCTCATTCGTTTATTCATCTGTTCATTCACTTTCTTTATTTATTCTTTAGACTTGCCTATACTTAGTACGAGTTATGTCTTCTCTTTTCTCTCTGATCTATGAGGACATAGCTCAAGCCAAGTATAGGGGGTCGTATATACTACGTATATACTTTAGCCATAACTCGTACTTTCGTATTTTTCCTAATAAATATGGCTAATAATTCTTTAAAATTCATTAAAAACTGTAATAAATAGGTGTTTGTTCCTCAAATTCTTTTTGTATTTACTGATTAATAAATCCGGTGAAAATGTTTTTTGCAAAATGTTTGAAAAATAGTTTGAAAATCTTTGTGAACATTTATTGAAAACTATTTTGAAAATATTTTGTTACATGTTTTCAACCTTTGTAAAATTGTGTGGTTTGTAAAATTTATTTTCTTTGTATGAAATAAAATGTTTGAAAATTGATTTGCAAATGGTTTGAAAGATGGTTGCAAAAATATTTTGAAAAATCTATCTAAACTGTTTGAAAAACCTTTGTAAAATGATTTTCAAAAGTGTGTACATGTTTGCAAAATGTTTGTAAAAATTATCTTGGACTATAGTTTTCAAAATTGATTTGAAAAACATGTGTAAAATAAGTTTGTGGAATATATGCATCACACCAAAATCCACTATATATATCTATAAAATTGATCACTTACCTTTGTAAATTCTTAAAATCCACTTCTTGTAAATATGAGAACCACTCCCGTGTACATATTTTCACCTAGTCTTCAGCCAAAATCGTTTTGTTTTCGAAATTCCCAAAAAACTTTTGCAAAATTAAAATCCAAAAACATTCGAAAAATCTTTTTGAAAAAGACAAAAAATGCATCTGCATATGCATCATCATCATCATCATCATCATCTTTTCAAAAATCCATAAAAAGTTCAAAATCTTTGAAAAATTGCATCACAAAAATATTTTCTGCATAGCATTGCATAACATGAGCATTTTTCGGATCGAGTTTGATAGTTGAACAAGTCTGAGTAAAATCTGGAGATTGGAGCTTGATTGGACCTTAAAATCTACCTAATAATAGGAACCTTATAGGAACTGGGTTTGAGGTACTTCAGGTCTAGTTGAGTTAATTCTTTGAGGATCATGAGACTTGGTTCAATGGATTCTTGACTGCCTAAGTAGAGTATTTCGGAACACACGCACGACTCTTGCTGATAATGACCTAACTTGGACACCTGCACCTTTCACATGGCTCAACTCAGTTGGAGTGGTGAGGGGATTGGATTTGCCGGTATGAGACGCACACAAGTGGAAACATTTGTCCTCCTCTAGGGAGGGAAGTGCACCCCAACCCGTCCAGTGATAGGAAAGTCTAAATACAGGAGACTGTAGGTTGCGATAAAGCTTCAAAAGAGGGATAGTCTACTGGCTCAAGAGGAAAAACTCCTGATGTAAATGCTGCTGTATATAGTATTCAAAAAAATGTGTTCAGGCATGTACAAAAATAAAAAGCCTGCAAAGTATGTACAAATGTTGTAAAGTAAATAAGCAAGCTTGAGTTCCAAAGTCAAATATATGAGCCTGCAGCTGGATGACTTGACTACACTGGTCTTGCATCCCAGGATAGGTAGCTACACTGGCTACTGTCCATTCCTCTCTTCACCCCCTCCTCTTGAGCTGGTTGCCACTTGAACTTAGAAGGGAATACCCCGCTCCTCGAGGATGGAGTTGTTGGATTGGGGAATCATTGGGTTGTAATACTGGAGAAGTCAGTTTCTTTGTCATTCTAGTTGGGGAGAGCCACCATCACTTACACCGTACGAGTCAGATTCATAGTCGTAAGAGTTTGCGTATGAATTGAAATATTTCTGACCTGGCTATTGAGGAGACTTGAACAAAGTTTTGGGATTCTCAAGGACTGTTGGATTTCAATTTCGGTTCTCATTAAGGTTCCTCCCGCACTAAAACTCCAAACGTCCGACTTAAGCTCCAAACTTTGATTTTGTGAAGACAAGTTTGATAATTAAACTAAATCCAAGTTCGTCTTTTTCTTTTCTTTCTTTTTCTTTTTGTACTTATTGCATAAGTGTTTGCTAGGGACTAGAGCAAAGGTAAAGTATAGGGGGATGATGAATCCACATTTCATCATCTTTATTCTATCATTTTGGCCTCAAAAACCCTAGCAAATGCCTGTAAATACCCTTAATTAGAGCATATTAGCATTCATGCATGTGCATGTAAAGAGTGTATAAAACACTGTAATTAAAGCCAAAATTATAGAATAAATAAAAGAAGAGAAAAATAATAAAATATTGTAACTATTTTATGACCCAAAACCCCAAGACCTAGGCATCTTGATGAATAGGTCGACAAGGAATAAAGTAGGGGGAGATAAGGGTCAAATACCATACTTTTTAATTCATTCTTTATTCATTTTGGGACCTATTTTTGGTTCCACTTTTTAGACCTCAAATAAAGAAACTTTGTACATGAAAATTGTAGATAATTTAATAAAGAAAAATACAAAATTGATTTCACTGACAAATAATATACAGATAAAAAGTTATGGTCTGAATAAAATTCCAGAATCCCAACTTCCCAAACCCGTATCTCACAAATGAAAACTCCAAATGCAGCAAACTCACCTTTAATTGTATATAGAATAAAATAATCTATTTAATGGCAGTGGTTTCGCATTTGGCGGAGCTACAGTTTGAAAGTTGAGTTTTGGACCCTCATTGTATACTTGTACAGATTAAAATATTCAATTTATTATTTATTTCTTCTTTTTATAATTTTATATTTTTATAATTTTGTAAATATTATTTATAATAATTATGTACATTAAAATCAGACTAAAAACCTAAATAAAACATAAAATAAAATATACGTATATATAGTACATAGGTATCATACCTATACTCATACCTATATCGATTATACTTTTATTTTATTAAATATACAAACTACATCAGAAAATTAAAATAAAAATATAATTAAGTGTATAAATGTATTTTATAATTTTATAAAATACTATATAAAAATAAAGAAATTAAAATCACAAATTAAAAATCAAACAATAAAATATACAGATAATATACATATATAAGCTATAAAAAGCAACTTGTAAAATATACCTTATAAAAATAATTATAAATCAGAATAAAATTCTACGTAAAATAGTAAATATTTTTTATTTGATAACCAAAATTTTATTCAGCCATTTCTATTTTTAATTGAATTAATAAAACTATTTTCCAGGGTTTTTCCTGGTTGGTCCACGCGGACCAACCACGTGCAAACCCTAGTTGACCCCGGTCAACTAGGTGTCCTAGCCCCCTGTAGCCTCTGTCAGACTACATTTTGACCCCTTTTCAACCATTTATCGAGGACGAACCTTCCACTCTTTCGCATCGGCCTCTTAGGCATTTTTGCTCCTCGATTTCCAGTGATGCACGCCCAAGAGAAACCTAGGGTTTTGGATCGCTGCGCGAGGCGTTCTTCCTTGGTCTTTGGACCACCTCAGTCATCAGGTCAAACCATATATATGCAACCCCCGACTTTCGATTTGAATTCGAGTCCCTTCGGTCCACCCCTCCTCGCCCCTTTCGTGCTCCACGAAGACCTGGAGGTGACAGCTCCATCTTCGTGCCATCAGCCAAAGCTAAGGAGGCCGGAGGCGTCTCCATTACCTCCGGCAAAGCCCGCCGTCGAGGTACTCTCCCTCCGGTCATTGACCGTTGAGGCAGTCACCTTTCCCTTTAATTTTTGTTGCATTTTAATTACCTTAGTCTTAGGAGTAAAAGCCCTCAAGAAATTCTCGCTTCCATCGATCAAATCGACCAATCCGTTCACCTTACCGGAGCGCACCTTCGGCCGAGCGCCGCCCTGTCGATCCTCGCCGCCATTCATCATCCACGGAGTCCAGGCATTTTGCCCTGGACTCTATCACCTTTTTCTTGCAGGTACGCGCACTTGAACGACCACTTGGGAGCATTTTTGGCTTCGCCGGAGGTACCTGGAGGTCCCGAGCTCCGCCGCCGTCGTAGGCGAAGTGCAACGCGCCTCCGGCCATTTTGAAGCTTCTCGTGCATAGAGATCACTTGCAGGAGGAGTTCTGGGCCGTCTTGAGCTTCGAACGCTGACGAAGGAGGGCGGGGGAGGTCGCGGAAGCTCGCCATCGCCGGCCTTCTTCCGCGTTCTTCCTCCAGGCCTTTCAGCCGTCCGATCCCGTGCAGATGCCAAATCCATTGCCAGCCGTCCGATCGCTTCTACGTTCAACCGTCAGATCCAGGGCTGGGATCTATTCCTAGCCCTCCGTTCGCGAAGCGTCATCGGACCCCCTCGAGCGGATACGTGTCAAGTGGATGCATCTGAGCCGTCCGCCAGCGCCTTAGCGTGGGAATTTTGCAAGTATACCCGCGTCCTTTTTGTAATTTTCTTTTAGTCCAGAAACTTTCATTGGTAGTTTAAAATATTTTGTAACATTTATAATTATGCCCTTGAACTTTCAATATTTGCAATTAGGTCCTCGGCTACGTCACCTCACGTGACCTGTTCACGTGAGGCGCGTGGCTTTTTGCAGCGAGGCCCTCAGCCATTTGTGTATTTCTTTTTAGTACCCTAATTTTTGAATTAAGTGTAAAATTTTTGGAACATTTGCATGTAAGCCCTCGGGCATTTTGAAAATCGCAACTAGGTCCTTCCCAAGCGTGTGCTAGTCACGCGCCCTGGTGGACATTTTGCAGGTGTGACCCTGCGGGTTTGGATATTTTGTGATTGGTCCATAAAATTGAACATTTAGTGTTATATTTTGTTGGAAAATTGCATGCGTGCCCTGGATACTTTGCTTATTTACACATATACCCCTGCTAGGCCATACATTTTTGCTTGCTTGCTTTATTTATTTCATGCATCATTAAAATCCTAAAAAATCCCCAAAAATCAACTTAAGCTCCTATGTGCTTGCACTTTCACGCCATATTTTTGCATTTTATTTTTATTGCACTTTTACATTTATTAAAAATAAAAAACATGCATATTAGTTACTGTCTAGCTTAGAAAATACCAAAAAAATATTAAAATACCTCGAAAACTTCCAAAAAAATCGCCTACTATGTATTTTAATCTATTTTAATGTCAGTCCAAAAATCATTAAAAAATTCAAAACCAAAACCTTAAAATTAGAAAATACCTAAAAACTTCAAAAAAATCTATAAAATAGTAGAAAAATCAAAAAAATAGAAATTCAAGTTCTGTTGCTTCTCTATTTTATTTCCTTTATTTTAAAATTAGTATGGAAAAATTTTGTGGCTGTCTAATATTTTTAATTCACATTTTAATTTCGGCCAGAATTCCAATTCACTGTTTTCTTTTATTTTGCCTCTTAAAAATACCAAAAACATTCTGAAAAATACCTAAAAATCACAAAAACAGTAAAAAATTATAAAAAGACCAAAAACATTTTATTTCTGAGTTTTTGAGCATTTTCATATATTTTCATAAATATTCTAGCACCTCTTTTATTATATAGTACATATATTCCAATATTAAAAAAAATAAAAAATAAAATATAAAAGGAAAATATAAAATCAGAAAATTAAAAACCAAAATACAAAATTAAAAATTAAATAAAAAAATTTAAAATAAAAAACCCACAAAAATATTTGCATTGCTTAGTGTAGACAACACATCACTTTCACACACACACTTGTGGATTTATCCTGCCTTGCTCCATGTGTTCGAACTCTCAACATACTTGCTTCTATACATCTTTTATGTAGAGTTAAAAATAAATTTTAACTTCACATTTGCTTGTCATTTCTTGATATCTATAGTATGGGTTAATTGTTGATCTTAGCTGAGATTCATTGAGGGTCGCCACAGCGACGGTTGTCTCCGCTTTGTGTGAGACACTATTTTAGACCCCGTGAATTCTGGCTAAATCAAGGCTCCTGATCGTCAGATCCATCTGAGGATCTCATCTCAGTCATCCATCGCCGAAGGGGTATCCACTCATCCAAACTGTTCATCCATAAGTGGAGTGCCATCGTCTGTTGGATCATTCTTAATAAGGGGTAAATTGTTCTTAGGCCCTCTTTGTTCTGTTTTTATTATTTTGTCTTGTAAATATTTATTGTAGTTTAAAATAGTTTGGTTATTTTGCAAGTGGACCCTTGTTACTTTTAGTATTTGCACTTTAGCCCTCTGTGTGTGAACTCATGTGGCATACCACGTGCTTTTCTAGTGTATTTGCATGATATACCCTGGATTTCCCATGTCTTATGTTTTGAATGCAGACTTTCTGATGTTTGCACTTGTATCCCTGTACATGGTTTAATGAGCATGTGTGTTTATTCCCTGGACTTTTTTGCATTTCTCGCCCTAAGCTTTCGGTCTGTTTCATTATTTGGCCAGGAACTTTATTATAATTACAAGTAGGTCCCTACAATCCGTGTGTCTCATTTTTAATTAAATAATTACCAAACTAATTCCAAAAATTATATAAATATTAATAGCTCCTGCTAACACGTACTATTTATTATAATTTTTTGGGATTAATTTTGTGTTGTATTTTTTTCTAAAAATAAAAAACCTATAAAAATTAATTTGTCTATTTTAGAAATTTCATAAAAGTTCGAAAATTTATTTGAAAAATTCCATAAAATTCATGGTTGTGTATTCTTGTGTTTTTACCTCCAGTACCATTTTTGTTTTAAAAATCATTATAGAAACTTTAAAAACTACAAAAGATTCAAAAACTTCTAAAAATCACAAAACATTCTAGATAAATAAAAAAATACAATTTCAGTCTCTGATTATAGCTCTTTTTATCTAGTTCATAAAAATTTATAACCAGGACATTAGGGCACTTAAAGTATTTTTAATTTGCCATTTTATCCTGGCTGTACACTTTTTTCCTTTTTAGCCCTTGTTTGATTTATATAAAATCATAAAAACATCATAAAAATCTCAGAAAATCATCAAAATACCTTCATATTTGAAAAAGCTAAAAATATTTTTATTCCTAATTTTTGAGCATTTTAGTTCTGAATAAAAAATTAAAAATCTTGCTTGCTTGTTTTTCTCCCTTAATTAAAAATATAAAAATTTGCAAAATTTAAAACCAATAAAATATGCATTTTATTTCTTGAAAACCAACTACTTCATGAAGGATATGGGAAGATCCTCAAGCGCATCATCAAAGTGTGTGGATCGCATCGAATGCGATCAGGAGCGACTAGTCGCACTAGTTGCTCGATGCATCAGAATTTTATAAAAAATTAAATGTGATGAAACCACATGATCCAAGAACCTTTCTCGGATCATTTCATCTAAACCATCATAGGTATTAAGGTTATCGCTTGAAGCGTGGTTGTGATCGAGACTCTAAACGAAGAGACCTCCTGTCTCAAGTCCGATCCAACGGAGGAGACGCTTGCGAGCACGTTGATGAGACGTACCCTTCTCGCAATCCATGTTAATGATCCCAGCGACAAATCTCCTGATCTCGTCACATGAGATCCGACGTCTTCTTCACGAGCGAGGCACATCGAAGGAGACGGATCCACGAGCAGGTACTCCGGCAGCATAACGATGATGCTGCAGCGATGGTGACTCTCTCAATGGCTCCATGGTGGACGACCATAAGAGAGAGAGAGAGGGAAAGAGGCACATGACATGTAGAGAGAGGAGAGAGCATATGTTGTTGTTGTAAAACATGTCCCTCGAAGAGCAAGGGATGTCTATTATTATATAGGATTTTGTGAATCCATGGATTTCAATCATGGACAACACACAATCAATGATTGAGATTGATTTGTGTTTCTTTCAATGGCTAAGATGTTTTGTAAAAACACAACAACAATTGTTTTAATTTGAAATAATTTATATTGATAAATCAATATAATTAATCCCAATTTACATCACTTTGACTAGTTTTAGAGATAATGAGAAGACAAACCGCATCTCCTAAAAAGGGAGGACGACTGCCAATCATCTCATAAGATCTCATTATTTCATGAGATCTCATTATCTCATGATATCTCCAAGATTTACAACAAACTCTTGTTGTAAATATTTTTCACAAAAAATAATTCACAATTATCTAGTGAAAAACTTCAACCAAGCCATTGAAATTATGTGAATCTCATTCATAACCTAAAACAAAATGTAACTATATTTTCAATTAATCATTCAATATGAATCCAATTCACATTAACAATTAATCAACAAATATAAATCATAACATGCTTTCTTTAATTATTATAAATCACATTCATAATATACATGAATAATATGGATAATGATAGCCACATTATTCTTATCCAAGATAATTAAATCACATTTAATCATATTGGATCTCAATTCTCACGTGCCCAAATAATATGAATCACATTCACATTACTCACATCTTTGATAATTAAATCATATTTAATTATCTTAAATAACTCTCCTTATAATACGAATCAAATTCTTATTATTCATGATAATTAAATCACATTTAATCATCCATTTTTCTCAATGCTAGGATACTTATATCAACAATGTAATTATCTGTGAACTCTTTCAAGTATAATGTGCTTTCTCCGTGGATACTTGGAGATAAGGACATGGCGATTGTATTGTTCCACGTATAATGACTTGGATATTGAGATCACATCTCAAATCTAGATCTTACAGATCTCCCATAGATGCTTGATTAAATCAAGACCGCAAATCTAATATTCTCATCACATCTGAATCACATTCAGATCAATGTCCAACATTTGGACTAAGATCAGATTACTTCTCTATGAGAGGAGTCACTAAAATCCAGACTTGTTTCATTACTCCCTCTGAATGGAAGTGTCATGGTTATACAATCGTTTATGATCACATCACCCTCAAGCATTCCTAATACATGTACATCCTGCATACTGGAAGACCCAGAATAAACCCAAAGTATAAGATCAATTTTACACTGTCTACTTCAGAGTTTTATTATCAAGTTTCTCATTCGATCATTGGGAGTTGGTATGGATCATATACTTTTCAAAAAACATATATCATACCCAGATGTTGATCATATACTTTCCAAAAGTATATATCAAACCTACAAATTCAGTCAAGCTTCCAAAGCGAGACGACCGTGTACGGAATATGATTCTTCCCAATATCACATAAGTGAACTCATGTCTTCCAGTTCATTAATGAAATTGTATGATCCCTTTGAGAGATCGTATTACTCATATTCCCTTATATGCACACCAGCGTGTCGGTTGTATAGACCTTGATTAGAGCATCAACCTATTGGTCTGCCAAATGTACATACTCAGATATATAGTAACACATCAGTCTCCGGTCATAGGATGTGTGCCTATATCGTGATAGCATACGACATAGGACTTTGGTTATCTCGATCTCATTAAGTCAACTCTTTGACCTAACTAATCTGACACCTACGAATCTCTATTCCCATGCAGAGGACCTGCATCAAGAGGTTGGTCAGATATCAACTAAGTGAGAAAGGATTGACATCTCCTACTCAGGCTGGAGATCCTCTCTTAATAATCATTTGACGGTACTCGATGAATCCTCAATCTAACTCTATAGATATTCATCCAAGCACCAGCCTCT
This sequence comes from Ottelia alismoides, assembly GCA_037367405.1. Classification (NCBI taxonomy): domain Eukaryota; kingdom Viridiplantae; phylum Streptophyta; class Magnoliopsida; order Alismatales; family Hydrocharitaceae; genus Ottelia; species Ottelia alismoides. Next base: position 333,912 of record JAZKJV010011182.1, on the reverse strand, counting down.
ATGATTCAATAATTGAATCAACAGATGTATGATCATTAAATGGCCATGGTATATAATCCTAATTGTACTAAGGGACCTATTATGCAAATTAGTTATTCTTCATTTCAGATCAGGGAATGATATTCGCAATAACATTTATTGCATAATGACTCGTCGTGGGCTCACATGTCCAACAATCTCCCACTAGCCCAAAGAGACATTAATGGGCTAATCTTTAAACCCTCACTCATGTGACAATCATAGTCTATTTAGGAAAATAGCTAGGTAAACTGATTAGTCACTCTGTTCCCGAGAGACTACGCCAAGTCCTTTTACAACACTTGCATACCTCCTAGTAACAGTGCTCGCATCCAATGCAAATGTTGCATCTTATGCAACCAATACTCAATCTTGTCAGTTATAGTGTCCTTGACACTACAACTTAATAATTATTATAACCAGTATTTCCACAATCCTTATTAGAATACCCTTATTTTTGGAGATCTCTATCTCCTAAGGTATCCATAGTTAAGACCTTTTAGATCACTATCTATAAAGTCTTAAGTTTTTGAAGATAAGACTTTTCAGATCACTATCTGACGAACCGCAAAATCGGCCCTTTAAGAGTGCAAAATTAGCGCTTGGAATTGTCGTAGCAGTTGGGCCAATTCGGGCTCATCAAAAACCATCTCATTTAAATATGTATATTATAGATCAAAATGAGATGGTCATGATTTTATTTACTTGGTAAGATACCAAGGTCGAACTCAGGGACACGAGCCTTTCTCTAATTATCCGGATTTCTATTTATTTAACTAAGTGTTGAATTGAAGCATATATAGGTCAAATTCATGCAAAGCCACAATACAATGCATTAAAAATGAACATGCATTTTTTTAATCATTTTTTCATGCAAATAGATGCCATGAAATGCACTCAAATATACCCTAAGTCAGAGCAAATATGATAAGCAAATAAAATAGGAGTCAATTTCAGATTTGCTTAAAATGTCAAGCTTGATTGATGATGTGAACAAGGCATAAGTTAATAATAAGAGATACATGATGAATACAATAACACATCAGAATTCATGTACCCAAAACTGAGAATTAAACATGCCATTAAAAAGTGCATCAAACAAGCTTCGGAATGGAACTGAAATCAACTAAATCGGACACATGATGCTCAAGATATGCAAGATCAAAGACAAGGGCATAAATGAAAGAAAACATGAAAAGATACCTACAAACAGGTCCCTGGGAGGGACTGAAATGCAAGAAAAATAAAGATGATTCCTTCCCTGTAAATTGCCCACAAGCACATGGGCATTTTTGCAAATGCTGAAAGTCGCGAGGGCAAAAGTGCAAAATGCCCAAATGCACGTGGACTGCACGTGCTCTGGACCTGCTTGCAATATGGAGAAAGTCGCGGGACGTCTCTGCAATTTTCCCAGATAAGCACGTGCAACGCACGTGCTATCCAGGCTCGGAGGCAGGCTGAGGCTCGGCAGAGGATCGATGAAGCTTCGGCTAGGCTCGGATCTTGGTTCGGGCTCGGTGCAGGCTCGTGGAGGCTCGGAAGCTCCAATCCTCGTGGCTTGGACGCTTAGGCTCGGTTGTGCTCAGGTGACGCCACGTGGCCTGTGTAAGGCCGTTGGATCGAGATGATCCAAGGGCTGCTGAAGTCGTGACGCGGCCTCATCTGGACCGTTAAATGGTCACTGAGAGTAGACCATCCAACGGTAGCTGTGCACTCTCCTCTTCCTTCGGCTGGCGGCGCTTCTGGAGCTTCGGCGAAGGAGCTCCTCCTCTGCCTCTCATTCTCGGCTGCACACAACCTCCCCGAAGCTCCTTGGATTGACGTCGATGAAGATGGGAGCTCGGGGGAGGTGTCTGGCGTTGTGGCTCAGGCCATCGGAGCTCCGAAGTCGAGGACGAATGCGAAGAAGTGGGCTCCGGCGAGCACTCCGACCATTGCGAGTTCGAGGATCTACAGTGTTAAGACTACAACCGAAGCACAAGAGCGTGTGTGGCGTGAATGAGGCGTGAGCTCGGTGAGCGAAGGAAGCGGGAGCTCCTCCGCTGCGAGGGCGGAGGAGATGGGTCGGTCGGCGACGAGGTATGGAAGAAGGAGATTGAAGCTGTCGAAGGCGGCGCGTGAAAGGGGGGTGCTTGGCGGAGCTCTAGGAGCGATCAATGGAGCGGGAGAGAGAGTGTAACGGCCTAGAAAATTCAAGAAATAAGAAGAAAAATGCGCAGGAGGAAGAGGAAGCTTACCTGACGTCGGGCGGGCGATGTGGCCTTTGCTTGAGCTCCGAGAGGAGCTCGGGGTCTTCGCACGTGTTGGGCGGCCGTCCCAGCGAGCTCGGGCGGTCTCTAGAGCGCCGCAACTCCGCCGTGTGTGGCGGAGGGTCTCACCGGGGGAGCGGGTCGTCTTTGCTCAATCTTCTCGCCCCCCCTGTCACAGGGAGGTGGAGGAGGGCTGGGCCCCTCCCCGCGTAAAGGTGGACACCGACAAACGGAGGGGGAAGCGGTGTATTTGAAGAAGTAGCCGGCGGTGCAAGTGCTGGAAGTCGTGGGTTTCGTGAGGAACCTGGAGCGAGTGGAGGAGGTTTGTGGGTCGTGGAGTGATGCGTGAGGTAGAGGGATGATGGGGGAAGACCGTGAGGTGGTTGGTTAGTGGAGATGGTGGTCGGAGTAGGGGAGATAATAGAAAGGGGGAGAGGTGTGTGCGAGCTGGAGATCGTGTGAGAGAGGAGGGAGTCGGAGGTTGACGAAGATGCACGACCGTTGGATCAGGAGATCCAACGGTGGAGAATTGGACGCGGAGCGACGGGTGAGATCCGATCTGAAGGCCATGTGATCAGAGGCTGCAGAGCAGCCACATGGCGTAATGTGGGATCGGCGCTGGCTAACGGCTTGGATGTGAGGCTACGATTGATCGAGTGGATGAGGAGCGTCGGGGGAATGAGCGGCGCAGATAACATCCGAGGTGAAGTGATCAAAGGCTGCGGAGCAGCCATGTGGCGTAATGTGGGATCGGCGCTTCAGGACGGTGGCGATTCAGAGAAGGCGCGATCGAAGGGCTGAGGCTCGTGCTTAGAAGATACGGCTGAGATAGAAGATCAGGGCACGATCGGAAGGCTGTAGAGTAGCCACGTGGCCAAGCTCTGGTGAGAGCGCTAACATGCGGTGCAGATTAAGGGCGGGAGATGATCGGACGACATGGAAAATAAGCGGGTCGTGGAGAGGACTAGACCGTTGGATCAAGAGAAGATCCAACGGCTCGGAGCGAGGGCGGATAAGACAAGGAGAAGTGGGCCACGTGGCGTACCCAGAACGGGCGACGTGGCCCAATCAGATTTATTCGAGGGTATTTTTGATTTTTGGGGGTTGAATTGGCCGAATTTGAGAAAACTCAAAAACATGAAAGTTGTAGATCTTGACAAGATGTACAAGTTTCATGTTGACCAAAACTGGAGATGAGATCAAACAAAGACCCGAAATATTTTTGAGGGTATTTTTAAGTCTAAAAATACCACGAATTTTTGTTTTGTCATTTTTTTGTGATTTTTAATTTATTTAAGACTCTGTTAATTACAAGACATTAACCAGGATTTATTGCCAAAACTTTAAGCAAGGGGGTTAATTATAGAAAATAAAGATGATGAAATTGAGTTTCATCACCCCCCCATACTTAAACTATGCTCGTCCTCGAGCATAAAAAAGAATGACTAAGTTGGATTAACCCCCTTGTGCATGTGAATACAGGATCCAATCTGATCAAGTTGACTCGACTTTAGAGATCCAAAATTCTAGAGTTCAACCCAGCCTTAATCAAGAGGCATCCAATTCCTCTACTTCTCCAGACTCTATCTGATGTACATATAATCTAAAGGATATGACATTTTAGTGTTGACTGTGATTCTGAGAGTAGAGTCAAATCGTCACCCAAAATCTTGGTCCGAGAAAATCTCCTAAGGACCCAATCCTCAGCACTAGGGAATAAATCAAATCTTGCATTCAGTCCACCATCTCTTTAGTTGTCAGACTCAGAAAATGTGGATGGCAGGCCAGTAATGGAGGATATGGGTTTGTGTCATTTCTTCTCTCCCTCTCATTGGAACAAGGATCCTCTCTAGTGCCTTTTACGCGACACATTTTTTGGTGTTGATCAGTGCGTTCGTCAAGAGAAGTTGGAGCCGTCTGCACTTGTTTTCCTGGGGAGTACACCGGGGTGTGTCTCTTTTGAGTACCTATCGTACCTTCGACACCCAGACTTGTAGCATTTACGATGCAGAGCCCTTTTTTGGTGCAATCCCGACTCCTGGTCCTAATAGCGGTGGTCCAAGTGGACACTTTGAAATGGTTGGGAGCGCTCGCCTTTGCTGGAAGCTCTTTGATATTTGACTTTGTGGAATGAGAGCTTTTTCTTTGAATTTCATTGACTTGTATAATTTTTTGGCTAGCTCCACTGCTTTTGCCAAGAGTTGGCGCACACTGATCAACATTTTTTATTTATTTCACACCCTGGCACTTAGGTCAATGTCAAGAGATTAATATAAGAACCAAGTTCTCATATGGCTAATATTGCTGACACTCAGGTTTCATGAAGCCTCCAAAGATTTTATCCCATCCTCGAGCATCATTAGATCAAATCCAAACTCGACTTCCTTATCCCAATCCCTCAGGTGAAAAATCAACTCATCTCATCAAAAACCGCAGTCGTGCATGTGATGTGCTGATCATATTCTTTTGTCTGAGACTAAGCATGGAATATAGCATGCAAATCTAGAAACCTAGGAGAATGTGGACAATTAAGTCTATGACCCTGATGGCTAAGGCTGGTTTAACCTAAAAATCTCAAAGACCTCGAAAAGCTAAGTCTCCTTAACCAATTCAGATCCTGGGTGAAAGTGTAAGTGTAGAGGATTAATCCAACTCCTTCATTCAAAAACAAGATATATTTTTTTTTGAACTTCAAGAGATATTAGAGCTGCCTAAACTCAATTGAGCATCTGCAATTCAGCCAGTATGGATGTAAGTACAGGTCGAAGCCCGTTGCTTGAGGACGAGGCTTATGCGATGTCCTCTAAACCATCCAATCTGCTAAGGGCGAACCCTCACTGAATGCGGCTTACTTAATTGGGCTTAGTAGTCACTAACGACTCCTAAAGGGTTTTACGTTTTTCTCATTTTTATGGATTTTAATAAGGGTTAAAACACAAGTTAAACTCAACTTTTCTTGAAAAGACTTTCAAAACGATGTCACGGCAAAAAAGTTTTCAAAACATTTTCAAAAGATTTTTTTCAAAACAAAGAAAAATCATTTTTCGAAAATATTTTTATAAAAATAGCGTAACATAATATCGGAAAGCCACGAAATTATTTGAGTTCTCTTAGTCCAAAGAGTTTTACCTTAGCCAAAAAGTTTTTAATTTTTCAAAATTTTCAGATTATAGCTAACGCATAAATGCTCACCTTGCCTCCAGCACTCTACATGCAAGGATGCTCAGTAGAATTGAAACCTAAACTATATGCAAATGCAAGCCAGATGAAATCGCCCTAGGGTGAGAATCTGCTATTAGCGTGAAGAAACGTATTTCAAAATTTGACTAAGTCCAACCGTCACTATAGGCATAGGCAAATATATTAAGTGTTTAGACCTAATGCTACGCTAAGCCGATCCTACGGCTAAGTCTCAATCACACAAAATAAAGAAAACAAAACAAATAAATAAAATATGCGAAGAAAACCGTGAAAACCGCGGAGAGCCCCCACGTGAACAAATACTTGGAAATTAGGCTCGAGAGTCCAAAGTTCGGGGTACCTGTATTATTACAAATTAGAGTCTCTCTTTCACTTCAAATTACATAAAATAAATACAATAAAATAAGTGGAGCTAATTCTGCAAAATTTCTCTAAGTCTCCTCGGTGCTAGGTCGGTAGGCTGACGCCGGCTTCACGTGGGTGCGTAGGCACCTAGGGTAGAGCACCTCCCTCGATCTATGATTCCTTACACAAAGTCAACAAAGAGAGAGGTTAGATAGCTCAACAAGATATATCAAAAATAAAGAAAATAAGTGAAGCACAAAAACAAGCAGATAATCACAATTAATCAAAGAAAACCGATCCACACGTTGTTGCTCCTCGGCAAAGGCGCCATTTAATTAACCGAGGAATATCGGGGTCTAAATATGTCTCACACAAGATGGAGACAAAGTCACTATGGCGACCCTCAATAAACCCTGGTTAAGTCAACAATTAACCCACAATAGAAATCAAACAATGAAAAGCAGTGCGGATTTAAAATTTATTATTACTCTGCAACAAAGATGTGTATAGGTGCAAGTATATGCAGAGGTCAAACACATGGAGCAGAAAGGAAGAATGGGCAATAATGCACAAAATGTGAAAGTGATGTATTTGCCGATAAATGCTATTTTTTGTGGGATTTTAATTTTTAAATTTTTATTTGATTTTAAATTTTATATTTTTATATTTTGATTTTCAATTTACTGATTTTGTTTTTTCTTTTTATATTTTATATTTTTATATTTTTTAAATTTATAAAATAAAATATATATGCAAAATAAGAAAAGAGAGAGATAAGGTATTTATAAAAATATGTAAAAATAAGAAAAATATGGGAAATAAAATATTTTTGGGCTTTTTATATTTTTCTAATGTTTTTATGTTTTTCTTAGATTTTTCCTAATTTTTTTGTATTTTTAAAGTCAAAAATACTGAAAATAGGGAATAAAAATACTAGCTGAAATTAAAATGGAGATGAAAAATATAAAACAGTGTCAAAAATTATCTAAATTAATTTTAACATAAAAATAATAAAATAAATAAAATTGGGGAATAGAAAGCATAATTTTTAGATTTTTTTGTGGATTTTATAGATTTTTATGAAGATTTTAGGGGTTTTCTAATTTTTAGGAGTTTTCTTATATTTTTTTAGTGATTTTTGGTCTGAAGGTGAAATATGCAAGAACACACAAAATATAATTTTTTGGAATTTTTGAAAAACTTTTTATAATTTTTATGTATTTTCTAATGCAAACAGTGAAGAAAATGCATGTTTTTGAATTTTTATAAATAATAAAATGCAGTAAAAATGCAAGATAAAAATATGGCGTGAAAGCACAATGCAACAGGAACTTATGCTAATTTTTGTGGATTTTTTAAGATTTTATAGATGCATGATATAAATACTAGAAACATAAAGAAATTGCATTCCGACAGGGATATTTTTGCAAATATAGAAAAGTCCAAGGGCAGAAATGCAATTTTTCCACAAAATTATAATGTAAACAATAACTTTCTAGACTAAAATGATATAGACAGAACCCCAGGTATACAGATGCAAAATTGCCAAATCTCACGAGACATGCACTTGCCTACTAGGGACCAGATAGCAAATATCAAAACCTAGAGGGGCTAACTTGCAAAATATCCACAAATATATTACTGCATATAAAAGTTTGTAGACTACAACAAAATATACAAACCCTCAGGGGGTCCCACGCAAAATTTCCATGCCCCACGTGCCCTTGGCACGTGAGGTGACATGGACAGGGACCTTAACGTAATAATATAAAGTTTAAGGGGTGAAACATAAATATTACAAAAAATTATGAATGCAGATGAAAGATTTAATGTGCTAATTAATAAATACAAAATACCTCAGGGTGGATATGGCAAAATACCGAAAGCTTTGGCTGGCACGGACGGCTGATATCCCTTCACTTGCTACGTGTTTGCACGAGGATGCGCGATGTCGCTTCGCCATGGACGGCTTGGATTAGATGACTCTTGGGCGATCTGATGGCTGGCACGGACGCGATCCGAAGGCGACTGCTTCGTCTGGGGCGCCTTGATGATCCGACAGCGGAGGAGGCTGATGGACGAATGGGGAAGAACGTCGCCGCTGCGAAGTTCTTCCAACACGATCCTCCCTCTCTGACGGTCCTTCATGCTCAAAAATGGCCCCTGGAGCTTCCTAGAGTGATCCGCAATCGATCGGTGGTTGCAAAATGGCTCGGGAGAGGTCGGAGGTCTGTCGCGACGTGAAGAGGCTAGGGATGCTCTAGGTTGCTCGGTGTTTCGCAAAAGCAACCCCCAGGAGGGGATCGTAGCACCTGGGACCTACAAAGAAAATACACGACAACAGTAGGGGGTTCCCAGGGCAATTGCCGGTGGATTGGATGGTGTTAGGCGTAAATTGAAGCTTGTTGGAGCAACTCTGGCGAGGGGGTAGCGGGTGGTGGAGAATGCTTCAATCGAGCAAATAAAGATGTGGGAGTAAGGAAGGTACTACAGCTAGTCTAAGAGCAAAGAAAAACAAATAAAAGCGACCTCGATTGGCTGAGAAAACCAAAAGATGGACCTCACGGCCAAAGGCCAAAGATGGGGGTGGAGACCACGATTCACCTACCCGAACTCCACCGCGGCAAGGCCGGAGAGTAGCTGTCACCTTCCTCTATCCAGGGCGCTAGGAGGGAGAAGTTAGGTAAGGGCGAAAAGGGTTCAAAATTGCAATGGAATAGAAGAGGGGTTTCTGAAAGAGTAGTCTACATGGCTCCAAGATCGAGGGTTATGGAGCACGCCAATGATCCAATCCCCAAGATGAACCGTAGGTGTGTAAGCTTAATCTAGAGGGAGAAAAAGTCCTTAAGGGTGCGACATCAATTGGTAAAGAGTCAGCCCTCAAAAAATCGAGAAAGATGGGTAGAAACGAGGTCTGACAGGGGCACAGGCGTGGGTCAGAGAGTTGACCCGCTGGTTAACTTTCCAGCCCTCCTGGTTGGTCCACGTGGACTAACCAGGAAAAAGCCTGGAGAAAATATTTATAAAATCGATAAAATTAAATAAAAATATTATTATTTTATAAATTATTTTATTATGATTTTTATTTATTTTTTAGAGGTATAAAAATACAAGTTACCTTTTTAGGCCTATATAGATATACATATCTATATTTTTTTAATGTTTTATTTTTTTTGTATATTTAATTTTATTTATTTTGTTTATTATTTTATAAATTTATAGAATATTCTATACACTTAAATATATTTTATTTTATTTTTCTGATGTATTTTGTACACTTAATACAATATAAGTAGTAATTATATAGGTATATGTACAGGTATTATACCTATGTGTTGTATACATGTATTTTATTTTTGTATTTTCTTTATTGTTTTATTCTGATTTTAATATATACATATATTATAAATAATATTTACAAAATTATAAAAATAAGAAATTATAAAAATAATGAATAATAAATAAATTGAATATTTTAATCTGTACAAGTATATAATAGGGGTCCAAAACTTAACTTTCAAACTGTAGCTCTGCTAATTACGAAACTACCTTCATTAAATAGCTTATTAAAAATTATATGCAATTAAAGGTGATTTTAATGTGTTTCAAGTTTTTATTTGAGAGATACATGTCTGGGAAGTTGGGATTCTGGAATCTTATTTAGATAATAACTTTTTATCTGTATAATATTTTTGTATCAAATTAATTTTGTATTTTTCTTTATTTAATTAGCTACAACTTTTATGTACAAAGTTTCTTTATTTGAGGTCTAAAAAGTGGAAGCAAAAATAGGTCCCAAAATGAATCAAACAAAGAGGGATCTTTATTGTATTCTGGCCCTTATCTCCCCCTACTTTATTCCTTGTTGACCTATTCATCTAGATGCTTAGGTCACAGGATTTCGGGTCATTAAATATTTACAATATTATATTTTTTTCTTTTCTTTTCTTTATTCTATAATTTTAGCTTTAAAAACTGTATTTTATGCACTATTTACACACACATGCATGAATGCTAAAATGCGGGAATTAAGGGTATTTACAAGCATTTGCCAGGGTTTTTGAGGCTAAAATAATAGAAAAAAGATGATGTAATATGGATTCGTCAATAGTGTAATAGAAAAGTAAAATAGTATAAGGGGATGGTGAAAGTAATTAATATAACTCTCCCAAGTTTTTGGTTCAAAATTGGATTCAAGTGTTCAATAATAAAATGTACGATTCCTTAAGGTCTTACCTAGAAATGAAAGAGTTAGACAACTTTCCACAAGAGATCCCTAGGGGATTTTGCTTAATTTTCCAGACGTAGCTAGTTATCTATAAATGAAAGAGTTAGAAAACATTTTCAAGAGATCCCTAGAGGATATAGTATAATCTTTCAGACATGGCTAGTTATCTGATTCATTTCACCTAATAGTGGGAGCACATTCATAATTGCTTGAAGCTTTGAAGGGTTCATTGTAAACTACAAGCATTACCCTTGGTCAAGTCCGTGTGTTTTCCTCCATGATGATAATAAGGTGAAGCATTGCCCCTCGGCCATCTCCTTTGATAGAAAATAGTCTGCACTATGAAGGTCCTTTTTCAGGGCAAAAATGAATAATGTACATATCGTGCTCTCTCTTGTTGTTCTGAAAGAATGGAAGCTTCAACAGATGAATGCTAGGAATGTCTTCTTGAATGGAGATATCCTAGAAGATGTTTACATGTATAGGACATCTACCATGAAATGACATGAAAATGTTGTAAATTGAAAAAAGCTTTATACAGACTAGAATAATCTCCTAGAGCTCAATTTGAGAGGCTTAGAGTGGTAGTGATTAGATTCAGATCACCAAAGCAATGGTGTTCACATTCTCTATGTTAAGAGGGATGAAAATAAAATGTCCATTCTTCTTGTTTATGTTAATGACATGATTATCACAAGGGAGCGATGAGTAGGAAATAACTTGTTTAAAAATAGAGCTTTCTTCTATCTTGGACATGAAGAATCTTAGGAACCTAAAGTTTTTTTAGGGCATTGAATTGATAAAGTCTAATGAAGGTCTTGTTCTTTGTTAAAGAAAATATGGTCCAGATTTGTTGAAGGAAACTAGAAAGTTGAGATGTAACCCTTTCCCATGTGCCTTTTGAGGGGAGTCACAATTGAGCATCAAGGAAGGAAACCAACTTGATGAAGTCTTCAAGAGTCGGTACCCAAGACTTGTGGGTAAGTGGAGTAATCTTACTCTTACCAGACCCGGCATTACTTAGACTGCCAACATGGTGAGTCAATTCATGTGTGCACCTTCTAATATTCACATGAAAGCTATAGAGCGTATCCTTTGCTACGTGAACGGACTTATCTTTACCAAAGATACAAAAGTTGAGATCGAATAAAACAATGATGTGGATTAGGATGGATGCACCAATAAAAGGAGATCTAAAAATGATTATTGTATATTTCTAACTGGCAACTTGATGATTTGGAGAAGAAATGACAATATGTTTATGCTAGGTCCAGTGTTGAAGCCGAATACATGGTTGTTTCCATGGGTGTTGATGATATGTTGTGGGTCAAGATTAATTTGATTTACTTATGTATAAATTTCCATTTATCCATGAAGTAGTATGTGACAGCAAGGCTACTATAAATCTATCCGACGATCTTGTCCTACATGATAAAATCAAACATATGGAAATTGATCATTATCTTATCAGAGAATTAACTCTAAGGAACTTGTTCTGTCGTACATAAAAATTGAAGATCAAGTAGCCAGCGTCTTCACCAAGGGGCTTTCCACGACTAGTTTTTGAGATGAATGTGAGCAAGTTAGACATGTACAATCTTTATGCCAACTTGAGGGGGAGTATTGAGTTTCCTGTCTTATGGGTAAATGGATATTGAGTGAGGAACCATTTATCTACTTTGTACTATATTTGTAACTCACTCCACGCTGATTTTATATAGAACAAAGTAGAAACAAAGCCCTAATTGTTGTGAGCAAGAAGGGTTCTTCCCCGTAGTTGCTCTTCCATTGTGGAGGGTTTCCATGTAAAACATTGTTATTGTTTTTTGTCTAAAAAGCCAAATTTATCTACGACTGCAAAAAATTAATTATAGAAAAAAATTGGATTATTTCTTAACTGTACCGTGTATAAAACACCAAGTTAATTCAGTTCTAGCAGTAATCTTTCTACTTGTACTAATCAACATCGGCATTTTCATGTACGCTTAATAACTGGGATTAAAGCAATTTTTTATTAACAATGAAATAATAACCAAAAGTTTGTAATAGATGAGTAATTTTATGTTCCTACATAATGTTTACACACAATCAACTCACAACAAACATAGCGGTTAATAACACAACTCCTGGACGATTTCGGTTATAATTTACCCCCAAGTGGGGGTCTTTTTGTAATTAGCAGAAGGTGGGGGCTCAAGCATAAATTGCTAAAGGGAACGAACGTGGAGCAGGTGGCATGGTTGGCGAGGATGTGTGCGTAATATTCTAGAGTGGCGGGGGCCTCCTTGCAATTTCCCATGCGCCTCTCATGTGATGCGTGTGCAGAGAAGGTTTGGAGGCAGAGGCATCGGTTCGGGAACTAAGCCAGATGGCAGTGGAAGGATGACTCGGGCGGAGCCTCGGGTCCGTGGTTGAGGTGCGATGCCCGAGGCACCACGTGGCGAAGGCTGAGGGCTTTGGTTGCACCCTTGGGCATGGAGGCTTAGGCTCAAGGATCTGAGCCTGCACGTGGCTTGCTTAGGATGTTCGGCTGACTCGAGCCTCGAACCATGGGTCGAGGCTCAAGGGGATGACATGACGATACGGAGTCCGTTGGATCCCCCGATCCAAGAGCTGATGAGGTTAGGTGATGGAGAGGATTTGAGATGGGGTCAAGGGACGAGGCGCGGTAGAGGAAATTGATCCCTTAGCCGACAAAGAGTGCGAGGGCGACGACTGAGAGGGGCTAGGGCATTGTTGCATGGAGGCACGCAAGCTGTGACATCCTATGGAGCGATGAGCGATGGGCGGTGCAAAGATCGACGTGAGGTGGGTGGCGAAGCTGTGGCCGAGCTGCAGGTGATGGTGGTGTGTCACAAGGTGGGTGGCCGAAGGACGGAGCTCCGTGGAGTGTGCCGAGTCAATGGAGTTAGTGGAGAAGGAAGGTGCAGGTAGTGTGGGTGCGGTGGCCGGAGCGAGGGAAGGGGAAAGTCGAAGACGAAGGAGATTGGTGGAGGAGCTATTGTAGATAGGGAAAGATCTGGAAGGGATCCTGGAAGAGATGGAGCTAGAAGCTCTAACAGGTCTTTGCCTCGAGTGCACGAAGGGATACGCGAAGCTTGGGTGCTCCAGAATAGCAGCTACACGGATTAAACCCGTGGATCTGGAAGCAGGCCACTGTCACCGGCGCTCAAAGGGAGAGGGGCGGATGTTTGTCGAAGGTCAGCGGTGAGGGGTTTTATGGGAGAGAGAGAGAGAGAGAGGAAGGGTGACGACTGGAGATGTATGTCGAGGAAACAGAGCAGATGAGTCCTAATGGACGGGGAAGAGGAAGGACAATGGTGGCCACTATGCGGAGGAGGATAGGAGGGTGGTTACGTGCGGGAGGAGAGGAGGGTGATGGCGGCGGGCAGTCAGAAGGTGTGGGTTTACGTGCCGCGTACGTGGCATGGAGAGAGGGGTGAGGTCACGTATCGCACACGTGACCGAGTGAGGTGAAGAGAGAGAGAGAGAGGAGGAGAGAGAGAAGAGAGAAAAGAAAAGGGAAAAAAAGAAAAATAAAAAAAAGTAAAATAAATTTAATTAATTAATTTAAATTAAAATAAAATAATAATATAATAAAATAAAGGATTAAATAAATAAAATAAATATAAAAAAACAAAAATAAATTATAAATTATAAGTGAAGTTAAATGAAAAAGCGGTCAATATAAAAATTTCTCGTCTCGATGAGATTTACAACTTTTATGAAGGATCCAAAATCAAAAGAGGTCATTAGTATAAAAAAATATTTTTTGAGGTACTCTATAGATAATAAAATACCGTATTTTACATTTTTAAAATTTTTATATTTTAATTGGATTTATTTAGTGAATTAATTTATATACAATATATATATTTAATCTAATTTTATGGATTTTTATTTGTTAGAAAATTATAAAATAAAAACCACAAAGATAAAATATGCACAAAATATTCAATGTCATACTTTTGTATTTTCTCTTGATTTTCTGATTTTCATGGATTATAATTTTTTATAATAAGTTAGTTAGTTAATTAAAGAAAATATTAGAGAAAGAATTATGTCAAAATACTTTATTCTTGTACGTAAAATAATATGCTCAAATAAGGTTACTTTATTATAGAATTTAACCCTAATTTTAGCACAGTTAGTGAATGTTAATAAATTTAATTTAAGGTACTTAATTAGAGATTTATTAAGATATTTTGTTAAGATGTCCATATAAAGTAGATGAATCATGGATTCATCACTCCATCAGTCATAGGATGACATCGAGAGGGTGCCATCCATGACACCAGTAACTTGAGACTCCTCCTCCACGTTACGGTGACACCAACTGACCTCCAACAAAGCACTTGGAGCTCCTTCGTAGTCCCCTTCTACATCTGAAGATCTAAGAAGGCTCCCGGGAGGTTGGTGAAGAAGCTCAGGTGGTGGAGGGTGAATGGAGATCTTTGACTTGGGCTAGGAACGTACGCTCGTCGGAGGTGGAACTCTAGAATGAAGCTCTGCCTAAAGTCCGTCCATTGAAGGGGTATACCTGCAAGATGGGTTAGGGGTAAATAACCAAAGCTCTGTGAGATCTTGAGATTGAGTGGGGACCTGGAAGGGCGAAGAAAAAGGAGGTCCATGGTGGGTTATTCTCCAACCATGGCAGAGAAGAAGGCATGTGGTAAACAAGCCTCTATCGAAAGGAGGAGTTGGATAGAGGCTTCAGTGTAGATCTATGATCCATGATGAAGCTCAAGATATGGTCGGATGGGGGTGAAGCATTCTATAAAGGCTAGAAAAATCGAACAAAACCAAACAAAAATAAAAAATGACTTACCTAGAGCATTGGAAAACGACGCTGCGGAGGTATCAGCTTGGGCTGAGCTCCGATCTTTGCTCTACCTAGGAAGTCTATCCAGGGAACTCAGATAATAGTCGTGAAGGCTCTGTAGCTTCGTAGGAGGCTAGGGGTCGACACCTGCGAGATGTACCATCGTTGCTTATTGACTCCTTCCTTATCTGTCACGAGAGGAGGAAGGGTATGACACCAACCGTGAAGAGGTGAAAAGAGTGGAATGAAGCCTGTGGAGGGGATTTTGTGGAGTACTCGATGGTTACATGAGATGGTTCTCCAGGATTTGCAATCGTCGTTTCCTTGTGTATGCGAGGAGGAATCATGGAGAGGAAACATTCGCATCAAAGAGGGTGATTAGGGCTATACTGGGAAGGTGGAGTGTTGTGGAGAGGTGGTCAGAGGGGGTTAGAGAAAATGGGAGAAGTCGGAGTATTGGTGAAGTGACGTGGGGGAGAGGGGTGTTACGGTTGAGGGAGACGAAGCATAGACCATCTGATGGAGCCAATTAGACAGCGGAGTAATAAGTGTGAATGGAGGCTCGTGATTAAATATGGTGATCAGATCAGGCATATGAGAAGCATGCGTGAAGGAGCGGTAATGATGCGATCTACCAGAGTCAATCCTACGCTAGGAGTGAAGGTAGGAGGTATTGAATGGTCGGGCCACATGGCTCAACCAGAGGGAGCCACGTGACCTAATAGGGAAATAGAAAACTAGAAAAAAAACGAAAAATCAAAATAAAATACTTAGAAGCTTCAAATCAAAAAGTGTTGAACATGAAAGTTGTAGATCCTTTTGAGATCTATAAGTTTCATGTTTAACAAAAAGTCAAAATAGGTAGTATATACATAGTTATGTCTTGTAAGTATTTTTAAGGATTAAAAATACTTGTTTTTAATTTCATTTTTACATTTTTGTATTTTAAATTTGTGACTAATGTCAAAACAAACAACATTTTTCTATTTCTATGGGATTTTTGGTATTTAATAAAACACAGAAAAAAGAGCACATTAATTACTAATTTATATACAATAATTGGGGTTAATTATATACAAGAGCTCAAATGATAAAGTTAGTGAATTAATTTGCATTTTATTGAATAGTTTAATTGAGATGGATAATAAAT
The DNA here is from genome assembly GCA_037367405.1 of Ottelia alismoides. Classification (NCBI taxonomy): domain Eukaryota; kingdom Viridiplantae; phylum Streptophyta; class Magnoliopsida; order Alismatales; family Hydrocharitaceae; genus Ottelia; species Ottelia alismoides. The sequence continues at coordinate 317,899 of JAZKJV010011182.1, read as the reverse complement.
AGTAATTGTGATGATAAATAATGGGTTTATCACTAGCATTCATATATACCCACAAACATATATCGATACACTTACAAACATGACAGCATACCTATATACACTGTTATATACCCACATGCATATCCATATACCTCATACACTTACATACAAGCCTACTTATATACCACATGCATGGATACACGCCCACTTTTCATGACTGTGGTTTGATTTTTTTTACCTTTTTCTCAAATTTCTTATGATATTTAAATATCTTGGGAACTTTATAAGATGTTGAACTAGAAGAGCGAGCGACATCGCTCGAATGTAACAATACCTAAGTCAAATTAGTTTTGATATGGACCAATTTAGTATATTTTCTTAATCTATTCTATCCCTACCTGATATTTACAAAATAAACATCAAAGTCGCACGGAGCCTTGAGGGGAATTTCCCATCTTGTAAAGCTAAGACCCCGACAACTATGAAAAATAAAAATATATAACACGTGATGGAGGGATCAATTTCCAAAATGTGTTGCACATGCCTCTCATTGTGCAGGGCCACACTTGACCTAGTGTGGAAGGATGCACATGTGTAAATGAGATTTTATGCAATTTCATGCAATACCTTATGCATTCTATATGTCGGGCATATCTAACATATACATAGTAGGCATTTAATATGCTAATGAATTAGGATTATGTTACAATGGCATTTACATCGTACATTGATATTGACTAAACAAATGCGTGTACACATTTACATTACACATTGACATTAGTTTACATTACACAATGACATTTGCTTTTTTTGACAAAAATACAATGACATTTACATTACCACAAATTACACAAAAATTAATACACATACATTTAACACACATATACGCACACATTAACATGCAAACTTCAACGATACACATACTTTATTAGAAATATCACATCCGCATTTATATTTATATTATAAATCATAGTCCGAGTTAATTAAAATAGTAGAAAAGGGAGCATTTACTAAAAGAATTAGACAAAAATACAAGCATCGAGCATAGTACATGTACTTAATATCTATTGTTTATTTTAGGCATTTCAACGAACACATACAGTGCATAATAAAGATAACACATATAAGAAACTACAAATAACGAACTGACTAAATAAATATACATATTAAAGAATGAAGATACAAGAGGCATACCTAGGTATTATACCTCTTAGGTCGATCGATGCTTTGCCAGAATTGCAAGGGGAGAAGGAGATGGCAGAGGTTGAGAAGACAAAGTTGAGGGTTGGGATGGCGAGGGTTGTCAGGGAGGAGGCTCGTAGAGGGTGACTGGACATAAGGAGGACATAGAGAGGAGGATTTTGGGTGTCGCTATGGTCGCTAGGTTGAAGAGAGGAGTGTTTTGGGAATCGAAGAGAGAAATAAGGTTATGTTTCTGTTTATGTTTAAGAAAACATGAGCACAAATGGGGGACTACCAGTGATCACACATGAGGTGCAAAATTGGTTGCCTAAAATTTGTTGTTGCACATTTTAGTATGTGAGCACTGATTGTTGGATTATGTTCGCATTTTATGTTACGATCACAAACTCACTATATGTGGTCGCTATATGCTAGTAATAGCACAAATTTCTTGTAGTGAGATCCAACCTCCTCAACTATGATGTCCCTAATCCCGCGATAATTGCGCACTAGGAAAAGGAGACACGGATAGCCTTTGTTGTGACTTGATTTCCTAAGATATGCCTCAAAAGTAAATGTAAGCTAATAGCCCAATAGATACAACAATGCAAAACAATTAGGTGGATATAAGGGGTAACAAGTGTGTGTAAGGAGTAATAGTCAACAGAAATAAAAAGTAACCGGGAGGACTAGGTTGTTCTTTCCCATCCTTAATTGCATATGAACTCAAATCTCTAGCTTCGTGTAGTTTGAATTAAAGTATATTTTCAAATTCAGAGTGAAGTATTTTAGACAAATCCCCATCATGTTTGCATTTTGTCATGGCAAGTATTTGGTGGATCCTAAATTCTACAAAGATTGCATAGTTTTCACAGGAATATTTCAAAACATCAATATTTTAGCATGAGCAAGCATGTACTCATTCATGATAATTGCGAAAGGATAAACAAGTGATAAAATAGAAACCATGAAGTAAAATAGGATATATTTTCTAACAAACAAATATCCATCCACACCACTATTGGACATGCGAGCCCACAATGAGCCATTATACAATACATGTTATTGCAATTATCATTCCCTGATCTGAAATGAAGAATAACTAATTTGCATAATAGGTCCCTTAGTACAATTAGGGTTATGTACCACACCCATCTTAATGATCATACAGTTGTTGATTCAATTATTGAGTCATAGAGGTTGGTGCTTGGATGAACATCTAAAGAGTTAGATTGAGGACTCATCAAGCACCGTCTAATGATTGTTAAGATATGATCTCCAGCCTGAGTAGAAGATGGAAATTCTTTCTCATTTAGGCTGATATCTGACCGACTTCTTGATGCATGTCCTCTACATAGGAATAGAGATTCAGAGGTGTCAGTTTAGTTAGGTCAAAGAGTTGACTTAACGAGATCGAAATAACCAAAGTCCTATGTCGTATGCTGTCACGATATAGGCACGTACCCTCTGACCAGAGACAAATGTATTACTATATGTCTGAGTATATACATTTGGCAGACCAATAGGTTGATGACCTAATCAAGGTCTATACACCGGTGCGCTGGTGTGCATATAAGGGCATATGAGTAATACGATCTCTCAAAGGGATCATACATGTTTATTATTGAACCGGAAGACATGAGCTCACTCATGAGAAATTGGGAAGAATCAAATTCTGTGCACGGTAATCTCGCTTTGGAAGCTTGACCGAATTTGTAGGTTTGCTATATACTTTTACAAAAGTATATGATCAACACCTGGGTATGATATATGCTTTTGGGAAAGCATATGATCAATACCAACTCTCAATGATCGAATGAGAAACTTGATGATAAAACTCTGAAGTAGATAGTGTAAAATTGATCTTATACTTCGGGTTTATTCTAGGTCTTCTAGTATGAGGATGTATAGGTATTAGGAATACATGAGGGTGATGTGATCATAAACGATTGTATAACCATGAACCTTCCATTCCGAGGGAATGATGAAACAGGTCTGGATTTTAGTGACTCCTCTCATAGAGAAGTAATCTGATCTCAATCCAACTGATGGACATTAATCTGAATGTGATTCAGATGTAATGTGAAAATTAGATTTGTGGTCTTGATTTAACCAAGCATCTATGGGAGGTCCGCAAGATCTAGATTTGAGATGTGATCTCAATATCCAAGTCACTATACGTGGAACAATACAATTGCCATGTCCTTATCTCCAATATCCGTGGAAAAAGCGCATTATCCTTGAAAGAGTTCATGGATAATTTCATTGTTGATATATGTATCCCAGCATTGAGAAAAATGGATAATTAAATGTAATTTAATTATCATGAATAATATGATTTTGATTCATATTATAAGGAGAGTTATCTAAGATAATTAAATGTGATTTATTCATCAAAGATGTGAATAATGTGAATGTGATTCATATTATTTGGCCACATGAGAATTAAGATCTAAGATGATTAAATGTGATTTAATTATCATGGATAAGAATAATGTGGATAGCACTATCCATATTATTTTGGTATATTATAAATGTGATTTATAATATATTAAAGAGAGCATATTATGATTTATATTTGTTGATTAATTGGTAATGTGAATTAGATTCACATTGAATGATTAATTGAAAATATAATTACATTTTGTTTTGGTATGTGAATATGATTCACATTTTTTCAATGGCATGATTGCAATCTTCACAAGATAATTATGAATTATTTTTGTAAAATAATTTACAACAATTGTTGTTGTAAATCTTGGAGATATCATGAGCCTATGAGATCTCATGAGATAATGAGATCTCATGAGATAGTGAGATCTCATGAGAAGAGTGGCCGTCTCCCTTTTTAGGGGATGAGGTTTATCTCCTCATTATCTCCAAGACCAGTCAAAGTGATTTAAATTGGGATTAATTATGTTGATTTATCAATATAAATTAATTCAAATTAAATCAATTCTTGTTGTGTTTTTATAACATCTTAGCCAGTGAAAGAAACACAAATCAATCTCAACCATTAATTGTGTGTTGTCCATGGATTGAGATCCATGGACTCCCAAAACCATATATAAGAAGAGGCACCCCTTGCTATTCGAAGGATACATTTACGATAACAACGAATGCTCTCTTCATATCTCTCTCTCTCTCTCTCTCTCTTTCCCCTTACACGTCATGTGCCTCTCTCCCTCTCTCTCTCATGGCCGTCCACCATGGAGCCATTGAGAGAGTCATGATCGCAGCAGCATCGTCGTTATGCTACCGGAGTACTTTCTCGTGCATCTCCGTCTCCTTCGATGCGCCTTGCTTGTGAAGAAGATGTCAGATCTCGTGTGATGAGATCAGGAGATTCGTCACTTGGATCATCAACATGGATTGCGAGAAGGATGTGTCTCATCAACGCGCTCGCAAGCGTCTCCTCCGTCGGATCAGACTTGAGACAGGAAGTCTCTTCGTTTATAGACTTGATAGCAACCAGCTTCAAGAGATAAACCTTATACCTATTGTGGTTTAGTGAAACGATCCGAGAAAGGTTCTTGGTCATGTGGTTTCATCTCATTTAAAATTTTAAATTCCACTGCATCGACCAACTAGTATGACTAGTCGCTCCTGATCGCATTCGATGCGATCCACATGCTTTCATGATGCGCTTGATGATCCCCCCCATATCTTTTAAGTGATATCAGAGCCAGATTGGAGGTTTTGGATTCGATCCATAAACCTAAGAAGATTTGGGCTCGTGAAACTTTTATCGCATTTCAATTTTCACAACTCTGTTTTGTGATAAATTTTGATCCTGTTTAAAATGTTTAAATACAAAATTTTAAATTGAATAATGTTCCCCATTAATTAAGGAAACATTAGGATTTGAGTTTGCTTGATTTGGAATCTGATAACTCTAGTTATGATCTTTTTATAACCATATATCCACTATTTCGGGGATGGCAAATGATGGCGTAATTAAGGAGTTAATTGCTATTTTAAAACACTTGAAAATGTGTTCTAATCTAGGTTCTGTTTTAAATCAAGTTAGCAAACTTTAGAAACTGATTTTTCATAATTTGAATTTTAAATGAATGAGATATGCTAATTTTAGTAAGTGAAGGTCACTGCTGAAAATTGAATTCCTAATAATGAACCTTGTGATAGTCATTTAATAAACTTATGAAATTAATGGTTAATTTCCTAGAATAATAATGGATAATATTTGAGAAATATTTGAATGATAATTGTTCCCTTAAATGACATTGCCTCAACCAATAAATGATTAGATTTGATCTAGATCACTAATTGGTTACTTGATACATTTTCAACAAACATGTTGCTTGAATAGGTTTGGGAATTTGTCTAGCAAATTTCCTTATAATCAAAATTGTTTTGATTATTACTATATGGTATAATTTCCGTTGAAAAACCAGTGATCATCTCAAGTACACAATGATCGATTTGGCATTATCATTTCCTGAGGTGGATATGGTGTCTAGTCGGGGAGCGTTGGGGTAGCAGGTTGTACCGTGTGCGGTCTGTCCCACTCCCATCGGTACTGGCCATGATAGCAGGTGTATTTTTTAATAATCATGGTGTATTTTTTAATTATTAAAATTTGAATTAACACGTACTTTGAGATAATATCATATTTTTTCAAGTAACCATCAAGTTTGTTGATTGAATTAGATTGATAATTGATTTAATGTGATTAAATAAATTATATAAAATTAAAACACTCTAATATGAATTGATGTGTATTTCCCTTGTAAGAATTAATTATATGAATATGATTCATGATAAATAATTAAAATTTGAATATGAGATGGAGGATCACATAAGTGACATCCATGGTCTCCCGCCAAGGCGAAGGGTTCCATCTCCAGATATAGGTTGTAGGAGACACCTATCCGAAGTGACAGCTCCTGCATACAATCCATTTGGATCAGGCTCTTCGCTTCTCGAAAGAGTAAGGACGTATGCGTAGTGACCTCAATATCGGATCCTCATATTATTGGGGCGATATTGGATTGTGCATAGCGAGTTGTATTCCTATTGATGGTTGGTTCAATTAATGACAGGTGTTATTTTTTGGCCTAAAAGTTCTCTTTAATTGCAAGTAGGTCCCTATGATATGTTTGGCTCATTTCTTATTAAGTAAATGCTAAATTGATTCCAAAAAATCTATAAAAAATGCTGTTAGCTCCTTCTAATATGTAATATTTATCGTAATTATTGTGGATTAGTTTAATGTCATTTGACACTTTCTAAAAAACAAAAACCCTAAAAATGTTCTCTCTATTTTAGAAAATACATAAAAATTCGAAAAACCCCTTTGAAAATTGTATAAAAAAATTATTGTGTTTTTTGTGTGCTTTACCTTTAGTATCAGTTTTGTTTTAAAACCTATAAAAACCCTAAAAAACACAAAAGATTTAAAATTTTATAAAAATCATAAAAAATTCTAAAAAATCAGAAAAATACAATTTCAGTTCTTATTTGTAGCTCTTTTTATCTAGTTTTACATAAAAATCGTAAACAGGATTTTAGGGCATGTTAATTAATTTTAATTTGCAATTTAATCCTAGTTGTGCACTGTTTTAATTTTTATCCTTTATTTGATTTTTGTAAAATCACAAAAACATCAGAAAAACCCCAGAAAATTATCAAAAATACTTTCAATTTCTAAAACCCAAAAATATTTTTATTTGAATTTTTGAGCATTTCTTGGCTTAAATAAAAATTCACAAAGTTTGTTGATTACTTTATTTTCTTATTTACCTGATTTTCTTCCTTAATTAAAATCATAAAAATTTGTAAAATTAAAACCAAAAATATTTTGGCTATTTTATCAAACCCAACTATTTCGTACATTTATGTGCTCCTTGTGTTCGACCTTGGTTGCTATATCAGAATAAAATAAATAGTGAAGACCGTTGACATTTTTGTGCTTTGATTGTTTTATTTATCTATTTGATTGTGTGGTTCTCTCTTTTTCTTGATTGAGCATCGACCTTGTGATTCGGGTCGTAATGACCCTTTGATTACTTGATTCCCTAACCTGTGTCGCTCGACAGCTCATCAGAATTGTGCCGTTGTCGGGGAGCACGACTTAGTAGTCGCTTTTTCAGATTTTTGCCTATTTTTATATCTTTCTTATATAACTATTTTCTGACTTATTTCTGTTTCACTTTTTATGCGAAGAACCGCCCGAGGATGCTTTGGAGGAGACCCGTATTCGAGGAGGAGAAGAGAAGACCGGGGATTAATTATATTAAAATGAGTAGAATAGTTAGTTTTATTTTCAGTAGAACATTTATTCTTGTAATAATTTAGACACTTGGACTCTTCTTGGACTTGAACCATCGGGATCTGTTTCATCGAGCACCGGTATGCTTGGGTGACCTCACCACGATTTTTCATCGGTTTTGTTTTTATCGTATTTTTCTTTCTATTTGATTCCCGTAATTTTGGCCCCTACACTTAGGATTTTTTTATTGATTGTGACGTAATTAGATAATGCCCAATACCTAATTGCTTGCTTGTACCTATAGCTTGTAATTGGACCTAGCTAAAAATAATTAATAAAAAGCTAACTTGATCGATTGAGAGGTCACGTGCTGCTAAAGGTCGTATCCAGCACGTGTAGAATCCATTGTGGCAGACACTGATCGACCTCCAAGATTGGACTCAGACCTCTGTCTCTGATTAGTTAGCTATTGTTCTTCACGATCATTAGAAATTGCTCGTATTAAAGCCGATTTCTTCATGCATCATTTAGTTAGTTTATTTTCAGTCTTTTAATTTATGCACGGATCACCCTGCATGTAGAGTGCTGGTGACAGGTACACATTTCTATCTTTGCATGCATCATAGTGTTTGATCGTGCATTGACTTTTTCGACAACCTCCCCCATTTTTGGACTTAAAATAACTCAGGAGATCGAAAATTTCATTAGGCCCTCAGTGTCGAGGTAGTTGGACAGAGAGAGTCAGTTCTCCCCCTCTATAGACCAGTAAGGGACAGGGAATACATGGATGCTCACTCTGGACCCAGCACTGAGCTTCCGCTTCACCTTCTAGTTGCTTGGTGAATGAAAAGCATCTCGGAATGGGGGTCGAGAAATATATATTAATAGCGAGACTCCCCCAAATATATAGTGGCCTTCACTGACCGGATAATTAGGGGGAAAGTGCGCTCGACATCACGTCTCCGGGTCAAGGGCGCTCCGCGAGGGGCTAGGTGGGTCTCATTGCGGCTCTCTTAACCTTCGCTTCCACTTTCTATATAATCAGCTTCGACTAGATCCTTTCTATCACCGACCACTAGTCCAAAGGCTCCTACGCTCTATCTCTAGACCCCCTACCATCCCCTCACCTTCGATGCTGATCTCTTTCGAAAGCAGCGCGGGGATGCTGGCACGGTGGCAGAACAGTCAGGGGACTGGGTGCGAAGAGATGTCAGAACATCACCTTGGATACATTCCCTCACCATTGCTAGCCTCGACGTGCCCGGAGGCACGGAAGCAAAGATGGTGGAGATAGACTTCTTTCCTCCGGCTGCGAACAAAGTCAGGCAAAGCTCCCGAAGCCTCACTTCACCCTGCTTCAATGGAAGGATGGTGATACCATACACATAATCTGCCTACCTTGCTCAGTCCCACGAACTTCTAAATCCCGGAAAGTCAGGACCATGACGAACTCTCTGAGAGATATTGCCTAGGAATGCCCTAAGCAGGTGGATACTAGCTCCCTCTGGCTCTCCTTCTAGAACGGAGGTCTCAAGACACCCAGCAATAGGGCTTCCTTAACATAGGCTTGATTTGGCAGAGTCCTGTGTTTTTAATAAACAGTCGCTACCCCCTGACCTGTGCCGCTTTCCCCCAACCTCAGAGGAGGGGAGAGCACCCCTTCTCCCGAAGTGACGGGGTCATTTTGCCTGTTCAACCATTTTGAGCTTGGCGTTGTTCCTATTTTCCCGAGCTAATATTATATAAGTTTGTCTGTCTTCCTTGATCCCAAAACGGACGATGATTGGTTTTTCGTGTGGTTCTGGTCTTCCTCTGTAGTTCCGGGTGAAAACGCGGTGATGATTGTTCCTTGGCAGTCTTCGCTAAGTGACGCAGCGCTTCGAACCCTAGACTATGGGCAGGGTTTTCCTTTCCGGTCTGTCTGGGAAGGGGAGGGGGGCTCGGGCACGCGAAAAGAAGTCGGGCATGAACTCCCCGCACCAAGTGTTTGCAAACCACTTCAATTCGTAAGTGCCAATGGAATCGCTTAGAGTGGACGGTCGAAGGCCGCGCTGCCAGCCTCCCCGCTCCGAGTGGTAGCGAACCCTCAACAGTGACTGTGTAAATGCGCCGATATATAGTTGCGGTCGAACGAGGCTAATAAGTCAAGTAGTAGTGCGAGCCCATAATAGGAGGAGTCTGAGTGCCTCACGTCAGGGATGAGATGCGGAGGATGGAGCCAGGGAAAGATGAGATTCCAAGCATGATAAGCGTATAAGAGAAAGGAAGAGCACAAGAGCGGGATCAGAGCTATTACTCAAGGCTTCCAGGTGAGGGGCAGAGAGGGAAGTCTCAGGCGAGTTCGACAGTCAAAAGGAGAAAAGGACAAGGGAAAAAGCCAATGACTTATAGATGGTCGACTTCCCCGCTTGTCCTGGTGCCTGGCCTGGTCTCTACCCGGAAAGCATGTCCCGCCTGGGCAGATGAAAGCTACTTTCCTTGCGATGGTGCAATCCTCATCCTTCCGCTACTATATATTACTGTCCTCTCAGCTCCCAACTATATAGCTGGGCAAACCTCTCTCATCAGATCCGTGTTGGCAGCGAAAGCCGAAGCATGATGGATAGGTGATTGATCGACCTCAAATCTCTAAATCGGGACTGAGGATAGGAGAGTAGTAGGAAGTCTCCGGTAGGGATCATGGTCCTCCTCTTTTCTTGCAAGCCGGCCATCAAAGAAAGGATCAAAATCCGGCATTCTCACTCTTCTACTTATTACCTGGCGGGTCTCTTCTCTGTATAGCGTTGGCTTGGGGGTTGCTTCAACAGCCCCGAATAGACTTGTTACGATCCATTGGTTCATATAGAATCCATGTCCTAGGTCTATCAAAAAACATTCTTTTCGCTAAGCGTATATAATAAAATAGAGTGAAAGGCCCGAAACCAAGGGAAACAGACAGCTAAGCGAGATTAACGTGACGCTAAATTCATTCCCAACTATATCAAAAGCGTAGAAAGATCAGAAACTGTCAACTCCCTATGAGCCAGCCGGAGATTGCGCGGGACCGGAAGAGCTGTAGACGGAGGCTATCTATAATAAGAGGGAGAAGTGAAGGCATGAAAGCCAGGAGCCGGGTTTCATTCACATGTCACTGCGCCCCGGGGGATGGTTGTTGTTATCTTGCTTGTGGTATTGCTTTCATTTGAAAAATACCTAAAAAAGGGACAACCATAAAATTTGGAGTGCTAATGCAAACTTGACCCTAAAATCCACCTCATTTAAAAATACTTGTTTTGGGGAGAGTCACCCCCTCATTGGTTGATTTGTATGTAGCGAGAGAGTGATCCACACACTAGACTAGAGCCATACCTGAACTTCCTTCAGACTATTGGTCTTGTGGTTAGTCGTTCTCTAGTGAGGATTTCTCCGGATAGCCGGTAATCGATCCGGGACTTCCTTAGCTGATTGGGCAGATCGGGTAGCCGGTAAATAGTCTTCACCCATACTGGCTGGGAAAGATCTAACTGTGGGATTGGGCCAATCTTTTGGGAGCATCGGGTTCCTAACAGCTCGCTTAATCGCACTTATAGATTGATTGATCACCTAAAATAAAATTGACAAGATTAACGACTGAACCTTTACGGTCATCATCTCGTGTTGCGTAGGTGAATTGGGGGTTGACTTCTAATCTTGTTTGCTTTCCAGATCTCATTTGCACTTATCCCTGCATCACGATTATGGGAAGGAGGTCCCTTAGGCTGCTTTTGGCAGCACCGCTCTCGAGCACTCATCCCCACTCATCTAGGGCGGTTTTAGAGAGCCCATACCCGCTCTCCGAACCTGAGTTTGCTGCCACCCTGTTCTCCCTCGACCACCCTTCTTCCATCAGTCCTGAGGTGCCTGAGCAGAGACCAGTGCAGCAATTCGTTCATCTGACGTCAACTAAGTTGGGGTATTTTGCCTATGCAGAGACCCGCGAGATGGCCAGCTGTGAAGGACACGTTGATGAGAAGCCCCAGGGTTTGACTTATATTCTTGATCAGGGCACCATCAACAACACGCTTCTAGCCTCCCTGGAGACGATGCAGAGATAGATTAGAGACCAAGGAGCATTTATGGCAGAGGTGCACAGAGAGATTGCAGAGATGAGAGCCGGCAGAGACCAACCGCAGAGATCAACTGATGAATATACATTTCATCATCTTTATTCATTTATTTTAGCTTACAATCCCTTATAAAACACATGTATATAACATTAATTCCATATTCTTACTAACTTGCATCTGTATGTAAATATTGTACATATATTATTATTATTTTAACCTAAAATAAATAAATATAGGAAAAATAAAGAAAATAAAAAAAGGAAGAAGATTGTATATATGCAATAGATATAGGTTGACCCGAACCCTGAGAGAAGGTCAAGACTTGACTTGATCGACCAGGAATAAAGTAGAGGGAGATAGGGTCCTTAATCAAAAAATCAAAAAAATATGTGTTGTAAATATTTGTATACTTACACTATTTTATTTGTACATAAATTGACCTAAAATTAAATAATTTTTTTAAAAAAATTGTAAATAAAAATCTTTTTAAATAATAAAAAAATGTGCAAAATAAAATCATGTACAGATTAAAGCAACAATACTTGGAAAAAGCCACTAAGCGATAAAGACTAATCGTGGTTCCATATGAACTCAAATTGAACCAAACTCACTTCCATTGTATTCTAAATTAAATTATCTTTAAAATAGCTTTGATTTCATAATTCTTAGAGTTACGGTTGAAAAGTCGGGTTTTTGGGTTGGTTGTGCAATTTTACCATTTTGTTATATTGATTATTTTGTTTTTTGTACATATTATATTTTTAATAATTGTAAATATTGTTTACTATAATTTAAAGTAAACAAAAAATTTAATAAAAAAATGTGTAAAATTATTTCCTTATTTGTACATGTGTATAATGTACATTATGTATATATGATATGTATAAAATTGACCTCCTTATATAAAAACCACAAAAAATTATTATCTAACATTAATTAGTTAAATTAATATATTACGAAATTTTGTTTTATTTATTATTTATTCATTTATTTGATTTGAAAACATATCATGTATATATGATTTGATTTTATACCTTAAATAACCACCATTAAGGTGGCTAATTAATTTTTGTAAATTAATTATTTTAGTTATTTTATTTAATTATGGATTTTATTTTAATTAATTTATTTATTTTATTGACCACTAAATACCTTCCTTTTTGTAATTATTTTCCTTTTTTATTTTTCTTCTCTTTTTTATTGAGCTCCTCCTTCCTCATTTATCTTGATCAATCCTTTGGGAGAGGAGCCTATTCTCCAAGAGCATTCTTATCGCAAAGAGGTGCCTAGTCTCCGAGCCGTCCGGTGACAGGAGTCGGTCCTCGAGGCCATCACGGCATTCATCTGCTTCCATTGGTGAGATTCATTTTATTTCTCATTTTTAATCTAGGTTAATTTCAGTGTAATTTATAGTTTAATTTTGTTGTCATTTTCTCAATTTTAATTCATAGATTTTAATCGCAGTTAATCGTACTCATCATATTTTATTCCGATCCAATTCGATTTTTCACTCACATCAAGATCCCTACATTTCATGTTCTATCTCTCACTACCTCTCACATCCGATCACGCATGGTAGTCGGATCTCCGGATCTTTCTCTCATCTCATTAGATCCGCATTTCCATTCACATCTTCCGTCCAATAATTGTGGACCACGCCGTCGTGCTCGTGCCCTCCTGTGTTTGTGCAGAATTAAAAATAAAAAATAAATATTTCTTAACATTTGTTTTGCATGATATAAAAAATAAAAAATAACTTAAAAATATAAAAAATATATATTTTTTCTTACATTTTCTGCAGGTAAAAAAATCACAAAAAATGAAACGGGGGAGGGGGGCGCAACCCCAGCCACGGTCGTCCTCTACTACGACCCCCTTGGCCGCTGCACACCTCATCGGCTAGCCACCACACTGCATGCACACACCCCAGCTGTAGGAGTGCCGATGACCCACTACGCTTTGGCACATCTCCTCCGCACCACCAGATCTTGATCACTTGTGCGAAAGACCGTCAATCATTGCCGGAGAGTTCAGCAACCCCTCCACTATGCGAAGGACCATCACCACCATCACCGAGGATCTAGGGTGACCACGAGCCACCGTCCGCCTGGAGCTCCTCCAAACCAGTTCCTGGCGGAGCTTCCTTCAGCGCCCGAACCCGCCATCGCCATCTCTGCCCGAGGACCACTCCATCGCACAACACACATAACTGCTTGTGATCGTGTCTCCTCCCATCCTCCGCCATACACGCTCGCGCCTTCCTCTGCGCACCCTCGCGTAAAGCCCCATCGAGCCGCCTCACTGACCTAACAGTGGTGGTCGCCCTTGTGCCCTTTAGTCTTGAACAGGAAGAAACGACGAACCCTAGGGGACTTTAAAAAATAAAAAATTAGAAAATTGTATATCAACCCTAGAGATTCTAGATATTATAAAAATGCCCCGCCTGCAGCCTGTCACGTGCATAGCACACATTTTTTGGGTAATTTGTGAAATCTTCCCTGTTGTTTATTATTGTTATATTTTCTACAAGAACTTTAAATAAATTACATATCAGCCTTTCTTATACAGACTATTTATTGGCTTGTCTTTTATATTGAAATAAATATTTTTATTAATCTGAAAATTTGAGAAAAATTTGGGTAGACTCTTGTTGTGTCTTGTCATTATATAAATTTTTCGTGGCATTTTATTATTGTTTGATATCATTAAAAAATAAAAAACACTGCATTTTCTCTACCAGAAATTTGAAAAATTCATAAAATTCAAGTATTGCATTTAAAATTCCAAAAATTAGATTGAGTGTATTTTATTGTCTTTTAATTTTTATGAATTTTTTCACGCATTAAATGTTTTCAAAAGCCAAAAAATTGAAAAATACCAAAAATCTTAGAAAAATCAAAAAATATTCTACAAAAATCCAAAAATCATGATTTCACTTCCTATCTGTAGATATTCGTCTATATTTTAGCATAAAAATAGTCTCTAGGAGTTTTGGGCACTTATAATATTTTTAAGTTGCAAATTACTCCAAAATGTGCATTGTTTATCATTTTTTTCCACTATTTGATTTTTAGAAAAATACAAAACACCTGAAAATTCTAAAAAAAATCCCAAAAATATTTCAAAGCCTTTAAAATCCAAAATTATTTTATCTATAATTTTCTGAACATTTTTGACTATTTTGAAAACTACAAAAAGTGTGTGGTGTATGTATTTTTTCCCTTGTGCATATTGTTCCTTATTTTTGAAAATAAAATAATTGTAAAATTCAAAATCATTAAAAAAATTGAAAATCAGAATATACAAAATTAGAAATAAAAATTCAAAAAAAAATAAAAAGACAAAAAATCTCATAAAAACCAAGCATAGTGTTCATAGGATTCCTTCATTATTTCATTGACATAACTTCATTGACATAATAACCTTAAGGAATTGTAGCCTCCCTGAGTTCGATCCTGTTTCTATACAGATAAAATTAAATAGCAAAAAATTCGCTCGGTTCATTATTCTTGTAATTAATTTTGTAGCTTGAGAAAGAAAAAAATTGTTTGTTTGTTGCGGGATATTTAGGGTTACGATGACATTGTACTTATTCTCATCTAAATAAAACCTTGAAAATCTCGTATCAACACCAGCTGGTGGAGATATCGTAGCACCTGGAGGAGGAGCAGACGGACACCCAAAGGATCAGCCAGAGCCGGTTAGATAGCTACGACCGATGAGACAGTTGCACAACCCTGGTGCAACCCTCACCCATCGTTGGATCCAGCTTCCGGAGATTCTGGGCAACTTCAAGCTTGGCCCCCATACGATCCAGTTATTGCCCAAGTTCCATGGGATAGCCACTGAGGAGCCGTATCTACACCTGCAAGAATTTGAGATGATCTGCAGTACAGTCCACGATAGATTCGTAGACGAGGACACCATAAAAATGATAGTATTCCCTTTCTCCCTGGTTGATAGAGCACCCTACTGGCTGAAGCATTTAGTGAGATATGTTACTACTTGGGAGCAGCTCCGAACTGAGTACTTAACAAGTACTATCCACTCGGACGGACCAATGCAGCTCGAGATCTGATCAACAACTTTACCATGATCCCCAACGAGCAGTTTCATGAGGCGTGGGATCGCTTTATAGAGTTCATCTTCCGATGTCCACACCATGAGATTTCCAAGCCCAATCTTGTGCAGAGTTGATTTTGTGGGCTAACACTGGAGCTATAGGGGATTGTCAATGCCTTATATGGAGGGTCCTATTTTGCTAATGGTCCATCTACGAGGAGATGGCAGAGAACTACATGATGATGTCCCGGACACGTCTACAACCAGGGGAAGCCCCTTCCACAGGTCGTATCCTATCAGGGGATAGCACGGGTTGATGAAGGTCCATCTACTTCGTCAGCAGCAACAGCACTGGTAGAGTCTTTAGCAGCTGACACGGGATTATTAGTGAGAAGTTGGACTGCATAGAGATAATAGAGAAGAAGCAGTGCCAGGGCATGACACATATAGACCAGTTGGCACAGACACTCAGTGATATGAAGACCCATATCTTGTGCCTCCCGGAGGTACAGACAGCTTCTCAGCCCCGTTCCAAGTCATGGGATGAACCCAGCAGCCGCAGCTCTTCCCAACCACTTGCCCAGTACCGCCAGGTCCACCATATTCAGGCAGAGCTGGTTCAGTCGTTGCAGCACTACTCTTAGCCGCCGCCATATCAAGACACTCAGATGGTGGTCTATCAGCATGATCAGGCTCTGGCAGTTCTTCCCCCATCCCCTTACGAGTAGGAGTCGTTGATGGAAGTCAACGGGATTTGGTATGATTGTCCGCAACCCGGTATCTGTCGTGGTCATCAAGAATTCAGGTGGTCTACCAGAGGCACCTCATCCTAGCAGTAGCCTCCAGCTCATGGCAGATAGAGTAGCCATCCTCAACAGCAGTAGCCCCAGTACTCCCAGCCATCGCACCACCACCATCAGGGTTCTCGTCCCTACCATCAGGGACAACAGTGAAGGTATCAGCAACCGCAACAGTACACTCATCCTCCTCCACATCAGTCACAGCAGAGCCAGACTCATTTCCAACGAGGCAAACTCATCTAGTTCTCATGGACCCGTCTAGGAGAACCCAACCCTTGATGATCTCGCCCGCCTACTCTTAGACCAGCAGGCATCCTTTTGACGGGAGATGGATGAGTTCTGGCAGAAGATGAGGGACATCATAAAGGGAAAGGCTGTCATACCTGCTCAGATTGAGCCCAATCTGAATAATCTCAAGAAGAAGTCTGAGCAGGTACAGTTCACAGAGATCACCACTCTTAGTGATTCATTGGGTGATATCTCTTCCTACATATTTGATGTTGATTTTGTGACACTTAGGAGCGGTAGGTTGCCAGCCGGCGGCGCCTCGTTTGAGCAATGACCACATAGAGATCCAAGAGCATCAAACGAGGAGGATAGCTGTGTTGATGCCCCTGATGATGTTGATGACGGTGGTGCTGAAGCCACCAAGGATGATGATCTAGTCGACGGTACTGAGGCCGTCACTTCTCCATATGTAGTCGGTGGTACTGACGTCACCATTCTACCAGATGCTGAGCCAGAGCGTGGTGTTGATGCCGTGAAGACAAATGTCGTGAGTGGTGCTGATGCCACCAGTTTTCATCCAGTTGTGTTTCCCCCTGTTATATCTCAGGATAATTTTGAAAAGATAAAAAAATAATAAAGGAATGGTTTCTTCATCTTCGAGTCCATATGTGTTGCAGGCTAATCTTGGTATGGGCTCCATTCCATCACAGGCACAGGAACCTCTTCTTAGCCCTCTATCTGAGAAGGGCCCAGCTATCCCCTTCCCTCAGGCACTCCGCTTGGTAAAGGGGAATAAAAAAGAAAATTTAAAAAGGATACAATAGTAAGAGTTTAACCAGCAGATGATAAACAGATTTTACATCCAGCTGACTCTACAGGAGGCACTTAAGCATATCCCTCTCTTCCAAAAGAACCTGAGAGAGAAGACTACATCCACAAGAAGATAAGGAACCACAATGCAGAGATCCAAGTGCTCACTCGTGCCACATGCTTTGCGATTCAGAACCATTTGCCAGCCAAGAGGCCAGATGAAGGAGCTCCTTATGTCAGATGCCATATTCAAGAGCAGCAGTTCGATCGAACACTATTAGACAACGGCTCTTCCATCAACCTCCTTCCGGCAACCTTACTCGAACGATTCGAGTTTAGCCCTCTTCGACAGAGCAGGGCAGTCCTTCAGTTTGATGATCGATCTGTAAAGAGGCTGAAGGGGTTGCTGAAGGACGTTGTCATCACAATTCAAGGCCCGAAATTCTATGTGGACTTCGTTGTTTTGGATATGAAGATCTCTTAGTCTGTGACAGATACCCCCATCATATTAGGACGTCCATTCTTGGACCTAACCAAGGCGGTGTTCGACCATGATAATGGGAAAGTATACTTTCACATCGAGGGCGAGAATATACAAATAGAGACGATCGACGAGACTAGAGCACGAGATTCAGCTTGCTCAGAGCAGTTCAGCGATGCAGAGCAGATGACAGAGGCAGAGCGAGACACCCACTAGGAGTGTGATTTTGTGATCACAGATGATGAATCCGTTTGGTCCGACCCCATTTCACGAGCTCTTGTCTCATCTTCAGACACTGCAGATCTACAACATCCAGCAGATGAGAGTTTGGTGAGCACATTCCTAGCAGAGGACACATTCGAGGCTGACGATCGTGCCAAGGAGAGCGAAGCAGGTTATATTTCTTTTGATTCCGATTCAGATCCCTCAGATTCAGATATTGATTGGGCATAGTTTGATGAGTTTTTACCTTGTCTGATTCCCAGAGAGCTGACAGCTAGGGTGGAGATTGAGCTACCACCGATTGCAGATACACCACAAGGGCCATCTTCACCAAAATTTCATGATCAGCGAGAGTTCTCCCATTTAGATCTGGTTGCTTTCACGCAGACATTCCAGAAGCCAAACTTGCCAGCTCCCAGTTGCCCAGAGTTAAAGCCTTTGACACAGTCATTGAAGTATAGATTCCTTGCGGGTTAGCATGAGATGTACCCAGTCATTATATAAGCAGATTTGACTGGAGAGAAAGAATCTCGTTTGATGGAGGTTCTTGAAAGAAACTGCAAGGCGATATGATGGAGCATAGCTGATCTCCAGGGGATAAGTTCAGCCATGTGTTCCCACCATATCTATCTCGAAGAGGACGCTAAGCTATCGTGTGAGTTCTAGTGACGGTTGAACCTGAATCTTCGAGAAGTGGTCATGAAAGAGATACCAAAATGGTGGAGTGTCGATTTTATCTAACCCATATCCGACTCCAAGTGGGTTAGTCCATTGCATGTGGTGCCCAAGAAGACGGGCCTCACCACAGTTGTGAGTGGGTCTGGAGAGGAGATCGCTAACCGGGTACCCACTTCTTGGAGGGTCTATGTGGACTACAGACGATAGAACCAGGCCACCAAGAAGGATCATTTCCTGCTGCCTTTTAGTGATCAGATTATTGAGAGGATCTTAATGCTTCTGATGATATGCCAATTTGAGACTCCTTCCCTGACGAGTCGATTTTTGTTGTCAACTCACTCCCATGGTACGCCAATATCGTGAACTATCTTGTCTCTAAGAAAGTTCCTGAAGATTGTCCCAAGAGCCACATAGACCGACTGAAGTCGGATTCGGGACATTACCACTGGGAGGATCCGATCCTTTTCTTTGAAGGACTGGGTTGTGTTTGGAGACGGTGTATTCTTCAGGAGGAATATCAGAGTATCCTTACTTTATGCCACAGTCTAGAGGCAGGAGGACACCACTCCAGGAAGAGGACCGCAGGGAAGGTACTTCAGTGTGGCTTATACTGGCCGATTCTATTTCGCGATGCGATCACCTTTGCGAAGTCGTGCCTAGTATGCCAGTGAATGGGAGGAACCATTGGTCCCAAGGATGAGATGTCGATGCAGCCTGTCATCATTTGTGATGTCTTTGACGCCTGGGGCATCGACTTCATGGGCCCATTCCCGTTTAGCCACGGATTCGAATACATCCTTCTGGCGGTAAATTATCTGTCAAGGTGGGTGGAGGCTATTCCAACCCGAGCCGCAGACAGCATGACTGTCTGTAAATTCATTAGAGATCACATAATCTCTAGGTTTGGGATTCCCAAAGTATTGATATCAGATGGGGGTAGTCACTTCATGAACAGAGAGGTTAAGAAGCTCTTGAAGGATTACGGCATCGAAAACCGTGTCGCTAGTCCTTACCACCCACAGACCAATGGCATGGCTGAGGTGTCGAATAGGCAGGTGAAAATCATATTGTATAAGCTTGTCCGTCTAGACAGGAAGGATTGGTCTCAGATCTTGGATCAAGTCCTATGGGCTTATTGGACAGCTTACCTGACACCATTAGTAACCTCCCCATTCAGGATGGTATTTGGGAAGCTGTGCCATTTGCCTGCAGAATTAGTGCACAAATCAGAATGGGCAATCAAAAAGATCAATTGGAACACACACCTAGGACAACAACAGAGAGAGATGGATCTGAATGAGCTTGTGGAAGTCAGAAATTGAGCATATGACAAGACTTTGGTGTACAAGGACAAAGTAAAGCGTTGACATGATAGATATATCAGACCAAGGACCTTTGTTCCTGGACAAAAGGTATGGTTGTTCAATGCAAGGCTGAAGATTTTCCAAGGCAAGCTGAAATCCAAGTGGACGGGCCCATTCATAGTCCGTGATGTGCATGATAGTGGATGTGTTGAGATCTCAGATCTCACAGATGGAGCACAAACATTCCTAGTCAATGGAAAACTGTTGAAGCACTTCATCGAACCCAATGAACAGTTAGTCCATGTTGAGGAGATTGTATTCATGCATGAGACAGACTCAGTAGATACACATAGAGTCGCGCATGAGGCCTTGCAGCAGTAAGCTCTCTCCATCAGCATCATCTAAGAAGATTCAGACCGCGATCCTTGTATATACCCACCATTCCTGTATATTCTTTCCCTCCCTCCCGCGACTCTAATCACTCGCCCCAGCTTCATATATTTCCGGCTACGACTATACTTAGGATGACCAGATCCTAAGTATGGGGAGAGAGAGAGTCACCTGAGTCTATTCAGTCTTCACTGTACATCCTCTAGATCTCATCGGTCCTCATACTCACTCATGTCCTATACTTAGGCTGACCTGAGCCTAAGTATAGGGGGGACCGATGCCCATCATGTATATATACTCATCCACTTCCCCTCTTGACCTCGTCCGCCCCGTTTTTGATCTTCTTCTACACTTAGGCTGCCAGAGCCTAAGTATAAGGGGGCAGGACGACTTCTATACATTTTTGTTCTTCTAGCTCTCCTAGCTTAGCACGAGCTATGTCTTCTTCCTCGCTTTTTCGTGCTTTGAGGACATAGCACACGCTAAGTATAGGGGGTGTGTATATATTACATATATACCTTATCCATAGCTCGTACTTTCACGTATTTTTATATATACTATACAATAATTACGGGGTGGGTAAAAATGGAGAATTTTTTTTGTAAAATACATGTGTATTTGTATACTTTGACATAAAAATAGAAAATCAAAATCAAAGGCTTCTTATTTACTCTTGCGCATCATCTCTGCATATAAAAAGTAAGAAAAAGAGTCTTGCATTTTCATCTACATAGCATGTCATCTACATCTCATCTGCATATTTTGCATATGCAAGTGAAAAGATAGTGGGTTCTGAACCAAGTTAAGAGTAGATGTTGAGGTGGGACTTGATTTGACCTTAATCCACCTAAATTCATAGGAACCTTACAGGAGCTAGAGTTAAGATTTCTCAGGTCAAGTGACTTAATTCTTTGAGTCCACAAGTCTATGTTCACATGTCATCTTGATTAGTCTAAGTAGAATATCTCGTGCACACGCATGATTCTTTTAGACAGTGACCTAACTTGGACAAGCACCATGCACGTAGCTCTTCATTGATGAGGTGGTGAGGAGGTAGAATCCTTTATCTTGGAGTAGCACACGGGTGGAAACATCCATTCTCCTCTAGGGAGGGTAGTGCATCTCAACCTAGCCTGGTGGTGTTGACGTCTAAAGACAGGACACTGTGGGTTGCAATAATGCTTCAAAAGAGGGATAGTCTACTGGATCAAGAGGAAAAACTCCTGATGTACATGCTGCACCTTGTATATAGTTCAAAAAAATTCTAAAAACTCCAAAAAATAAGACTGACCAAAATGAAAATAAAATATCTGTCGGAGTATATATATTAGCAAGAAGTCTGCAGCTAGATGACTTGGCTACACTGGTCAGACATCCTGGGATAGGTTGCTACATTGGCTACCGTCTATTCTTTTCTCCACCCCCTCCTCTTGAGCTGGTCGCACTTGAACTTAGAAGGGAATACCCCGCTCCTCGAGGAAAGAGTTACTGGACCAGGGATTTAGAGTTACCTTGTTATAGGAGGCTGGTTCTTAGCCATTTCTAATGTGGAGAGCTATTTTATACTTTACACAGTACAAGTAAAAATCATAGTCATCAGAAATTTGCGTTTGAGGATTTGTTCTGATCTGACTATTAAGGCGTCTTGAATAGAAGACTTGTGGAACTTGAAGTCTGTTAGGTCTGAAGTTCAGATCCCAATAAGATTCCGCCACATTATTAATCCAAAGGTCGAGTCAAGCTCCATTTTCAACTTTTGTTCATAACCTTGGTATGGAACCCAATTTCATTTCACTTTTGCATTTCATTTTAGTTGCTCGGTGACGAGCAAGTTTAAGTATAGGATGTTGACGAATCTGTGATTCATTACTCTAAAAGTTGAAAATAGAGCTTTATTTCCGAGTAATTAGCTTCATATTTCCACTTAGATTGCATAACTAGCATTCATGCATGCATAAATAACATCTGTATTTTAGCATTCATATTTGCACTAAATAAGAAACCAAATCCACTTGTAAAAATCACATGTATATTCACCATATTTCACCCATTTATATATATATATATATTATACTATCTCCAAATCTAATAAAATTAACTCTATAGTGTATATATTACTAATACTAATTAAATAAAAATATTAAAAAAATACTAACATGTAAAATTAACTAATAAAACCCCAAACCAAGTTAGAAACCATGGACCTTAGAATACACATATCTCTCTCATACAGCCTTCGATCTAGGTATACTCACCTTTAAATTAATACACATTCAGAGATCTTTAAAATGAGACTAATTTCATTTAAATCCGAGCTCGCATGCAAAACTTGGGTTTTGGGACCCCATTGTACACTATATGTATGTATATTTATTTGAGTTTTTCCAAATTCGGTCATCTTCTCCCTCTTATCTCACATTCTTTTTCAGCCAACCAGATTAGGCCACGTGGCACCCTCAGGTTGCGCCACGCAGCCCATCTCTACGCACGCCACGCGCCCCCTTCCCTCTGCAGTCCGATCATTCGTCCTCTCTCCAGATCTTGGCCCTCCATTCCACAACTCACCATAGCCATTTGATCTTTCTCCAAAAATCCATCTCCACCGTTAACTCCTGCCTCAACCTTAGCACTCCACGTGGCACGCTCATGGTCGTTGGATCGTAGCCCTGATGATTAGATCTCGCCTGATCACCCCCTCTCAATTGCGACCCTTCAATCCTACACCAGATCTAATATCCATCGTTCTTCAGTGCCGCGCTCCCATGCTGCCACGTGGCTAGATCACGGCCCTTCGATCGCACCACCAGGATCTAATCCTGGCCGCTCCCTCGTGCCCACCTATTGGCCATTGGATCACTAGATCCAACGGCTGAGATGTCATCTTCTACCTCCCGAAGGAGCCTCGCCCACATCGCCCACCCCGCGATGGCTCTTCCCCCTTTCTATTTTTGGCTCTACTCCAGCCACCTCCCCCCCCCTCCCCCGTCACCTCCACAACGTCGCCCATACCTCCCTCATCCTCGTCGGCCTCCACGATCTCCATGACACCCTTCCTCGTCGCTCCACATGCTTCACGAAACCATACCTCCCATCACCTGCACCTCCACCTTGTCTCTATAAATCCAGCGCCTCCGACCACTTTCCACCCCATCCGCCATTACACGAGAGTTCTTAGAGCTCGAGTCTTCCTACTGTGACAGGGACTAAGGTTGAATCCGAGCGATGACAGAGAACCATCTCCGGCAAGATCCACAGTGTAGCACGCCGTGTTGCAGCCTCCTCGACGAGCTGCACGAGCTCGGGCCAGCTGCCAACCCTCGAGAGACGACCAAGAGCTCCTCCCCGAGCTTCTAGCCCGAGGTAGCATCCTCCATCGTCTTCTCCGATCTTCATACTCTCCCTCTTCAGTTTTCTCTTAATTTATTCCACTTCTCCGATCATCTTCACGCCTCTCCGACCATCCACCGAGCTTTGCCTTGGAGTTCTCACCTTCGCGCCACCATTAGATCGCCTCCACAACGCTTCGAACCATCTCAGCTCACGGATCCACTGACCACGGCGGAGAAGCTCAACGTTTGATCGCCACTTCACGCTTCAGGCCTCACCGCACTCGCACGCACCTCACGAGCGCGTTGCATTTGATTCCTTGCACAAGCTAACCTTGCAGGACCAATCTTATCATTGGCCGAACTTCACACCGGAGCCGCTTCGAGCTTCGCCTCCACTGGTCTCCGATCAACTCCAGCCTCCTCCAGAGCCTCTGGTGGACTCCTGACGCTTCCACGATTGATCTGAGCCATCCAGGAGTCGCCAGCGAGCATCCACGAGCATGGGCAAAGGCAGCGGAGCCAGAGCACCATCGTCGGAGCCCTGCCAAGTTCGTCGCAGGAGGCGGCGGACCGAAGAAGAAGACTTCCAGCTACCGTAGGATCATCTAGATCCGACGATCCTCTTCACGCCACATTGCCAGCTTCCAGCTACCGTTGGATTAATTACCATCCAATGGCCACTACTCCGCCACGTTGTCATCGCCTCCAGCCCCGGATACCGTCGGATTGATCATGATCTGACGGTCCCTCAGAAGCCACAATACCATCCATCAGCATCGTTGGATCGACTTCGATCTAGCAGTCCAGCTTGCGACACGTCACCAGTCTCCGAGCCTCTTCACTAAAAGCTGATCTGAGCTAGCCCGAGCCTCCATCACCGTCTGAACCTAGCCCCCTCACGTGTCTCTCATGTGAGGGCTGAATAAATTACACCAAGGCACCGGTAAGTTTCCGAAATTGCATTTTAGTCCCTGCCAAGACCATCATGTGAGGAGCACGTGTTCCAGTTAGGCATTTTACATCTATACGCCCCACATTATAGTTATTTACACCTAAGTCCCTATATGCATGTTTTATTTTAAGAAATTTTATTTTCTGTATTGCATTTTGGTCCCTATCTTTGCACACATATTTAGGTGTCCATATTTCATTATTTTTAAATTCCAAAAATTGCATGTTGTAGTTTAACTTGTCCCTTATCTTATGTGACATGTTTCCTATTTTTTTGAGTTGCGTTGATTTTCAATAATATTATTTTGTGGAAATTTGATATATTTTGCCCTCTGTGTACCTTTTAATTAATATTAAATTCTTTGTTGCTCCAAAAATCACCATAAAATCAAATTAGACCTAAGTTAAGTTACTCTACACTGTGCCCAAAATTCGTTGCATTTGCATGCATCACGAGGCATGAATAAATTCATTAGTCTTTTACCCAATTGATTTTTAATAGGTCCAAGTCACATAGATTTTCAGGTTTATTAATTTTCCTGTATTCCTCCTATCTAGGATAATTTTTGTATCTAAAAATAATGTTCTTTAGTACTTATTAGAATTAATTTTGCAAAAAAAATTGCCCTACATTCATATTTTATTCATAGTTAATTCATCTAGGTCTAAAAATTCCAAAAAAATTGTAGACACTTAGTTTCATTGCATTCCATCGTCTGGTCAAGTTTCATTAATTTTGGAATTTATTTGACCATCTTTCTAATATAACTTGCAAATTTGGCCTGAAATTGCATTGTTTTTCCTTAATTGCATAAAAATTTCTAAAAAAGACCAAAAATATTCTTCTGAAAATCTGATCTCAAAATTAACTGAAAATTTACCTAAGGAGACAGTTGCCTCCCTGAGTTCGACCTTGGGCTTGCCCAAGTAAAATAAATCTGCCGCTTGAACTTGATTAGCCATTAAGTCTTAGTGGTGTTTTTGACTAAGTCTCAATTATCCGACTGCAACGAACTTAACATCTGATTTGATCGATAACTCGGTTGAATTAACAAAGGTAGCCGAGGCGCAATCACCCGGCGACATTCCAAAGATGCATGTTGTCCATCTTTTCGGACATGGTGGGTGATTGATTAGAGGTCTTTATGGATGATTTCTCGATCTACGACGACGGGTTTGATGCTAGTCTTGACTGCCTAGACCGCATGCTTTAGCGTTGTATCGAGGTCCATCTTATTCTATCTTAGGAGAAGAGTCACTTCATGGTGACTTAGGGACGATGCCTGGTCATATCACATCCAACAGGGGCATGGATGTCGATCTGACCAAGTTGGATATCACCAAAAAACTCAATCCACCATCCAACTTATGGCAGTTGTGGTCTTTTCTGGGGTATGGAGGTTTCTACCGATGATTCGTTCAGAAATTCAGCAGGATTGACTGACTGCTTACTGATCTGCTGACGAAAGACATCGAGTTCATTGTAGATGATAATTGTCTTGCGTCGTTCAAGACTCTCAAGAATCTAGTTGTTGAGGCTCATGTCCTTCAACCGCCTGATTGGTCTCTCCCATTCGAGATCATGACGGATGATTCTGATTTTGCCATAGGGGTTGTGCTAGGAGAGAGGAGGGATGGATTACCCTATGTCATTCACTATGCTAGCCATACAATGGATGCTGCCTAGTGGAACTAAATGATCACAGAGAAGGAGATGCTAGCCGTAATATTTAACTTAGATAAATTCAAATATTATATTCTTGGATCATAGTGACTATTTACACTGATCATACCGCCATCAAATACCTCATGGCAAAGAAGGATGCCAAAGCGAGATTGACCAGATGGATCCTTCTACTCTAGGAGTTTGATATTGAGATTAAGGATAAGCCTAGAGTCAAAAATGTAGTAGCGGATCATCTCTCCTGATTGGAAAATCATGAGGAATCAGAGCAGATAGAACCTATTACAGAGACCTTCCCAGATGAGGCGATCCTTGCTATCGCCTCGCTTCCATGGTACGTTGATATTGTGAACTATCTTGTCGCTAAGAAAGTTCCACAAGGTTGGCCCAGACAATGACTTGAGACTTTCCTTGCGAAGGCCAAGTCATACCATTGGGAGGATCCCATCCTTTATCATGAAGGAGGGGATAACGTCTGGTGTCGGTGCATTCCTCAGGAGGAGTACCATAGCGTCCTCACATACTGCCACAAGCTTGAGGCAGGAGAACATCATTCTGGGAGGAGAACAACACAAGAAGTGCTCCAATCCGATCTATGGTGGCCTACCCTCTTCAAGGATTCTGATGAATTCGTGAAGAGGTGTACTGACTGTCACAGGATGGGTACTTGTAGACATCATGATATGATGCCGATGCAGCCCATTCACTTATGCGAGGTTTTTGATGCATGGGGCATTGATTTCATGGATCTATTCCCTAGGGATTTGAGTACATTCTGTTGGATGTTGATTATATGAGTCGTTGGGTTGAGGCCATTCCTGCCCAAATCGCAGATGCTAAGACCGACTGCCGATTATTGAGGAAAAATATCATTTCACAGTTCGGGGTGTCTAGAGTTTTGATATCTAAAGAGGGGCCTCATTTTATCAACGACAAGGTAAAGGCCCTTGCTAACGAGTTCAGCATAGACCATCGAGTAGCCACTCCTTATCATCACTCAGACCAATGGTCTTGCTAAAGTATCGAACAGGGAGATCAAGATGATTCTGCAGAAGGTCATCCGCCCAGACTGAAAGGATTGGTCACAGCTTTTGGACTCGGTCTCGTGGGCATATCAAACTTCCTTCAAGACACCTTTGGGTACATCTCCCTTTCGCCTCGTTTATGAAAAGCCATGCCATTTACCTGTGGAAATAAAGCACAAGTCACTATGGGTTATCACTGAGATATTATTGGATCTAGAGAGCATAGGAGATCAGAGGAAGACAAAGTTGGCAGCCCTGGAGGATCTTAGAGATACAACTTTTTCAAGTAGCCTACAGTATAAGGAGCGAGTAAAGATATGGCATGATTCTCATATCATCCGTAAGCAGTTTGAGACGAACGAGTGAGTATGTCTATTCGATGCCAGGTTGAGATTATTTTCAAGGAAGTTGCAGAGAAGTGGAAGGTACCATACTTGGTACGAAGGGTGCACGACAATGGCAGCATTGACATATCTGAGATATCAGCGGATTCCAACTTTTGAGTTAACGGTTAGCGCCTGAAGCCATATCTAGATCATGATCCGTTGATCATCGATGTCACCCCTATTCATTTTGCATGAGATGTAGTCTTTGACTCACATCATTTGCATCTCATGCATGATTATCACTTTCTCCCACATCTATATAGATCCAGTTGTCCATATCGCACATTCTTTGGTCTAAAACCCTTTCTTCATCCTTTAATTATATTGTACTTAGGGTGTACTATATTCTAAGTATGGGAGGGTGTCAGACATGTGGTTATCTATTTATTTCTTTTTACTTTTTTTGCTGCCTATACTTAGGGATATTTCACCCTAAGTATAGGGGAGGTAGACCATGTACATTCTAACCCTCAGTCTTCCCCTTGTGTACATATTTCTATAATTAGGATTACTTGATCCTAAGTATAGGGGGATTACCGATTTCTATTCATTACATTCTTTTATTCGTCGTTGTAGTATAGCCCTTCTTTTTACTTCCCAATACTCAGGATGAGTTATATCTTCTTCATCACTCTCTGTTCACTCTGACGACATCGTTCGAGCAAGTATACGGGGGTGTCATATATATTGCATATATACTTTAGCCATAACCTGTATTTTGTGTGAGTGTGTTAATAAATAAAAATGGCTAAAAATCCTATACCTCAAAATCATAAAAATTTTAAAATTTTCTTGCATTCCTTCTTGCACATACATGTTTGCAAATAGCTATTTGTAAAAATTATTTTTGTACGAATGTATGTAAAAATTTTTTGATTGTAAAAACTTTGTAAATATTTTGGTATAAAAAATATGTATATAGTATAAAATTTTTGAAAATTTTTTGAAAAATAAAAAGTTTGAAAAAATCCATTTGTAAATGTTTGTAAATAGTTTGCAAAAGTTCTTTTCATCCCTGCATTCAAACATTTTTCAAAAATTTTGCATAGTTTAAAAATTGCATAAAAAATGAGTTTTGTACATATTTTTTTATATTCTTTCAAGTCATAGTTGACATTTAAACTAGTCTGGAATTAAATTGGAAAATGGAGCTTGGTTAAGACCTTAATCCAACTAACTCTCAGAGGAACCTTATAGGATTTGGGGTTAAGACTTTCCAAGTCCATTAGTGACTTAATTCTTTGAATCCACTAGGTTATGTTCATATGTCATCTTGATGAGCCTAAGTAGAACACTTAACAACACACGCATGACTCTCAGAGACAATGACTTTACTTGGACCAGCATCTTACACATAGCTCTCCACGGATGGGGTGATGAGGAGGCAGTTTTCTTTAGCTTAGAGTAGCATACGAGGGTAGTACTTCTAAGAGGAACCTCTCGTCTTCCTTTAGGGAGGGATGTGCACCTCAACTTGGTCTAGCGGTGTTGAGGTCTAAAGAAAGGAGTTGTGGGTTGCAATATTGCTTCAAAAGAGGGATATTCTACTGGCTCAAGAAGAAAAAGTCCTTATGTATATGTTGCACCATGTAGATATGGTGTACATATGCACACCAAAAAAGTGCAAAATCAAGAAACATCAAAAAAGTGGACAAGCCTGATTGAAAATAAAATACCTGCCAAAGTGTATATAGTTAATAAAGTAAAGCTTATGTATCACACCTTCTCATCTCATGAAGCTAGCAGTGGGAGACTTAGCTACACTGGTTGGGCTTCCAGGGATACGTGGCTACACTGGCCACAATACATTCTCGTCTTCCCCTCTCTTCTGGAGCCGGTTGAACTTGAACTTATAAGGGAATACCCCGCTCCCCGAGGGAAGAGCTACTGGACTGAGGAATTAGAGTTACCTTATTGATGGAGGTTGTTTCTTTATCATTTCTGAGGTGGGGACCTACATATCACTTACACAATACAAGGAAAGATACATGGTCATTAGAGTTTGCGTATATAGACTTGTTCTGATCTAGATTATTGGGGAGTCTTGACCATAGAATGGTGGAACTTAGAGGTTGTTGGGTCTTAAACATAGATCTCAATAAGGTTCTGACAAACTAATAATACAAAGGTCCGACTGAGCTCCATACTTCAAGTTAATGAAGATAAGTTTAATAATCAACCTTGATCCTCTGATGAATCTCGTATTCATCATGCTAAAAACTCCTTATTAAAATCCCTGCTTAAACAAACCAATAAAAATATCCTCTAATTCTCTATTTTTATCATGTACCATATTGTGTATAATTAGCCTTTAATTATTTGTATTTAATTACCCTTATTTTTTTGTAATTATTTTATCACTCAAAAACCCCTAAAAATTAGGTAGATAACTTGTCTTGACCCTTAAAAAGATAAAAAAATACAAAAAAAAACTCAAAGCCACAAACTTGGTGTTTTTATTCCCTTAAAAATGCCCCCAAAAATAGCTTTTGTACAGATGACCTCTTTTTGCTTTTTGCCCAACATGAAAGTTGTAGATCTCGTCGAGACGAGCAACTTTCATGTTTTGACTTTTTCCAAATTCGGCCTCTAACTATTTCTTTTATATTTTTCTTTGTATTTATTTTTGAATTAATCTGATTGGGCCACGTGGCGCCCTCTGGGCTGCCCACGTGGCCGCTCCGTCTCTCGCATCCGACCCTCTCCTGGGCCGTTAGATTACACCATCCCCGCCTCCATCCTCGCCGTTCACTTCGCTCCAATCCTCAGCCGTTGATCTGACTCCCAGATAAGATCATAGCCGCTCACTAACGCCTGTTCCTTAGCCGCTCGATTGATCTCCCATCCTACGCCTCTCCATACGCCACGTCACTCACTCACTATAGCCGCCCGATCTCACGCTCATCCTACGGTCTATAGCAATCCACGTACCCCAGTCTCCCTAGGCCATTGGATCTATCCCAAATCCTCATCCTACCACTCGTTAGCACCTAATCTCCACCGTTGGATCAAATCTAATGATCTGATCCTAACCCTCCCTTTGCGCCATCATCCCAGCCGTTGGATCGTCAGATCCAACGGTCCTCCACCGTCTTCAACCTCCGTAACACCCACTCCCCCAGACGTTACGCCTCTCCGATCGGCCGCCCCCTTCCTTTTTTTACCGCCGCACCCGTCAGCTCCTTCCGCTCCTAAACGCTCCTCCGCGTAGACCATACTTCCGCCACCCTCGCGCCACCATTAAACACCCCCGGCCGTTACCTATAGCCATTAAACCTCCTTCCAAAAACACCACTCCACCACCATAACCTCCGACTGCCTCCGCCTATTTAACCCACCCTCCGTCCACCTGAGCCATTATCCGCCAATTTTGGGCTTCGGCCCAGCCCTTGGCCCTCCGGTGACAGCGGAGAGGCCCTTGCAAGGGGGCGATAACGGCCAAAGCCCCGGTGAGATCCATGGCACCTTCGCCATGAAAGCTCCACCTCTCCGGTGGTAGCTAAGCTCCCTGGACCGGTCGTCCAGGTCGAGCCATGACCCGAGTGCCCCCGGTGCTCAGCCTAGACCACCTCCTCCGCCAGGATTCCCCTCTCCGTCGAGGTCCTCCATTTGATGAAAGTAAAATTTGCCTCAATAAAAGATATAAATAATGCTGTAGTACATGAGGCGAATTTTGTTCAGCAAAAACCACAAACTTTGAATGCTGTGGAATATTTATGCTTGGTAAGTGTACCAAGGTCGAACACAGGGACACAGCTGCCTAATTATAGCTATTGAATTTTGATTCATGAAGGCATAATGTCAATTAATCTCAATTTCAGGTCCATATGCAATTTATGATGCACTATGATATTTACAAGGCGATGCCATGATGCATGCATTTTTATTTTGTTTTTATGCAAGTTAAAATGATGCATGGGCAAATAATGCAAAGGAATATGCATGAAGAATAAAATGTCAGAAATACCTACAATTATACCCTAAAATGAGAGCAACGTAATATAGAATGAAGTTAGAGTCATTTTGAACACATCATTAAAAATCGGTCATCAAATCAAACAAGACAAATAGAGCATGGTCCCATTTTTAACATAAAAAAATCACTTAATTTAAAACATTGTCAAATGAGACAAATAAGTATGCTAGATTGTAGAGGACAAAACAAGGATCAAAACGATACTAAAATCATGCAATTTGGACCTACGATGCTCAAGTTATGCTAAAAATAGTGCAAGGGCATAATTGTAATAAAAATGCAATAAAATAAAGGGATAAATATTGCATTTAGGTCCCTGGAGGGACCTAAATGTAAATATGAAAAACCGCCTGGGCCCGGTTGTAATTTCTCCATTTGCGCGCAGGGGCCTTTTAGCAATTTCCAAAAGGTTGCAGGGCTTCCCTGTAAAATACCCCAGATGCGCACGTGGAGCACGCGCCTGGAGGACGAAATTGTAATTTTCATTTCTTCCAGGGTCATTTCTGCAAAATACCCAGCACCTCACGTGCGCTGCACGTGAGGGCAAGGTTCGGGTCACAGCCGTTGCTTCGGGACACGTGGCGTCTTCTGGAGGTCTGTCTAGTGGTTTGGAGGACCCGAGCCTGTAGGTCGGAGATGAGGCTCGGGTCCACCACGTGTCTTCATCATGACCGTCCGATCCTGATGATCGGACGGTGCCTGCTTCTCGTGCTTCTCTGCAGGTCGCCGGAGGAGGCGGGGCTCCGGCGACCTGCCAATTGCTCCTCCGCCAAGTCTCGAGCTTCTGAATGTCGGGAAAGACAGCTAGGTGGCTGGCGAAGATCCGGGAAGTGCTGCGGGGCTCCGAAGCGGGTCGGAGGAGAGGAACGGGGGAGCCTCGCCGGCGGAGAGGAGCTTGAAGTTGCGCCGACGCATACTCCGGTCATTGAGATCCTGCAATGGTTAGTCTAGCCGAAGCGTGCGTGCGGAAGGTGCGTGAGTGTCTGTGAGGCGAGTGGTGGCCTGAGGGTGATCGGAGGTGGAGGCCAAGGCTCCTCCTCCGGCGAGATGGAGGAGGAGGTGAGTCGGAGCGGCTGGGGGTCTGGAGAAGGAGAAGGGGGTCGGCGAGGGTCGGGGTGATTGGGCGAAGCTGATGAGCTGGTCAGATGGAGGTGAGGGTGTTTGCAGGCGGAAGGATAAATAGACAAAAATGCAAGAAAAAGAGAAAGAGGGAGGACCTCGACGGAGAGGGGAATCCTGGCGGAGGAGGTGGTCTAGGTTGAGCACCGAGGGCACTCGGGTCATGGCTCGACCTGGACGACCGGTCCAGGGAGCTTAGCTACCACCGGAGAGGTGGAGCTTTCATGGCGGAGGTGCCATGGATCTCACCGGGGCTTCGGCCGTTATCGCCCCCTTGCAAGGGCCTCTCCGCTGTCACCGGAGGGCCAAGGGCTGGGCCGAAGCCCCAAATTGGTGGATGAGTGGGTCCGGTGGCGGGGGAGGAGGTTTTATAGGTGGAGGAGGTCGGAGGTTATGGTGATGGAGGAACGTTTTCGAGGGGGGGGGGGTTTTATGGCGATGGAAATAATGGCGAGGCTTGATGGAGGTCGCGCGAGGAAGGCGGGGGACAGGGCAACGTGGGGAAGTCGTTACGAGAAGGAGGGATGGCCGAAGACGGTAGCTAGAAATGGAAGGTGGTGATGGGCTTGCGTATCGTAACGTCTGGAGAGGGACCCAGCCGGAGGAAGGAGACGACGGAGGACCGTTGGATCTGACGATCCAACGGCTGGAATGATGGCGCAAGGGATGGTTCAGATTAGATCCATCGGGCTGATCGGGCGGTTGAGAGAATAGCACGAGGGAGTGGCTGTGATTGGAAGATGGGATAGATCGAATGGTCAGGAATGATTGGGCGACGTGGAGAGATGGGAAACGTAGGATGCAAAGGGTTTGGATGGCTGAGATGAGGGCGGGAGTGGATGGACGAGATTTAGATCTGGCGCTAGATCCAATGGCTGAGGGTAGACGAGGTGTATGCGGTGATGATGAGCTGGTGGGATTGATCGTGCGGTGGATCGGAATGAGGTGACGTGGAGGCTTGAGGGGCGTAGGATGGAGGGAGGATCGGATGGATGTGGTTTAAGCACTGATGAACGGTGAGGATAAGATCGGGGGAACTGATCTGACGACTGGGAATGGGCGGAAGATGGATGGGTGAGATGAGGGTGTTTTGAAAGAGATCGGACGGCCAGAACAAGCGCCGGGTGCAGAAGAAGAGGCGGGCCACGTGGTTGCTCCAGAGAGCGCCACGTGGCCCAATAAGAAAATTCAGAGGAAAATTACAAAGAAAAATACAAAAGAAATAGTTAGAGGTCGAATTTGGAAAAAGTCAAAACATGAAAGTTGCTCGTCTCGATGAGATCTACAACTTTCATGTTGGGCAAAAAGCCAAAAGAGGTCATTTGTACAAAAAGTTATTTTTGGAGGTATTTTTTAAGGGGATAAAAACACCAAGTTTGTGGTTTTGAGATCTTTTTGTATTTTTTTATCTTTTTAAGGGTCAGTGAATTATACACAACGTATCTACCTAATTTTTAGGGGATTTTGAGTGATAAAATAATTATAGAAAAATAAGAGCAATTAAATACAAATAATTAAAGGCTAATTATACACAATATGGTACATGATAAAAATAGAGAATTAGAGGATATTTTTATTGGTTTGTTTAAGCAGGGATTTTAATAAGGAGTTTTTAGCATGATGAATACGAGATTCATCATACCCCTATACTTAAACCATGCTCGTCCTCGAGCATCTAAAGAATGATGGAGTCGGATTAATTCCTGACAGTGCGTGTGAAATTTACAAGGCTTGATCTTTCGAAGACCCTTGACCTTAAGTGATCCTAAAATTCAGGGTTTATCCAAGCCTTAGTCAGAAGGAATCCAACTTCTCTGATTATCAGACTCTCTTTTTGTACATATAATATAAGGATATGACATTTAGTGTACTGCACTTCATGAGAGCCGAGTCGATGCATCACCCAAAGTTCCAGTCCCAAAGATTCTCCTCTAGTCCTAATCCTCAATACTAGGGAATAAGTATGTTCTTGCTTCAGTCCACTGTCTCATTAGTTTGTCAGACTTTGAAATGTTGATGGACGTCCAGATGATGGAGGTACTGGGATTGTGTCTAATTTTCTCACCCTCACATTGGAACAAGGGGCCTCTCGAGTGCCTTTTACTCAATACATGTAAATTATTAATTTGTTGGTCAATGTGTCCGTCAAGAGAGTTGGAGTCGTCTGCACTTGTTTTTCTGGGAATACAACGGGGTGTGTCTTTTCTGAGTATCTAAGATACCTTCGACACACAGACTTGTATCGCTTACGATGCAGGGCCCTTTTTGTGGTGTCAGCCCGACTCCTTGGTCCTATTTAGCGCTTGGTCCAAGTGGACACTTTGAAAATGGTTGGGAGCGCTCGCCATTGGTGGAAGCTCATTTGGAATTGACTTTGATTTTAGAGCTTTTCTTTGACATTTCATTTCTTTTGTTGGCTAGCTCCACTGCTTTTACCAAGAGATTGGCGCACACTGATCAACAAGTTTCTTTAAGTTTCATCACACCCTGTCACTTTTAGGTAAATATCAAGAGATAGCATATGAATCTTGTTCACATACTGGCTAGGGTTTTTGCTGACACTCAGGTTTTCTGAAGCCTTCATTAACTTTATCCCATCCTCGAATATCATAAGATCGGGTCTAAATTTAAATCTCTGATCCTAGTTCCTCAAGTGATATCTCATCTCATCTCATTAATCATGCAATTGTGGAAGTGACTGTGCTGATCATATTTTCTTGAAAGTAGAGATAAAGAGTGCAATATAGCACTCAAATCTTTCAAACCAGAGGAGTGTGGATATTTAAGTCAGGAAAACCCTAATGACTAAGGCATGTTAACTCAGACTCTCAAGATCCCAGAGATCCAGTGTCCTCAAAATCCTCAAGCCTTGTGTGAGTGTGATTGTGTCAGGAATACACCAACTCCATGGGTTAGTGAATTTTTGTGTGATTTTTATCTTTTGCAAATTTTTATGGGTTTTAATTTTATACTTTTTTTTATTCCTCGGAGAGACAATGACTGGCCCAGGCTCAAATAAAAGTATACACTTTCAGCCAGTATGGGTGTAAGTACAGACCGAGGCCCGTGTTACTTGAGGACGGGGTTGTATGCGATGTCCTCTAAACCACCCACTCTGCTAAGGGAGACCGAGGTTCCCTCACTGAAAATGTCTACTAAACCTAGTAGTCAGAGTCAACCTCCAAGAAAGATTTTTTTAAACAATTTTTTTAATACAGGAATATTTACAAAAATTAATCCCACAAAATTTAATTTTTTTACAGGTTTTTACTCAGTTCACTAGTTTACCAAAACCCAGCCCGAAAAATAAAATTTTAAAAAGTTTTAAAACGCGAGCTAAGGCTAAAGTAAAATACAATAATATATGGTATACCCCCCTATACTTAAAATTTGATATGTCCTCATAGCACAAGTGCCATGAAGCCAAGGCTCGGTTCAAGTACAGGGTGATATAGCGGAACTGAGGAGGAGGGTCCCCCTATACTTAGGCCAAAATTGGCCTAAGTACAAGAAGACGGGACGAGGGATGGAAGAGCAGGCAGGTCCCCCCTATACTTAGGCTACAAATAGCCTAAGTAAGGTCTGCGTTAGGAGGGGTTCTATGATACAAGGGAGGGGGGAAGGTGGGTTCGTGAAAAATAGATATACACATAGAGAGAGAGAGATAGAGAGAGAGAGAATTATACAGGGGAAGGGTGAGTATGTGCATGTGCAGTGTAGGTGTGTGTGTGTGAGGGGGGGGATTTTTTTTTGTACAATATGCATGACTGAAAATAAATATGCAGATGCAAGATTTTTTTTTACAAAATACAATGCAATTTAACTGATAAAAAACTCCCAAATCCTTCACAGGTTCTTTTGCAGCCTCTTCAGCGGAAGTTCTTGACTTCACGCCTCCATGAGGATCAAGCGTCCTCGATCACCATGGGCCCTGCCACAAAAGATAAACGTTAGAAAACCTGGAGACAATAAATCAGCAATTGATATGCAAAGAAATGATGCATGAAATGAAGACCTGAAAATTTTTGAAATAAAAAAAATCAAAATCCAAAAATTAAGCAAAGCCGTATCCCCGGCAACGACGCCATTTGATGAACGTAAAATTCGCCTCAATAATAGATATAAATAATGTTGTAGTACAGGAGGCGAATTTTGTTCAGCAAAAACCACAGACTTTGAATGCTGTGGAATATTTATGCTTGGTAAGTGTACCAAGGTCGAACACAGGGACACAGCTGCCTAATTATATCTATTGAATTTTGATTCATGAAGGCATAATGTCAATTAATCTCAATTTCAGGTCCATATGCAATTTATGATGCACTATGATATTTACAAGGTGATGCCATGATGCATGCATTTTTATTTTGTTTTTATGCAAGTTAAAATGATGCATGGGCAAATAATGCAAAGGAATATGCATGAAGAATAAAATGTCAGAAATACCTACAATTATACCCTAAAATGAGAGCAACGTAATATAGAATGAAGTTAGAGTCCTTTTGAACACATCATTAAAAATCAGTCATCAAATCAAACAAGACAAATAGAGCATGGTCCCATTTTTAACATAAAAAAATCACTTAATTTAAAACATTGTCAAATGAGACAAATAAGTATGCTAGATTGTAGAGGACAAAACAAGGATCAAAACGACACTAAAATCATGCAATTTGGACCTACGATGCTCAAGTTATGCTAAAAACAGTGCAAGGGCATAATTGTAATAAAAATGCAATAAAATAAAGGGATAAATATTGCATTTAGGTCCCTAAAGGGACCTAAATGCAAATATGAAAAACCGCCTGGGCCCGGTTGTAATTTCTCCATTTGCGCACAGGGGCCTTTTAGCAATTTCCAAAAGGTTGCGGGGCTTCCCTGTAAAATACCCCAGATGCGCACGTGGAGCACGCGCCTGGAGGACCAAATTGTAATTTTCATTTCTTCTAGGGTCATTTCTGCAAAATACCTAGCACCTCACATACGCTGCACGTGAGGGCTAGGTTCGGGTCACAGCCGCTGCTTCGGGACACGTGGCGTCTTCTGGAGGTCTGTCTAGTGGTTCGGAGGACTAGAGCCTGTAGGTCGGAGATGAGGCTCGGGTCCACCACGTGTCTTCATCGTGATCGTCCGATCCTGATGATCGAATGGTGCCTGCTTCTCGTGCTCCTCTGCAGGTCGCCGGAGGAGGCGGGGCTCCGGCGACCTGCCAATTGCTCCTCCGCCAAGTCTTCGAGCTTCTGAATGTCGGGAAAGATAGCTGGGTGGCTGGCGAAGATCCGGGAAGTGCTGCGGGGCTCCGAAGCGGGTCGGAGGAGAGGAACGGGGGAGCCTCGCCGGCGGAGAGGAGCTTGAAGTTGCGCCGACGCATACTCCGGTCATTGAGATCCTGCAATGGTTAGTCTAGCCGAAGCGTGCGTGCGGAAGGTGCGTGAGTGTGTGTGAGGCGAGTGGTGGCCTGAGGGTGATCGGAGGTGGAGGCTGACGAGTCGCTAAATACGTTGTTTAATTAGGTCACGTTGTAGCACGTGTACTTAGCGTTTCGGTCAGAACCGAGAGAAGGATCTCCGTGAAGAGTGTCTCGGCTTAATTTATATCCCGGGTAAGTCCGGGGTCGAACTCAGAGAGGGAAAGGAACAACTTGGGTTTAATTTGCAAATTTAAGATTTTAGATTTCCAATGCGGTTTTTTTTATAATTTTTATGCAACAAGAATGCAAATGTAAGTGAATCAAGACACTAAGAAAGCATACAACTTAGCCAAATTAAGTTTAATGCCAAATCAGTTCAATTTAGCTAAATTATATTTTTCCTAGAATCCTAATCCAGTGATGAACACAAAACACATTTTTTAGAATTTTAGGGGTTAAAATGCAATAAATAAAAATGCACACTTTTTATGGGTTTTTTCGCAATTTATCACACAAACAGTAAGCAAAAATTATGAAAAATTTACTGGAACTAAAACATGATGCAAGGAGACTACAGTAATTTTT
Source organism: Ottelia alismoides (assembly GCA_037367405.1). NCBI lineage: Eukaryota > Viridiplantae > Streptophyta > Magnoliopsida > Alismatales > Hydrocharitaceae > Ottelia > Ottelia alismoides. The sequence continues at coordinate 278,981 of JAZKJV010011182.1, read as the reverse complement.
TTGGAATTGTTTGACAAGTTATGAATTTTTTATGAATTTTTTAGTGAAAACAGAGTGACAGTGAGTAAATAATTTCTAATAAATCCACGTTATCAAATTAGTCAGAATGCAAATTATCTCAAGTAGATATTTAGATGAGCAATCCAGAGACTTGAAATTTCGCAAAAATGATGTCTATGGATTTAATTAAAAATCAAATACTAATTTCACTCTATGAATTATTTCAGGCACAAGACATCTCCATTTTGGATGAAATTTGGATAGTAAGTTAATCATACATCATGGCATCATTCCTAATTTTTGTGAAATTTTTAGAGCAACCATGTGTGAGATATAATTTTAAGAGTCCAAATTGGGTAAAATATGAATATCTCAGTTAACCATTTTTAATTAATTACCCAATAACCATAAAAATACAAATAAATACTCACATGACAGAGGATAAGTTGCTCAACATAAAAACATTTTTTATTGCATAAAATGATGCAAAAGAGAGGTCCAAATTAAAGCATGAACACAGGGGTCTTTGCGCAAATTCAGAAAACAAAATACAACTTGAACTTATGCACAGGGACTAAACTGTAATTACAAAAACTAGAGAAATAAAAAAATGCAATTTTTACATAAAAAAATGCACAAGAAAGAGACCTTCTTCTTCGTTGGGCGAAGGAGGAGAACCCAAAAGAGGTGGTCGGTGGCGGCGCCGCCCGTAGGAGGGGACGGCGGTGGGAGGTCGGCGTCGGCTGGAGACCCAGCGGCTGGTTGGCGGAGGGGCCCGGGGGCTGGAGGCGGCGGCGAGATGCGACGGAGAGGGTCGCTGTGGGCAGCGGCGTCGGTGGAGGCGGCGCCGCCTGGAGAGGCGGGCGGAGGGCTACCGCTGAAGAGGAGGGGGCCACGGGGCGGCGCCGCCGCTGGCGGCTGTGCTGCGCCAGCCCGCGGCGGAGGCCGCCGGCTGGTGGTGGCAGGGACCGGTGAAGGGAGGGGGCGGCGGCAGTAGCCGCTGCTCCTTCCTTCGTTCTTTTTTTTTATTTTTTTTATTTTTTGTTATGTTTTGATTTTTAAAAAAAACTGTTGTGCTATTTTTTGTTTTTTTTGTTTTTAAAAATTTTTGTTTTAAATTTTTTTTATAAACATGAAACAAATAAGAAATGAGGATGGAGATGGTGGTAAGGGGGGGATAAATGATATGTGGTTAAGTGGTGGTGATAAAAAAATAGTGATCAAGATAACAAGAAAATAAGGTATTAGACAAAATAAAACAACAAGAAAAATAATGAGGAACACTTACCTGAATCTTCGCCGGATTGGCGGAGCAGCTACGCTGAACTCCTGTCGTCGCCTCGACCCGATTGGCGAGATAAAAATCGGAGAAGCTACGCGAGCTCGATGGAGAACTCGTGACGCGAAGCGGAGCTCCGCGGATCTCACCTGAAGGAGGTCGTCGCTTGAGGACGATGCTTCGCAGCTGTCACCAACAAAACACTCCAAGCTCTCTCCTTATTCTATAAGAATGGTGGATGGGCAAAAATGAGGATGTACAAATGAATATAAAGAGAAGAGAAAGGGAAGTTAGAATGGTGGTGGTGTTGAATGGGAGGTTAAATTAGTGATGGGGTTGAATGGGAAGTTAGATGAATAATGGTGTTGAATGGAGGTTGATGAAGACTTGGAGGTTAATGGAGGTTGGTGGTAGAAAAGTTATTGTAGAGAATGTTATTAAATAAATAAAAATGAAATGAAATAAAGTAGGCTACTAAAAAGAGAAAATAAAATAAAGAGAAGAAAAAGAGTGGGGAATTTACAAAAAGAAGATATACAACATGTACATTTTTTTTGCTTTTCTTTTTATATTTTTTTGTCTTTTTAATAGTAGCTATGTACAATAGGAAAATACAATAAAATAGTACAATCAAAATACAAGACCACAATGATTTTTTTTTTTGGATTTTTAGTAAGTAAGAAAGATAAAATAAAAAATGAAGAAAGAAAGAATATATACATAATATACAATGTACATATAGGTCCCAAAACCCAACTTTTGCAAACGAGCTCCGATTTTAATGAAACCACTTCCGTTGGATAGATAATTTTCTAACTTGAACTTTAAAAGTAAGTTTGGTGAATTTGGAGTTCATACGGAGCGGGATTTTAGCTTGGAAGTTGGTCTTTACGGCTTTTTCCCATTAGGATCTAGGAGCATTTATTTGAGGTATAATTTGTTTTGTATTTTTATATTTTTATGTACATTATATGAACAAGTTAGAGAAAGAATTGGCCAAAAAGGAGTTGAAATGAAATTATTAAAAATATATGAAGTTTTGGGTTATTTACATGTATAAAACTCCTTTATTTTTGCGGCTTTTTAGTGTTATTTATTTTGTACAATCTAATATATAATAATTAGTGTGTTTTATTTACAAGAGTCATTTTGTTAGTTTATTGATTTTATTGATATTTATATGGGATTTTACTCATGGATTTTGCTAAGATTAAGATATTAAGATGATGAATCGTGGATTCATCACCCCCTATACTTAAACTTTGCTAGTCCTCGAGCAAATAAAGAATGAATAAGTTGGGTTAACCTCTGACTGTGCATGTGAATACAAGACTTGATCCGTTCAAGAACTCTCAGTTTTAGATATCCTAAAATTCTAAGCTGAACCAAGCTCTAGTCAAAAGGTACCCAATTTCCCTAATCATCAGACTCTCTTTGTATACGTATATATAAGGGATATGACTTTTAGTGTTGACTGCAGTTACAAGAGTAGAGTCACAACGTCACCCAAGGTTCCAGTCCAAGAGACTCTCCTATGGACCCAATCCTCAACACCAGGGAATAAATCATTTCTTGCATCCAATCCACCGTCTCTTTAGTTGTCAGACTTGAAAGTGTAGATGGAAGGCCAGTAGATGGAGGGCATAGGATTGTGTCATTTCTTCTCTCCCTCTCATTGGAACAAGGATCCTCTCAAGTGCCTTATTACGCAACGTATTTTTTTTGTGTTGATCAGTGCGTCCGTCAAGAGAAGTTGGAGCCGTCTGCACTTGTTTTCCTGGGAGTACACCGGGGTGTGCCTTTTTTGAGTACCTATCGTACCTTCTACATCCAGATTTGTAGCATTTACGATGTAGAGCCCTTTTTTGGTGCAAGCCCGACTCCTGGTCCTAATAGCGGTGGTCCAAGTGGACACTTTGAAATGGTTGGGAGCGCTCGCCTTTGGGGGAATCTCTTTTGATAATTGACTTTGTGGAATGAGAGCTTTTTCTTTGACATTTCATTGCTTTGTAGTATTTGTGGCTAGCTCCACTGCTTTTACCAAGAGTTGGCGCACACTGATCAACAATTTTTTTATTTTATCACACCCTGGCACATAGGTAAATATCAAGAGATAGTACAAGAACCATGTTCTCATACTGGCTAAATGTGCTGACACTCAGGTTTCATGAAGCCTTCATTGATTTTATCCCATCCTCGAGCATCATTAAATCAAGTCCAAACTCAAATCCCTCATCCCAGTTCCTCAAGTGAAATTACAACTCATCTCATCATAACTGCGGTCGTGTATGTGAGGTGCTGATCATATTCTTTAAGGTAGAGACTAAGCATGCAATATAGCACACACATCTTTCAAACTAAGGAAATGTGAATAATTAAGTCCAAGACCCTAATGACTAAGGCTGGTTAACTCAAAATCTCAAGACCTCATAAACCAAGTGTTCTTGAACATCACTAGTCTTGTGTGAAAGTGAATTGTGTCAGGGATTAAACCAACTTATTAGTTAGTTTTTTTTTAGTTTTTGTTTTTGTTTTTTTTTGAGTTTTTTTATGAATGTTTTTGTTGTTTGTTTTTTTTTAAGTTTTAGAAAAAGTTTTTTTTTGTTTTGTTTTTTTAAAGAAAAAGTTTTTTTTCAAAAAGGCTTTTTTTGTGTTTTTTTTGTTTTGACAAACAAAGGCAAAGAAGTTTTTTTTTGTTAGAAAAGTTTTGCTTCTTTTTTTTTCAAGAGTTTTTTTTTTTTGAAAAAGATAGGTAAATAAGAAAAGACTTTTTTTGTTTTTTTTACCCACCCCATAATTATTGTATAATATATATAAAAAATACGTGAAAGTACGAGGTATGGGTAAAGTATATATGTAATATATACACGCCCCCCTATACTTAGCTTGTGCTATGTCCTCATGGCACTAGGTGACAAAAAGACATAGCTCATACTAAGCGTAGGAAAGCTAAAATAATAAAAAGTATAGAAGTCGATCCGCCCCCCCCTATACTTAGGCTCTGGTCAGCCTAAGTGTAGAAGAAGAGAAAAAATGGGGCAGACGAGGTCAAGAGGAGAAATGATGAGTAAATACACATGGCAGGCATCGGTCCCCCCTATACTTAGGCTTTGGTCAGCCTAAGTATTGGAAAGAACACAAGATTGGAAGACCGATGAGAATGGGAAAGAATATACAAAAAGAAAATAAAAAGAAGAGAAGGAGCAAATCGGGTCACTCACCCCCCTATACTTAGGATCTAGTCATCCTAAGTATAGCCACAAAATGAAAACGATAAGGAACTGGGGCGAGTGATGCGAATCATGAGGGAGGGAGGTGAATAAAGGAAGGAAAATATGTACAAGGAGGAGGGAGAATATACAAGGATCAAGAAGGTTTGTGACGGACCTTCTTGCGGGAGCGATGGGGTGGGTAGTATACACATGTGTCGCTGTCAGAATCGTCCTCCGAAGAATAATAGTGAGGTGTGGGGAACGTCCAACGGGGGTCGACACACGGCTGCTTGCTCAAATATGGCTTCAGATAAGCCGAACTAAGCTCACTCATGTAGATCACCTCATCCGGACCTGATGAGGACTCCTCAGAAAGTTCCTTCCCTGAAACATCGAAGGTAACCTTCTTAGTCGGTTTTCTAGAACCTGAAGCATCAAGAGGAAGAGGAGATTGATACGTCTTAAGGAGTTCGGGGGAACACCTCAAGGAATCAACACTCGTCTTCTTCTTACTAGATGACCGACTAGAGGATGGAGCAACCGATTTATCAAGATTGGTCAATTTAGTCCCAGTTGTCTCCTTTCATGTATGTCCTGGATGTGGTGTGCGTGAGGTTCTGACCAGAGGTTCATCATCAGATGAGTCACCATATGCATTGTAATACTCCTGCAAGGTCAGCACACGTCTCTGATAAGGCACAGTGTTCTCAGTTGGCTTGACATTGTTGGGTTCTTGTGTCGGATCATCGAAATGATCAAGGCAATCCACAAAGGTCATGTCCGACTCACTGATAGCTTCTGGTCGTGAGTCCTCTCTAGAAGCTGTCGTGGTGGTAGTGCAAGCAGTAGGCGGTGTGTGGTTGTAGGAAGTCTCTAAACCAATGGTCGTCTGGACAGTCGGTATCTCAGGTGTAGTAGAGAGATGGGACTCAACTGTCTCTCGAATGTCACGACTGTCTGCAACTTTACGGGTTACCTTGGAATATCGTGTGTCCTCAAAGATCGGGTGAGGTCGGAGTGCTCCCAATGCAGAGAAATCGATCTCCCGAGTCTCACAATCTATAGTTGCCTTAGCCAAGGCTAAGAACGGCTTCCCAAGAATGATTGGAGACTGGGTGAACTCTCCTCGGTGCTCAATGTCAATGATCGTGAAGTCTATCTCTAGTAGAGCACCTTGAAAAGTGACGATGACTGAAATGGTTCCTCTCGACCGTTTAATGGTCCGATCTGCCAACTGAATGATCTCTCTTGACTTCTTGGCAGATTCGAGTTTGAGCTTGGCAAACACGGAGGTCGGGAGGATATTAATCGGTAAGTCATCATCGATTCTTGCATGGGTGAATGTGGTATCTTTGATTTCACAATGAAATCTAGGTAACCGTTTTACTCTGTGGCTCTTGGTTTTTCTCCCTATCATCAAAGATGTGGCCATAGACACTATATGTATCTCAGTCCTTGTTCTCTTATTGCCCGACCTTGTAGGCATCAATTTACTCTTCACAAATCTTTTAAGGTCAGGAAAGTGCTCAATGGCCATTATTAAGGGAAGCTCAAAAATCAACTTTCTATCCAATGCTTCCCTAACCGTAGGATCCAATTTTTTTAGATCTTTTCCTTTTTCAATTTTTATGGTATTTTTGGTAGGTGAAGGAGGACTAGGAGAATGTACAGACTCTGATTTGGAGGGAAAGTGGTTAGTAGAAGAGGGAGGTAGAAGGGACTCCAGCTGTACATGACAAGTGGTCAATCCGGTGTCTTCCAGGTTTTCAAGATTCAATCCGTGAAATCCACGATCCACATTCCTACCTGGACTCTTGATCGGTCTACAGATGTCATCCTCCAATAAGTTCTCATGACACCTCATGAGAGAAGTCGGCACAATTGGAGGATACTGCTGAGAACTTGGGATCTTATACTCAACACATCTTGACTCAGGCGTGTAATGATGGGTTGAGTATGACCCATCTGTATGGCAGATGTTGGTCGGAGCCTCATTAGGTGGAGTCAGTAGACAGGGGGTCTGTAGATCGGTCTCATGAGTCCAATCCCCTGTATATGTCGGCTCTCCGAATGGGTGATATGAAGGTTGGTCAATGTGGTCTCTATCACTCAGGTCAATCAAGTCAGGAAGATCATACGGTGCAGGCCTCTCCATTCGGTTTGTCTGGTCGACCATGTTGTACCCTAAGGTTAAGTCGGGATGTATATATGGAAATTGTTGTTCTGTCCCAACTCGAGGTGAAAGTGAGGTATGTGGGGTCAACTGATTATGCCAATCATTCATCTCAGCAGTCGCTTGCTCTTTGATTTGTTCCTTGATTCCAGCAAGCGGACGAGAATATAGTGAATCAATCCAAGGTGGTTGTGGGTCAGGGATGCAAGAATGTGGGGTAGGTGAGAAGGATGAAGAAGTGGAGAAGTCAGTCAGAGTTCTGACTTTGCGGTTGGAGTGTGGGTATGAAGAGGAATGAGAGGGTGGAGATGATCGAAATATGGTCGAAGAAGAATGACGTGGATATGATGACCAATATTCTGACATCTTGGAGGTAAAATGGGAGAATGAGGCGGATCGAGGAAGAAAGCGTGCAAGTGCACCGAATAACACACAAAACAAACAAACACAAGAGCAAACCCTGAGTTCACCTACTCAACACAGTGATGGTCGCAAAAGTCCGACCGTTTATCTTTTCAGTTTTAATTAGGTGATAAATCAAGATATCAATCCAATTACGCAAGGCTCAAAAGTAGGTTTTGGGAACTATCCTAGGGATGCGTCCTCACCTCTCAACAATCACAATTAGCCAAGCATACAATGAGGGTTTTGCTCTCCCAAAACAAGTGTTAGTTTTAATCAGTTTTTTTTTGGTCAACTCTGATTAGCAGTCCCGGTTTTAAGTTTGGTTATCACTTGATTAGTCCACCAAACAAAGCACGCCTAACGATCATTCCCGATTTCCTTTTAACCTAAGTTTCAAAAACCAAGGGGAGGGAGTCGAGAAAAACCGATGCAAATAATGAAATCAATGATGCATGCTCAGTTCAGAAGACTTACAGTGATCCCCGCGCTCTACATGCGGGATGCAAGGCAGAATTGAAATTTTATACTAATATGAATGCAAACGAGAAACCGTTCCTAGACAAGCAGTTCTATTAGCGAGTGATGAACAAGTTTAATTTGACTAATAGCCCAGCGGTCTAAGTGCGTCTCGTTAAATGTGATGTGTGGTCCTAAAAATTACGAGCACAAGCAATAAAGATATTCTAATAAAATGCTCTAAGAGCCGCGAGTGCAAGTCCTATTCTACGTCAATCAACCACACGACCACGAGCGGGTCCAAAGTCCAGTTCGGATACAAACGCGAGCTCTCAAACAAGAGATGCTGGAAAGAGCGAATTACCTAAGTTATTACAACACAATAATTACAAAAATTTATAAAAATTCTCTCGAAGATAAATTGATTTTCTTGCTCTTCAGTAGTCGGCGCGCGTCGCGTCCGTCGACCTCCGATGCACTCCAAGTTCACCGGGCCCTCGCAAGAAAAATAAAATTTATGTTAGAGAGATAAAAAGAAAATATATACAAGAATATGAAGAGAAATAATTGAAAAAAATGGAATAAATACCAGGTGGCTCAGGGGTCAGACTACCCGAGTAAATGAAAATCTAAATCTAAATTTTTAAACTAATCCCTAAGCCGTTTGCCTCCCCGGCAACGGCGCCATCTGACGAGTCGCTAAATACGTTGTTTAATTAGGTCACGTTGTAGCACGTGTACTTAGCGTTTCTGTCAGAACCGAGAGAAGGATCTCCGTGAAGAGTGTCTCGGCTTAATTTATATCCCGGGTAAGTCCGGGGTCGAACTCAGAGAGGGAAAGGAACAACTTGGGTTTAATTTGCAAATTTAAGATTTTAGATTTCCAATGCAGTTTTTTTTATAATTTTTTATGCAACAAGAATGCAAATGTAAGTGAATCAAGACACTAAGAAAGCATACAACTTAGCCAAATTAAGTTTAATGCCAAATCAGTTCAATTTAGCTAAATTATATTTTTCCTAGAATCCTAATCCAGTGATGAACACAAAACACATTTTTTAGAATTTTAGGGGTTAAAATGCAATAAATAAAAATGCACACTTTTTATGGGTTTTTTCGCAATTTATCATACAAACAGTAAGCAAAAATTATGAAAAATTTACTAGAACTAAAACATGATGCAAGGAGACTACGGTAATTTTTTTGGAATTTTTTGACAAGTTATGAATTTTTTATGAATTTTTTAGTGAAAACAGAGTGACAGTGAGTAAATAATTTCTAATAAATCCATGTTATCAAATTAGTCAGAATGCAAATTATCTCAAGTAGATATTTAGATGAGCAATCCAGGAGACTTAAAATTTTGCAAAATTGATGTCTATGGATTTAATTAAAAATCAAATACTAATTTCACTATATGAATTATTTCAGGCACAAGACATCTCCATTTTGGATGAAATTTGGACAGTAAGTTAATCATACATCATGGCATCATTCCTAATTTTTGTGAAATTTTTAGAGCAACCATGTGTGAGATATAATTTTAAGAGTCCACATTGGGTAAAATATGCAATATCTCAGTTAACCATTTTTAATTAATTACCCAATAACCATAAAAATACAAATGAATACTCACATGACAGAGGATAAGTTGCTCAACATAAAAACATTTTTTATTGCATAAAATGATGCAAAAGAGAGGTCCAAATTAAAGCATGAACACAGGGGTCTTTGCGCAAATTCAGAAAACAAAATACAACTTGAACTTATGCACAGGGACTAAACTGTAATTACAAAAACTAGAGAAATAAAAAATGCAATTTTTACATAAAAAATGCACAAGAAAGAGACCTTCTTCTTCGTTGGGCGGAAGAGGAGAACCCAAAAGAGGTGGTCGGTGGTGGCGCCGCCCGTACGAGGGGACGGCGGTGGGAGGTCGGCGTCGGCTGGAGACCCAGCGGTTGGTTGGCGGAGGGGCCCGGGGGCTGGAGGCGGCGGCGAGATGCGACGGAGAGGGTCGCTGTGGGCAGCGGCGTCGGTGGAGGCGGCGCCGCCTGGAGAGGCGGGCGGAGGGCTACCGCTGAAGAGGAGGGGGCCACGGGGCGGCGCCGCCGCTGGCGGCTGTGCTGCGCCAGCCCGCGGCGGAGGCCGCCGGCTGGTGGTGGCGGGGACCGGTGAAGGGAGGGGGCGGCGGCAATAGCCGCTGCTCCTTCCTTCGTTCTTTTTTTTTAATTTTTTTTAATTTTTGTTATGTTTTGATTTTTAAAAAAAACTGTTGTGCTATTTTTTTTGTTTTTTTTGTTTTTTTTGTTTTTAAAAATTTTTGTTTTAAATTTTTTTTATAAACATGAAACAAATAAGAAATGAGGATGGAGATGGTGGTAAGGGGGGATAAATGATATGTGGTTAAGTGGTGGTTATAAAAAAAATAGTGATCAAGACAACAAGAAAATAAGGTATTAGATAAAATAAAACAACAAGGAAAATAACGAGGAACACTTACCTGAATCTTCGCTAGATTGGCGGAGCAGCTACGCTGAACTCCTGTCGTCGCCTCGACCCGATTGGCGAGATAAAAATCGGAGAAGCTACGCGAGCTCGACGGGGAACTCGTGACGCGAAGCAGAGCTCCACGGATCTCACCTGAAGGAGGTCGTCGCTTGAGGACGATGCTTCGTAGCTGTCACCAACAAAACACTCCAAGCTCTCTCCTTATTCTATAACAATGGTGGATGGGCAAAAATGAGGATGTACAAATGAATATAAAGAGAAGAGAAAGGGAAGTTAGAATGGTGGTGGTGTTGAATGGGAAGTTAAATTAGTGATGGGGTTGAATGGGAAGTTAGATGAATAATGGTGTTGAATGGAGGTTGATGAAGAGTTGGAGGTTAATGGAGGTTGGTGGTAGAAAAGTTATTGTAGAGAATGTTATTAAATAAATAAAAATGAAATGAAATAAAGTAGGCTACTAAAAAGAGAAAATAAAATAAAGAGAAGAAAAAGAGTGGGGAATTTACAAAAAGAAGATATACAACATGTACATTTTTTTTGCTTTTCTTTTTATATTTTTTTTGTCTTTTTAATAGTAGCTATGTACAATAGGAAAATACAATAAAATAGTACAATCAAAATACAAGACCACAATGATTTTTTTTTGGATTTTTAGTAATTAAGAAAGATAAAATAAAAAATGAAGAAAGAAAGAATATATACATAATATACAATGTACATATAGGTCCCAAAACCCAACTTTTGCAAACAAGCTCCGATTTTAATGAAACCACTTCCGTTGGATAACTTGAACTTTAAAAGTGAGTTTGGTGAATTTGGAGTTCATACGGAGCAGGATTTTAGCTTGGAAGTTGGTCTTTACAGCTTTTTCCCATTAGGATCTAGGAGCATTTATTTGAGGTATAATTTGTTTTGTATTTTTGTATTTTTATGTACATTATTATGAACAAGTTAGAGAAAGAATTAGCCAAAAAGGAGTTGAAATGAAATTATTAAAAATATATGAAGTTTTGGGTTATTTACATGTATAAAACTCCTTTATTTTTGCGGCTTTTTAGTGTTATTTATTTTGTACAATCTAATATATAATAATTAGTGTGTTTTATTTACAAGAGTCATTTTGTTAGTTTATTGATTTTATTGATATTTATATGGGATTTTACTCATGGATTTTGCTAAGATTAATATATTAAGATGATGAATCGTGGATTCATCAGAGGCCAAGGCTCCTCCTCCGGCGAAATGGAGGAGGAGGTGAGTCGGAGTGGCTGGGGTCTGGAGAAGGAGAAGGGGGTCGGCAAGGGTCGGGGTGATTGGGCGAAGCTGATGAGCTGGTCAGATGGAGGTGAGGGTGTTTGCAGGCGGAAGGATAAATAGACAAAAATGCAAGAAAAAGAGAAAGAGGGAGGACCTCGACGGAGAGGGGAATCCTGGTGGAGGAGGTGGTCTAGGCTGAGCACCGGGGGCGCTCGGGTCATGGCTCGACCTGGACGACCGGTCCAGGGAGCTTAGCTACCACCGGAGAGGTGGAGCTTTCATGGCGGAGGTGCCATGGATCTCACTGGGGCTTCGGCCGTTATCGCCCCTTGCAAGGGCCTCTCCGCTGTCACCGGAGGGCCAAGGGCTGGGCCGAAGCCCCAAATTGGTGGATGAGTGGGTTCGGTGGCGGGGGATGAGGTTTTATAGGTGGAGGAGGTCGGAGGTTATGGTGATGGAGGAACGTTTTCGAGGGGGGGTTTTATGGCGATGGAAATAATGGCGAGGCTTGATGGAGGTCACGCGAGGAAGGCGGGGGACAGGGCAACGTGGGGAAGTCGTTACGAGAAGGAGGGATGGCCGGAGACGGTAGCTAGAAATGGAAGGGGGTGATGGGCTTGCGTATCGTAACGTCTGGAGAGGGACCCGGCCGGAGGAAGGAGACGATGGAGGACCGTTGGATCTGACGATCCAACGGCTGGAATGATGGCGCGAAGGGATGGTTCAGATTAGATCCATCGGGCTGATCGGGCGGTTGAGAGAATAGCACGAGGGAGTGGCTGTGATTGGAAGATGGGATAGATCGAATGGTCAGGAATGATTGGGCGACGTGGAGAGATGGGAAACGTAGGATGCAAAGGGTTTGGATGGCTGAGATGAGGGCGGGAGTGGATGGACGAGATTTAGATCTGGCGCTAGATCCAATGGCTGAGGGTAGACGAGGTGTATGCGGTGATGATGAGCTGGTGGGATTGATCGTGCGGTGGATCGGAATGAGGTGACGTGGAGGCTTGAGGGGCGTAGGATGGAGGGAGGATCGGATGGCTGTGGTTTAAGCGCTGATGAACGGTGAGGATATGATCGGGGGAACTGATCTGACGGCTGGGAATGGGCGGAAGATGGACGGGTGAGATGAGGGTGTTTTAAAAGAGATCGGACGGCCAGAACAAGCGCCGGGTGGCAGAAGAAGAGGCAGGCCACGTGGTTGCTCCAGAGAGCGCCACGTGGCCCAATAAGAAAATTCAGAGGAAAATTACAAAGAAAAATACAAAAGAAATAGTTACAGGCCGAATTTGGAAAAAGTCAAAACATGAAAGTTGCTCGTCTCGACGAGATCTACAACTTTCATGTTGGGAAAAAAGCCAAAAGAGGTCATTTGTACAAAAAGTTATTTTTGGAGATATTTTTTAAGGGGATAAAAACACCAAGTTTGTGGTTTTGAGATCTTTTTGTATTTTTTTATCTTTTTAAGGGTCAGTGAATTATACACAACTTATCTACCTAATTTTTAGGGGATTTTGAGTGATAAAATAATTATAGAAAAATAAGAGCAATTAAATACAAATAATTAAAGGCTAATTATACACAATATGGTACATGATAAAAATAGAGAATTAGATGATATTTTTATTGGTTTGTTTAAGCAGGGATTTTAATAAGGAGTTTTTAGCATGATGAATACGAGATTCATCATATTAAAAAAGTATAAAAATACGAGTGGCGTAAAAAAATATTCATCATTAAAAAAGCATGATGAATGCAAGATTAATTGACATTATGCCTTCATGAATCAAAATTCAATACTCAGATTAGCCTGTCGTATCCCTGTGTTCGACCTTGGTACACTTACCAAGTATAAATATTCCACATTTGATGAACGTAAAATTCACCTCTATAATAATGTGGAATAATGCTGTAGTACAGGAGGCGAATTTTTGTTCAGCAAAAACCACAGGCTTTGAATGCTGTGGAATATTTATACTTGGTAAGTGTACCAAGGTCGAACACAGGGATACGACAGCCTAATCTGAGTATTGAATTTTGATTCATGAAGGCATAATGTCAATTAATCTCAATTTCAGGTCCATATGCAATTTATGATGCACTGTGATATTTACAAGGCGATGCCATGATGCATGCATTTTTATTTTGTTTTTATGCAAGTTAAAATGATGCATGGGCAAATAATGCAAAGGAATATGCATGAAGAATAAAATGTCAGAAATACCTACAATTATACCCTAAAATGAGAGCAACGTAATATAGAATGAAGTTAGAGTCATTTTGAATACATCATTAAAAATCGGTCATCAAATCAAACAAGACAAATAGAGCATGGTCCCATTTTTAACATAAAAAACCACTTAATTTAAAACATTATCAAATGAGACAAATAAGTATGCTAGATTGTAGAGGACAAAACAAGGATCAAAACGACACTAAAATCATGCAATTTGGACCTACGATGCTCAAGTTATGCTAAAAACAGTGCAAGGGCATAATTGTAATAATTATGCAATAAAATAAAGGGATAAATATTGCATTTAGGTCCCTGGAGGGACCTAAATGCAAATATGAAAAACCGCCTGGGCCCGGTTGTAATTTCTCCATTTGCGCACAAGGGCCTTTTAGCAATTTCCAAAAGGTTGTGGGGCTTCCCTGTAAAATACCCCAGATGCGTACGTGGAGCACGCGCCTGGAGGACCAAATTGTAATTTTCATTTCTTCCAGGGTCATTTCTGCAAAATACCCAGCACCTCACGTGCGCTGCACGTGAGGGCTAGGTTCGGGTCACAGCCGCTGCTTCGGGACATGTGGCGTCTTCTGGAGGTCTGTCTAGTGGTTCGGAGGACCCGAGCCTGTAGGTCGGAGATGAGGCTCGGGTCCACCACGTGTCTTCATCGTGACCGTCCGATCCTGATGATCGGACGGTGCCTGCTTCTCGTGCTCCTCTGCAGGTCGCCGGAGGAGGCGGGGCTCCGGCAACCTGCCAATTGCTCCTCGGCCAAGTCTTCGAGCTTCTGAATGTCGGGAAAGACAGTTGGGTGGCTGGCGAAGATCCGGGAAGTGCTGCGGGGCTCCGAAGCGGGTCGGAGGAGAGGAACGGGGGAGCCTCACCGGCTGATGAATACCCATTCATCACTCTTTATTCTTCTATTTTAGCTACAAAAACCTTTGCAAATACATGTAGATATGTGTAAATACAAATAATTACCAAGAGCATGCATTGTGTAAAAACCTATAATTAGCATGTTTTTGTGCACAAAATAAAAGAATAAAGAGCAAAAAGAAAAAGAGGGAAATATTTAAAATAAATATTGAGCAACCTAACCCAAGGGAGGGCTCAGCATGGGCCTGACCGCATAAAAGCCAAGTAGAGGGAGATAGGGGCTCACATATGTGTATATTTGCAAATAAATAAAACTATATATTTTCCTCACCCAAAAATATGTTTGTCCATATTATATGTATATTTAGAAACCATTAAAAACAAAATAAAAAGATGAAAAGCAAAAAGATCAAAAATACCCTTCCTTCACCATGTGCATAAACCACACCATTGTATTTATTTAACCCTATAAATAAATAAAATTATTTTCAAAACTTTTTGTAAATAGTCTATGTTACATTTTGTAAATAAAATAAATAACAAGAAACAAAACAAAAATCAAATAAAAATTACAAAATTGAAAATACAAAAATACATTGTATAAATACCATGTATATAAATGTATTCAACCATTTATTTCACCCTTGTATATAAGTGATAAAAATAAAATAAAAATATTCTTTTATTCCTCATTTTATCTTGTAAATAAATAAAATACAAAATGAGCATAAAAATACATAAAAATAACAAATAAAAAATCAAAAATAAAAATCCATATAGTGTACATATACCTATATATAGAGCTACCCTATTTTTATTTCCAAAAATTAATAAAAAATCACCAAAAAATAGAAAAAAATAAAAGAAAAATATTTCATGTTTTGAGTTTTCTTTAATTCGGCTTATTTCTGCCTTAAAATAAATAAACAAAAATTGCATCCACGTGGCCGCTCCTGATTGGTCCACGGGGGATTGTTGACCCCGGTCAACTCCCCCGCGGACTCCTTCCTTTTCTGGAAGATGCGTGCCGCGCCTCCTTCGCCGATTTATCCACGCGTCTCCAGGCTGTCACCCACTCAACCCCCGTGCTCGGATTCTTCGCCGTTCATCCCTCTCCCTCGCCGGATCCTTCGCCATGAAATCAACGCCTTCCTTAGCCGTCGTCCCTCAACCCTAAACGCCCCTGTCACCATTTATATCCAGACCTCCGCCGCCTCCGCGCCCCATCTTTGGCCCTTCTCCTCCTTCCCAGTGACCTCCATAGGCTTCGCGAGAGTGACAGCAAGCATCCGCCCTTGTTGCAGTGAGGCGAGGAAGCGAATCCATTGATCCGGCGATTCTCGCCGTCCTTGCTCCGCCGCCGGCGTTGAGCATCGAGCTTCAGGCCTTGACGCCCTTCGAAGCTACGACCCGGAGTTAGCCACGCTCCAGCACAGTCTACTGCAGCCATCAGGTAGCCGATTAGACCTTCTATTTAGCGTAATTTTCGATTTCGCCCAATTCATATCTCCGACGCATTTCTCCGATTCCGGCCATTTCACGTAACATCTCGATCCTCCGACCCGACCATCACCTCCGCCAATCCCTCACGCACCTTCTACACCCTTTCACTCAACCCAGATCGCACAGGATCTGGGAATCGAGCTCCACCGTCCTCCGCTCGCCGGAGCTCGTCCGCCTCACAGCACCGACCACCTTCACCCCGCCTTCTTGGGTCGAGGCATTTTGCCCTCGACCCGCGAAGCTTCTTGTCCACTTTGCAGGTCCAAAGGAGGTGTCTGAGCCTCCAGTCCATTCAAGACCAGAGCTTCGTGCCGCCAGGCCTCGCCGGAGCCCCTCCAGGGTTCGGCTGGGCCATCGGCCATCATCATCAGCTGCGGGACAGTGCAGCGGAGCTCCTCCGATCAATTGCAGCAGCTGAGGAGGGGAGTAGCGCACGCAGGAGACCGGCGAAGTTGGCCGGCGATGAGTTCTTGCACCATCCTCCAGAGCCGTCCGATGAAGACCTCGCTCCAGTTCTAATCCTGAGCGTCCATCCTTGAAGGAGCAGCAGCCATCGATCTATCTGAGGAGACATCTGGACCGTTGTAGCCGAAGAGAGAGGACCAGGAGCCCAGCATCGTCAGATCTTCCACGTGGACCTCTCCCGACCGTCGGCTAATAAAGGGGTAAATATCGTAGGGCCCCCTCGTAGTTTGTAGTTTCATTTTTAGTCCTGTAAGTTGTCGAGTCAGTTATTTATTTTCTGGGATATTTGCACTAAGGACCTCTTACTTATTTTATTTGCACTTATACCCCCGCCTGTTGTGAGCCACGTGCGTCGTCACGTGTTATTCTGGGTTATTTGCAATATATGCCCTGTAGTTCTGGATGTTATTCATTGAATAAAATGTTTTGTTTATTTTCATATATACCCCTGTGAACACTTTATATTCGCATGTGCGTTTTATTTTGGGATATTTGCATATAAGCCCCTGGACTTTTGATACGAGTTATCAATAGGTCCTTGGAACTTATTTTTATTACATTTAGGTCCTTAAGTGCCCCAGGCACGTGCTTGGCACGTGACTTCTTGGGTATTTTGCACCAGGACCCCAGAACTTTTGGGTATTTGCACATAGGTCCCTGTGCACAGTGGCCCACCTTTATTTTTGAATAAAATATCAAACGACCTCCAAATCCAATGAGATTTTGACACATGGCTCCTGCCATGGTGTAGGAATTTCTATGATTTTTGAGGACAATTTTGATTTCATTTATTATTTTTAAAAATTCAAAAACCCCTATTTTTGCCACTGTTTGACTTTAAAAATACCAAAAAAATATAAAAACATCTCCAAAAATTCTAAAAAAATCAGGTATTGTAGTTTGCTTGCTGTTTGATTTTCTAGCCAATTTTGGCTATTTTTCATCACCTAAAACCCTTAAAAATTGAAAAACCCCTAAAAACCCATAAAAATTATAATAATTAAATCAAAAATCCAAAAACAATAATTAGGGTGCCTAAATTTTCCTTATTCTTCATAGATTACAGGAAAATTACCTCCAAGGTTGATTGAAACTCTTAAATATTTTATTTTTGAGTTTCTAACCTTGCTGGACAGTACCTTGGTGTTTCTGCCTTGTTTGATTTTTAATAAATAATTTACCCATTAGAAAAATTCCCAAAATTCACCAAAAACAGTAAAAAACTTAAAAAATATAAAAACCATTTTTCCTTAATTTTTGCATTATTTTTGGAGTGTTTTATAAATTGTTGAAGTTGCTTTGCATTCATTTTATCTCATTTTCTCATCTTTAAAAAATCTAAAAAAACACAAAAACAAATAAAAACCATTAAAAAAAAAAAGATTCCCTTGGATTTCTGACTACATCGTAGGCCGCAAGGCCAATCTGTGCTCCTTGTGTTCGACCCTGGGAGCTATACCAGGTTAATCCTATAGCTAGACCGCTCTATTTTGTGCTTGCTTGATTTTATCTCTGTGAGTGGTTGATTTTTTCTTGATTGACTTAGTTGAGTGACTGAGGTCGCAACGACCTAATTTTCTGTACCTTTACCTCTGTCATTTGGCCGGTCGTCAGAATGGCGCCGTTGCCGGGGAGCACGGCTTTGTAGTCATTTTTTTTTCATATTGTCTCTCTTAATTATAACTGTTTTCTGACACTCTCTCTCTTTCTAATTTTTGTGCGAGGTACTGCGTGGAGAACTTGGAGTACACTTTTTGAGGACCCGTACGGGAAGAAGAGCAGGAGGAAGAGAGAGAAGAAGGAGTTTTCATTTCTGAGAGAGAGAGAGAACAATACTGTTGTAATAATTTAGACTTTGGACTTGTGGACATTTGTAACTTAGCGGGTCTGTTTCGCCGAGCACCGGTGTGCTCGGGGGACCCATTCGGATTTTCGCGGCTTTTATCGTGGTTTTGATAGCTAGCTGCCTTTTCCGGTGTTTACGCGGTTTTTCTCGAGCCCCTAGATTTAGGAATTTCTGTTGATTGTGACGTAAATATCTAAGGCCCAACACTTAATAGAATATCTGTTCCTATAGAACGTAATTGGACCTTGATAAAATTCACTGAAAAAGTTAGTTTAATTGGATTTGAGACCACGTGCCGTGAGGAGTCACATACAGCGCTGGCAGGACCCGTTGTGGCGGGCACCGAGGGACTCCCAAGATCGGACTCCGGACTCGATTCCGTTGGCTAACTATTGTTCTTCACGATCAATAGAAATTGCTCAGCTAGGACTCGGTTTTTCCTCGTTGCATCATTTAGGTAGTTTAATTCTGTATTTAAATTCTGCGCGGATCACTTGCATGTAGAGTGCTGGAGACAAGGTACGCATTTCTTTCTCTGCATGCATCATTGATTTCTTCGCGCATCGGCTTTTTCGTTCTCTCCCTCTGTTTTTGGCTTAATCATCAGGAGAATCGGAAAAACCGTTAGGCCGCTTGTGTTTATTTTGAAAAAAAAAAATTAAAAAGAAAAACAATAAAAATTGGGACTGGATAACACTATTGACCCTAAAAGACACTCACATTAAAAATTTGTCTTGGGGAGAGCAACCCCCTCATTGTTTGGTTTGATTGTGCGAGAGAGTGACCCGAACACTAGGTAAAGCCCTCCGGTGCTCATCTCGACTGATTACCGACTCTTCTGTGCAGGACAGTCGGTTGAGAGAGTATCGGGTATCCCAGCAGGTCACGTAATCGCTCTGATATCTTGTGTGTTCACCAAATAAAATTGACAAGATAAATTGACCGAGCTTTCACGGTCTTCAGATTGTGTTGAGTTGGTGAACAAGGGGTTTGCTTTGCGATCATATTTTCTCCAGATCCCATCCGCCTTACTCGCCAGATCAAGATGATGGGTAGACGATCTCTTAGGCAGCCTCTGGCTGCACCGCTTTCAGGCGCGGCTACTTCATCATCTAGGTTGGCCCGCGAGAGTCAAGACCAATTCTCCGGGCCCGAGTACGATTCCACCCTGTTCCCCCTCGACCCCCTTTCTTTTCCTACTGAGAGACATGAGCCCGAGGAAAGACGAATTGATTTAACAGAACCTGAGTTGGGCTCATCTGATGTTGCAGACGTCACTATGGCCGGAGCCGGCAGTTCAGATGATCACTCCCGACAACCCGAACAGCATGTCGTATTTGACCAGGGAGCGATCAACTCCACCCTGATCGCATCATTAGAGACAGTTCAGCAGCAGTTACGCGATCAGGGGGCATTTATGATTGAGATGAGAAGGGAGTTGGAGCGACTCCGAAGAGAGCAAGACGAGCCGAGCGAGCCTGAGGACATTCCTGACGCTGATGCAGAGGCAGCAGCCGCAGCAGCAGCTGCCGCAGCGGCAGCCGCCGCCGGAGGAGGACCACCGAGAACGATGCGGGAGCTACACAACCCCGGATCTACACTGATGCATCATTGGGTGGTGGTACCTGCTATCGTGGGGGATTTCAAGTTCCCTCCGAACACCCTGCAGATGCTCCCTCATTTTCACGGGCTTGCCACTGAGGAACCCCATCTCCATCTCCAGGAGTTTTTGATGATCTGCAGTACTGTCCACAACCGTCATGTGGACCAAGATACGATTCGAATGATGGCCTTCCCTTTTTCACTGGCAGATAGAGCAGCCGCCTGGCTGAAACATCTAGGGAAGTTTGTTTACACCTGGGATCAGCTCCGCACCGAGTACTTGAACAAGTACTATCCACTCGGGCGGACGAATGCAGCGAGGGCCCTGATCAACAACTTCTCCATGCTCCCTAATGAGCAATTTCACGAAGCATGGGAGAGGTTCAGAGAGCTTCTGGATAGATGCCCACACCACGACATCTCGAAGCCGAACCTAGTTCAGAGCTTCTTTAGTGGGATGACACCAGAGCTTCAGGGTCTGGTGAATGCTTCTTGCAGCGGGTCCTACTTTGCCAAGGACCACAACCAAGTCTGGGCCATCTACGAGGAGATGGCAGAAAATTACATGGTGATGTCCCAGACTCGGTTGTACACTCAGAGATCTCAGCAGCCGCCAGGACCCGTGCAGTATCAGCGGATAGCACGGGTTGATGCAGGTCCATCCAGTTCGTCCACAGTTGCGGCCGCACAGGCAGAGTCGGCCACTGCGGACATGGGGATTATCAGCGAGAAGTTGGACCGCATGGAAATAATAGAGAAGAAGCAGTGCCAGGGCATAACTCAGATGGAGCAAATGGCACAAACTCTGAGCGACATGAAGACCCAGCTCTTGTGTCTTCAGGAGGCACAGACGGCTCCTCAGCCCCGTCTTCTATCGCGAGGCGATTCCGGAGGCAGCCGCAGCTCGTCCCAGCGCTCCAGCTCCTTGCAGCAGCCTAGACAAGTTCACCTTGTACAGGCGGAGCCGTACCAGCAGCAGCAGCCCTCTTACCAGTCACCACCATCTCCAGACTTACAGATGGTGGTATATCAGCCGGATCAGCCTCTGGCAGCACTGCCACCAGACCCCTTTGATGCTGAGCCGTTGATGGATGTCAACGAGATTTGGTATGACCGTCCTCAACCTGGAATCCGACGAGACCATCCCGGATTCAGGTGGGGGAATGGGGGTAACCAGTCCCAACAGCAGCCAGCCGGTCAGGGAGGGCAGTACTCCCAGCAGAGAGATCACCAGCAGCCCCCTGCATATCAGCCACATCAGCCATCATCCTTCGTACCTCGTCCCTACCAGCAGCAGGGACAGAATTGGAGACGTGAGCAGCAAGCTCACCAGCAGCAGCATCCTTCCTCTTACCCCTCTCAGCCACAGCAGCAGCAGGTCCAGCAGCCTCATTACCAGAGAGGCAACCCGTCGGGTTCCCACGAGAGCCCCGCCATGGATGATCTAGCCCGCCTCTTCACAGAGCAGCAGGCTACATTTAGACGGGAGATGGACGAGTTCCGCCAGGAGATGCGGGACCTGATGAGAGGGAAGGCCGCCATCCCTGCACAGATCGAGCCGAATCCGAATAGCTTGAAGAGGAAATCTGAGCAGGTAGTTCACACTGAATTTGCCACTCCTAGTGACCCATTTGATGATACATCTTCGGATTTATTTGATGCTGATTTTGTCACACTTAGGAGCGGTAGAAAACCAGAAGGCGGCGCCTCATCTGAGCGACAACGCGAGGATTTATCCAGAGCGCCAGATGAGGAGGAGGAGAGCGGTACTGAAGCCGCACATCATGATGACGGTGGTACTGATGCCACCCGAGATGCTGATTCCACCGGCGGTACTGAGGCCGCCGCTTCACCATATAGAGGAGGTGGTACTGATACCACCAGCAGAGCCGAGCCAGCCCGCGGTACTGAGACCGCAAGACGTCTAGTTGTAGAGCCAGCTAGAGGTGGTATTGAGGCCACCAATATTCATTCTGATAGAAATGTTGTCTTTCCTCACATGAATGTATCTCAGAACTCTAATTTGAATAAAGGAAAAGGTTTAGTTTCTTCTGATCCCACTGTGGTGAATGATGTTTGTGAGGATCCGGTCATCGAACCGTCTAGGCCTATTCCTAGTCCTTCATCTGAGAAGGACCTTGTGATCCCCTTCCCTAGAGCCCTTGAGTTGGGGAAGGGGAAGAAAAAAGAAAAAGATCCAAAAAAGATAGAGCAGGAGGAGTTCAGCCAGAGCATGATAGACCGATTTCACATCCAGCTGACCCTCAATGAGGCTTTGCAACACATCCCTCTTCTTCAGCGATCCTTGAGAGATAAGACCACAGTCAGAAGGACGAAGAGGAACAAGACCGCAGAAATTCATGTGTTGACCAAAGCCACGTGTTACGCGATCCAGAACCATCTGCCGACTAAGAGGCCAGATTTAGGGGCCCCGTATGTCAGATGTCAGATTAGTGAGCAGAGGTTCAACCGTACTCTATTAGATAGCGGATCGTCGATCAACCTTCTTCCGGCAGCCCTTCTCGACCACTTAGAGTTGGGCACTCTTAGACAGAGCAGGACATACCTTCAGTTTGCTGATCGGTCTGTCAAGAGGCCAAAGGGGTTGTTGCGAGACGTTGTCGTCACGATTCAGGGTTTGCAATTCCCCGTGGACTTCGTAGTGCTGGACATGGAGACCCCTGACTCGTTGACCGATTCCCCCATTATCCTCGGTCGCCCGTTCTTGGCCACAGCCAAAGCGGTGACTGACCATGACAGTGGGAAGGTATTCTTTCGCGTCCAGGGCGAGAGTATACAAATAGAGACGGTTAAGGACCACAGAGCCAGAGCTAGATCCCGCTCAGAGGACAGTACAGATTCAGAACAGCTGACAGACGCAGGACCAGACATCCACCAGGACTGTGATTTTGTGATCACAGATGATGAGGCAGTTTGGGCAGATCCTGCAGCACAGACCATCCTCTCATATTCAGATACAGTTGATGCAGAATTGATAGCAGAGGATAGTCTGGAGAGCACAGCCTTGGTTCAGGATACTATTGAGTCAGCAGAGTCGGACCTTGATCGCGACACGATTTTCAGTGATGGTGGTACTGAGGCCACCCTGCTTTACGGTGGTACTGATGCCACCGCAGTTGATACAGATCCCTCGGATTCAGAATCTGATTGGGCCGATTGTGATGATCAGATGCCAGATCTGGATCCACCTGAGCCTATAGATGAGGAGGAGGTAGAGGCAGAGCAGATCAGAGACAATGCAGAGGACCCGCCTTCTCCAGATCCAGTTTGTGAGAGTTCTTTATCATTTTCCCAGGCAGATTTGGCAGAATTGTCTGCATACACACATCTTCTTCAGAAGCCAGATCTGCCAGCACCCAGCTGTCCAGAGCTGAAGCCGCTCCCTACTCCGCTGAAGTATAGATTCCTTGCGGGAGAGTCTGAGATGTACCCAGTCATCATCTCTGCTGATCTGACTGAAGAGCAAGAATCCCGTCTGATGGAGGTTCTTGAAAAGAACCGCAAGGCAATTGGATGGAGCGTAGCAGATCTCCATGGGATTAGTCCCTCATTGTGCTCCCACCATATCTATCTCGAGGAAGGGGCAAAGCCGTCGCGTGAGTTCCAGCGGCGACTGAACCCCAACCTAAGAGAGGTTGTCATGAAGGAAATATCAAAATGGTGGAGTGCAGATTTTATTTATCCCATTTCCGACTCCAAGTGGGTGAGCCCCTTGCATGTGGTGCCCAAGAAGACGGGCATCACGACTGTGATCAATGAGTCGGGAGAGGAGATCGCTACACGAGTACCCACCTCTTGGCGGGTCTGCGTTGACTACAGGAGACTCAACCAGGCCACCAAGAAGGACCATTTCCCCCTGCCCTTTATAGATCAGATCATTGAGAGACTGGCAGGGAAAAGCCATTACTGCTTCCTGGATGGGTACTCGGGCTACAATCAGGTGGCCATCGCTCCTGAGGATCAGGAGAAGACCACCTTTACCTGTCCCTTCGGTACCTACGCCTTTCGACGCATGCCATTTGGGCTATGTAACGCCCCTGCGACTTTTCAGAGATGCATGCTGTCAATATTTTCGGACATGGTAGGGGAGTGTTTAGAGGTCTTCATGGACGACTTCTCGGTTTACGGCGACGGATTCGATTCCTGTCTTGACTGCCTAGACCGAGTGCTTCAGCGATGTATTGCTACCCGGTTGGTTCTATCTTGGGAGAAGAGTCACTTCATGGTGACTCAAGGGACGGTGCTTGGCCACATCATCTCCAACAGAGGCATGGAGGTTGATCCGGCCAAGGTCGATGTCATTAGAAAACTCACACCGCCGTCCAATTTGAAGCAGCTACGGTCATTTCTAGGGCACGTTGGTTTTTACAGGAGATTCATTCATGATTTCAGCAAGATTGCCCGACCGTTGACTGATCTCTTGACGAAAGACACCGAGTTCCTTGTTGATGACAAGTGTCTTTCGTCCTTTGAGACTCTCCAGCAGTGTGTTATTGAGGCTCCTGTCCTTCAGCCACCCGATTGGTCTCTCCCATTCGAGATCATGACGGACGCCTCTGATTTTGCCGTAGGGGCCGTGCTAGGACAGAGGAGGGATGGAGTGCCATTTGCCATACACTATGCTAGCCGCACATTGGATTCCGCCCAGCGGAATTACACGGTCACAGAGAAGGAAATGCTAGCAGTAGTGTTTGCCCTAGATAAGTTCAGATCGTATATCATTGGATCTAGAGTGACTTTGTATACCGACCACACCGCCATCAGGTACCTCATGTCAAAGAAGGATGCCAAGGCCAGACTTACTAGATGGATCCTTCTACTCCAGGAGTTCGACATTGAGATCAAGGATAAGCCTGGAGTCAAGAATGTGGTGGCGGATCATCTTTCCCGACTAGAGCAGCCTGAGGATTCTGAGCAGATTGATCCCATTTGTGATACCTTCCCAGATGAGGCGATCCTTGCTATCGCCTCACTCCCGTGGTATGCCGATATTGTGAACTTTCTCGTTGCTGGGAAAGTCCCACAAGATTGGCCCAGGCAGAAGCTTGAGACCTTCTTTGCGAAGGCCAAGTCCTACCACTGGGAGGATCCCATCCTTTACCACGAAGGAGGGGATAGCATCTGGCGTCGGTGTATTCCTCAGGAGGAGCATCATAGTGTCCTCACTTACTGCCACAAGCTTGAGGCAGGAGGACATCATTCTGGGAGGAGAACGGCACAGAAAGTGCTCCAATCCGGTTTGTGGTGGCCTACACTCTTCAAGGACTCTGATGAGTTCGTGAAGAGATGTACTGACTGTCAGAGGATGGGCACTTGTGGACAACGTGATATGATGCCGATGCAGCCCATTCATTTCTGTGAGGTTTTTGACGCATGGGGCATCGATTTCATGGGTCCATTCCCTAAGAGTCAGGGATTTGAGTACATTCTGTTGGCCGTAGATTATGTTAGTCGTTGGGTTGAGGCTATCCCCGCCCGAGCCGCAGATGCAAAGACAGTTTGCAGATTTTTGAAGAAGCACATCATCATGCGGTTCGGGGTTCCACGAGTTCTGATTTCTGATGGGGGATCTCATTTTGTCAACGACCAGGTGAAGGCACTTGCTAGCGAGTTCAGTATAGACCATCGTGTTGCCACACCATACCATCCACAGACGAATGGTCTAGCTGAAGTGTCGAATAGGGAGATCAAGAATATTTTGCAGAAAGTCGTTCGCCCTGACCGAAAGAATTGGTCACAGCTTTTGGACTCGGTCTTGTGGGCATATCGGACGTCTTTCAAGACTCCATTGGGTACATCTCCCTTTCGCCTCGTTTATGGCAAGCCATGCCATCTACCTGTCGAGCTGAGGCACAAGTCACTTTGGGCAGTCACAGATATTCTTATGGATCCAGATGGTATAGGAGACCAGAGGAGGGCAGAGTTAGCCGCCTTGGAAGAGCTTAGAGATACAGCTTTCTCAAACAGCCTACATTATAAGGAGAAAGTCAAAGAGTGGCATGATTCTCATATCAGCCACAAACATTTCGAGATTGGACAGAAAGTATGGTTGTTTGATGCGAGGCTTAGATTATTTCCAGGGAAGCTACAGAGCAAATGGAAAGGACCATATTTGGTCAGAAAGGTACACGATAACGGTAGCATTGATATATCTGAGTTGTCTTCTGAGAGTACCTTCCGAGTGAACGGCCAGCGGCTCAAACCATTTCTAGATCATGAGCCGCGGGACGTTATTATTGCCGCTATTCATTTTGCGTGAGATGTGGTCTTTTGACTCACATCTTTTACATCTCACGCCTGATTTTCACTGTTCCTCCGCCTGTATAGATCCAGTTGTCCATATCATTCTATTCTTTAGTCCCCCATCCCGTCTCTCATCTTATGATTATGCTATACTTAGGGTGTACTTTACCCTAAGTATAGGGGGGATGTAGGACCTGTGAGAATTCTTTTCATTCTTTCTGCTCTTGTTTTTGCTGCCTATACTTAGGGATATTTTACCCTAAGTATAGGGGGGGCAGATTCTGTATCTTCTTCACTCGGCTTTCCCTTCATGTACAGCTTTCTATACTTAGGATTAGTTAATCCTAAGTATAGGGGGAAACCACCGAGTTCCTCTCATTTTATTCATTTATTCGTTCCTGTACTTAGCCATTCCTTTTCACTTCCCTTTTACTAAGCACGAGTTATGTCTTCTTCATCGCTCTTGATCACTCTGAGGACATCGTTCGAGCTAAGTATAGGGGGGGTGTGTATATATTTCATATATACTTTAGCCATAACTCGTACTTTGTGTGAGTGTGTTAATAAATAAAATGGCTAAAAATCACAAAAATTAAAAATTTTCATGAACATAAACCTCTTTTATTCTTGCACATACATAGCTAGTGTACAAAGTATTTTTGTAAAAATGATTTCAAAAATCTTTTGTGTAAAGCTTGTGTAAATATTTTGTATCAAAATTATGTATATAGTACAAAATTTTTTCAAAATGTTTTGAAAATCAAAAGTTTGCAAAAATCTTGTGTAAATGTGTGTAAATATCATTTTGCAAAACTTGCACTTCATGCATCATTCATTCATGATTTCAAAACATTTTTCAAAAATTTTGCATGATTGTAAAATATTTGTAAATAGCATCTTTTGTACATATATGTATATAGTTTTTCCTGGATGAGAGTTGACATTTAAACTAAGCCTGGAATTAAATTGAGAAATGGAGCTTGAATAAGATCTTAATTCACTTAACTTCAAGAGGAACCTTGTAGGACTTAGGGTTAAGGCTTTTCAGGTCCATAAGGACTTAATTCTTTGAGTCCACTAGGCGATGAGCATATGTCATCTTGATGAGCCTAAGTAGAGCACTTAACAACACACGCATGACTCTCAGAGACAATGGCTTAACTTGCACCTGCACTTTACACATAGCTCTCCACGGATGAGGTGGTGAGGAGGCAGTTTCCTTTGGCTTGGGGTAGCATATGAGGGTAGTACTTCTAGGCGGAACCTCTCTTCTTCTTATAGTGAAGGAAGTGCACCTCAACTTGGTCTAGTGGTGTTGAAAGCTAAAGACAGAAGCTGTGGGTTGCAATAAAGCTTCAAAAGAGGGATAGTCTACTGGCTCAAGGGGAAATTTCATATATATGCTGCACCATGTAGATATGTGTACAGAAGTCTTGAAAAAAAAAATGCAAAAAGAACTCCAAAAAAAAAGTGGTGGGTCGGATTGAAAATTTAATAACCCCACCGGAGTGAAAAGCAAAAGCTTATGGTATCATGTTACATCTCATGAAGCTTGCAGCGGGAGACTTAGCTACACTGGCTAAGCTTCCAAAACTCTATACTTCTACCCCCTCTTCTTGAGCCGGTTGCACTTGAACTTAGAAGGGAATACCCCGCTTCTCGAGGAAAGAGTTGCTAGACTGAGGCATTAGAGTTACCAGGTTGAGGGAGGTTGTTTCTTTGTTACTTCTGAGGTGGGGAGCCACATATCACCTACACCGCAAGGAAAAGATTCATGGTCATTAGAGTTTGTGTATGTAGACTTGTTCTGATCTGGTTTATTGAGGAGTCTTGCCCATAGATTGGTGGAACTTGGAGGCTGTTGAGTTTTAAGCTTAAGTCCAAATAAGGTTCCGACACATTAATAATCCAAAGATCTGATCGAGCTCCATATTTCAATTTAATGAAGGAAAATTTAATAAGTCAACCTTGATCCATGTACATCCTCTTCCTCTTTTTCTTTTTCTTTCTTTTTCACTTCTTTTTCAAATAAGTGTTTGCTAAGGGACTAGCAAAGTTAAGCATAGGGGGGTGATGAATACCCATTCATCACTCTTTATTCTTCTATTTTAGCTACAAAAACCTTTGCAAATACATGTAGATATGTGTAAATACAAATAATTACCAAGAGCATGCATTGTGTAAAAACCTATAATTAGCATGTTTTTGTGCACAAAATAAAAGAATAAAGAGCAAAAAGAAAAAGAGGGAAATATTTAGAATAAATATTGAGCAACCTAACCCAAGGGAGGGCTCAGCATGGGCCTGACCGCATAAAAGCCAAGTAGAGGGAGATAGGGGCTCACATATGTGTATATTTGCAAATAAATAAAACTATATATTTTCCTCACCCAAAAATATGTTTGTCCATATTATATGTATATTTAGAAACCATTAAAAACAAAATAAAAAGATGAAAAGCAAAAAGATCAAAAATACCCTTCCTTCACCATGTGCATAAACCACACCATTGTATTTATTTAACCCTATAAATAAATAAAATTATTTTCAAAACTTTTTGTAAATAGTCTATGTTACATTTTGTAAATAAAATAAATAACAAGAAACAAAACAAAAATCAAATAAAAATTACAAAATTGAAAATACAAAAATACATTGTATAAATACCATGTATATAAATGTATTCAACCATTTATTTCACCCTTGTATATAAGTGATAAAAATAAAATAAAAATATTCTTTTATTCCTCATTTTATCTTGTAAATAAATAAAATACAAAATGAGCATAAAAATACATAAAAATAACAAATAAAAAATCAAAAATAAAAATCCATATAGTGTACATATACCTATATATAGAGCTACCCTATTTTTATTTCCAAAAATTAATTAAAAATCACCAAAAAATAGAAAAAAATAAAAGAAAAATATTTCATGTTTTGAGTTTTCTTTAATTCGGCTTATTTCTGCCTTAAAATAAATAAACAAAAATTGCATCCACGTGGCCGCTCCTGATTGGTCCACGGGGGATTGTTGACCCCGGTCAACTCCCCCGCGGACTCCTTCCTTTTCTGGAAGATGCGTGCCGCGCCTCCTTCGCCGATTTATCCACGCGTCTCCAGGCTGTCACCCACTCAACCCCCGTGCTCGGATTCTTCGCCGTTCATCCCTCTCCCTCGCCGGATCCTTCGCCATGAAATCAACGCCTTCCTTAGCCGTCGTCCCTCAACCCTAAACGCCCCTGTCACCATTTATATCCAGACCTCCGCCGCCTCCGCGCCCCATCTTTGGCCCTTCTCCTCCTTCCCAGTGACCTCCATAGGCTTCGCGAGAGTGACAGCAAGCATCCGCCCTTGTTGCAGTGAGGCGAGGAAGCGAATCCATTGATCCGGCGATTCTCGCCGTCCTTGCTCCGCCGCCGGCGTTGAGCATCGAGCTTCAGGCCTTGACGCCCTTCGAAGCTACGACCCGGAGTTAGCCACGCTCCAGCACAGTCTACTGCAGCCATCAGGTAGCCGATTAGACCTTCTATTTAGCGTAATTTTCGATTTCGCCCAATTCATATCTCCGACGCATTTCTCCGATTCCGGCCATTTCACGTAACATCTCGATCCTCCGACCCGACCATCACCTCCGCCAATCCCTCACGCACCTTCTACACCCTTTCACTCAACCCAGATCGCACAGGATCTGGGAATCGAGCTCCACCGTCCTCCGCTCGCCGGAGCTCGTCCGCCTCACAGCACCGACCACCTTCACCCCGCCTTCTTGGGTCGAGGCATTTTGCCCTCGACCCGCGAAGCTTCTTGTCCACTTTGCAGGTCCAAAGGAGGTGTCTGAGCCTCCAGTCCATTCAAGACCAGAGCTTCGTGCCGCCAGGCCTCGCCGGAGCCCCTCCAGGGTTCGGCTGGGCCATCGGCCATCATCATCAGCTGCGGGACAGTGCAGCGGAGCTCCTCCGATCAATTGCAGCAGCTGAGGAGGGGAGTAGCGCACGCAGGAGACCGGCGAAGTTGGCCGGCGATGAGTTCTTGCACCATCCTCCAGAGCCGTCCGATGAAGACCTCGCTCCAGTTCTAATCCTGAGCGTCCATCCTTGAAGGAGCAGCAGCCATCGATCTATCTGAGGAGACATCTGGACCGTTGTAGCCGAGGAGAGAGGACCAGGAGCCCAGCATCGTCAGATCTTCCACGTGGACCTCTCCCGACCGTCGGCTAATAAAGGGGTAAATATCGTAGGGCCCCCTCGTAGTTTGTAGTTTCATTTTTAGTCCTGTAAGTTGTCGAGTCAGTTATTTATTTTCTGGGATATTTGCACTAAGGACCTCTTACTTATTTTATTTGCACTTATACCCCCGCCTGTTGTGAGCCACGTGCGTCGTCACGTGTTATTCTGGGTTATTTGCAATATATGCCCTGTAGTTCTGGATGTTATTCATTGAATAAAATGTTTTGTTTATTTTCATATATACCCCTGTGAACACTTTATATTCGCATGTGCGTTTTATTTTGGGATATTTGCATATAAGCCCCTGGACTTTTGATACGAGTTATCAATAGGTCCTTGGAACTTATTTTTATTACATTTAGGTCCTTGAGTGCCCCAGGCACGTGCTTCGCACGTGACTTCTTGGGTATTTTGCACCAGGACCCCAGAACTTTTGGGTATTTGCACATAGGTCCCTGTGCACAGTGCCCCACCTTTATTTTTGAATAAAATATCAAACGACCTCCAAATCCAATGAGATTTTGACACATGGCTCCTGCCACGGTGTAGGAATTTCTATGATTTTTGAGGACAATTTTGATTTCATTTATTATTTTTAAAAATTCAAAAACCCCTATTTTTGCCACTGTTTGACTTTAAAAATACCAAAAAAATATAAAAACATCTCCAAAAATTCTAAAAAAATCAGGTATTGTAGTTTGCTTGCTGTTTGATTTTCTAGCCAATTTTGGCTATTTTTCATCACCTAAAAACCTTAAAAATTGAAAAACCCCTAAAAACCCATAAAAATTATAATAATTAAATCAAAAATCCAAAAACAATAATTAGGGTGCCTAAATTTTCCTTATTCTTCATAGATTACAGGAAAATTACCTCCAAGGTTGATTGAAACTCTTAAATATTTTATTTTTGAGTTTCTAACCTTGCTGGACAGTACCTTGGTGTTTCTGCCTTGTTTGATTTTTAATAAATAATTTACCCATTAGAAAAATTCCCAAAATTCACCAAAAACAGTAAAAAACTTAAAAAATATAAAAACCATTTTTCCTTAATTTTTGCATTATTTTTGGAGTGTTTTATAAATTGTTGAAGTTGCTTTGCATTCATTTTATCTCATTTTCTCATCTTTAAAAAATCTAAAAAAACACAAAAACAAATAAAAACCATTAAAAAAAAAAGATTCCCTTGGATTTCTGACTACATCGTAGGCCGCAAGGCCAATCTGTGCTCCTTGTGTTCGACCCTGGGAGCTATACCAGGTTAATCCTATAGCTAGACCGCTCTATTTTGTGCTTGCTTGATTTTATCTCTGTGAGTGGTTGATTTTTTCTTGATTGACTTAGTTGAGTGACTGAGGTCGCAACGACCTAATTTTCTGTACCTTTACCTCTGTCATTTGGCCGGTCGTCACCGGCGGAGAGGAGCTTGAAGTTGCGCCGACGCATACTCCGGTCATTGAGATCCTGCAATGGTTAGTCTAGCCGAAGCGTGCGTGCGGAAGGTGCGTGAGTGTGTGTGAGGCGATTGGTGGCCTGAGGGTGATCGGAGGTGGAGGCCAAGGCTCCTCCTCCGACGAGATGGAGGAGGAGGTGAGTCGGAGCGGCTGGGGGTCTGGAGAAGGAGAAGGGGGTCGACGAGGGTCGGGGTGATTGGGCGAAGCTGATGAGCTGGTCAGATGGAGGTGAGGGTGTTTGCAGGCGGAAGGATAAATAGACAAAAATGCAAGAAAAAGAGAAAGAGGGAGGACCTCGACGGAGAGGGGAATCCTGGCGGAGGAGGTGGTCTAGGCTGAGCACCGGGGGCGCTCGGGTCATGGCTCGACCTGGACGACCGGTCCAGGGAGCTTAGCTACCACCGGAGAGGTGGAGCTTTCATGGCGGAGGTGCCATGGATCTCACCGGGGCTTCGGCTGTTATCGCCCCCTTGCAAGGGCCTCTCCGCTGTCACCGGAGGGCCAAGGGCTGGGCCGAAGCCCCAAATTGGTGGATAATGGCTCAGGTGGATGGAGGGTGGGTTAAATAGGCGGAGGCAGTCGGAGGTTATGGTGGTGGAGAGGTGTTTTTGGAAAGAGGTTTAATGGCTATAGGTAACGGCCGAGGGTGTTTAATGGTGGCGCGAGGGTGGCGGAAGTATGGTCTACGTGGAGGAGCGTTTAGGAGCGGAAGGAGGTGACGGGTGCGGTGGCTAAAAAAGGAAGGGGGCGGCCGATCGGAGAGGCGTAACGTCTGGGGGAGAGGGGGTTACGGAGGTTGAAGACGGTGGAGGACCGTTGGATCTGACGATCCAACGGCTGGGATGATGGCGCGAAGGGAGGGTTAGGATCAGATCATTAGATCTGATCCGACGGTGGAGATTAGGCGCTAACGAGTGGTAGGATGTGGATTTGGGATAGATCCAACGGCCTAGGGAGACTGGGGTACGTGGATTGCTATAGACCGTAGGATGAGCGTGAGATCGGGCGGCTATAGTGAGTGAGTGACGTGGCGTATGGAGAGGCGTAGGATGGGAGATCAATCGAGCGGCTAAGGAACAGGCGTTAGTGAGCGGCTATGATCTGATCTGGGAGTCAGATCAACGGCTGAGGATTGGAGCAGAGTGAACGGCGAGGATGGAGGCGGGGATGGTGTAATCTAACAGCCCAGGAGAGGGTCGGATGGCGAGAGACGGAGCGGCCACGTGGGCGGCCCAGAGGGCGCCACGTGGCCCAATCAGATTAATTCAAAAATAAATACAAAGAAAAATATAAAAGAAATAGTTAGATGCCGAATTTGGAAAAAGTCAAAACATGAAAGTTGCTCGTCTCGACGAGATCTACAACTTTCATGTTGGGCAAAAAGCAAAAAGAGGTCATTTGTACAAAAGCTATTTTTGGGGGCATTTTTAAGGGAATAAAAACACCAAGTTTGTGGCTTTGAGTTTTTTTTGGTATTTTTTTATCTTTTTAAGGGTCAATGATTTATAGACAAGTTATCTACCTAATTTTTAGGGGTTTTTGAGTGATAAAATAATTACAG
This sequence comes from Ottelia alismoides, assembly GCA_037367405.1. NCBI lineage: Eukaryota > Viridiplantae > Streptophyta > Magnoliopsida > Alismatales > Hydrocharitaceae > Ottelia > Ottelia alismoides. The sequence goes on along the minus strand of JAZKJV010011182.1, from coordinate 245,656 downwards.
AAAAATAAGGGTAATTAAATACAAATAATTAAAGGCTAATTATACACAATATGGTACATGATAAAAATAGAGAATTAGAGGATATTTTTATTGGTTTGTTTAAGCATGGATTTTAATAAGGAGTTTTTAGCATGATGAATACGAGATTCATCATACCCCTATACTTAAACCATGCTCGTCCTCGAGCATCTAAAGAATGATGGAGTCGGATTAATTCCTGACAGTGCGTGTGAAATTTACAAGGCTTGATCTTTCGAAGACCCTTGACCTTAAGTGATCCTAAAATTCTGGGTTTATCCAAGCCTTAGTCAGAAGGAATCCAACTTCTCTGATTATCAGACTCTCTTTTTGTACATATAATATAAGGATATGACATTTAGTGTACTGCACTTCATGAGAGCCGAGTCGATGCATCACCCAAAGTTCCAGTCCCAAAGATTCTCCTCTAGTCCTAATCCTCAATACTAGGGAATAAGTATGTTCTTGCTTCAGTACACCGTCTCATTAGTTTGTCAGACTTTCAAATGTTGATGGACGGCCAGATGATGGAGGTACCGGGATTGTGTCTAATTTTCTCACCCTCACATTGGAACAAGGGGCCTCTCGAGTGCCTTTTACTCAACACATGTAAATTATTAATTTGTTGATCAATGTGTCCGTCAAGAGAGTTGGAGTCGTCTGCACTTGTTTTTCTGGGAATACACCGGGTGTATCTTTTCTGAGTATCTAAGATACCTTCGACACCCAGACTTGTATCGCTTACGATGCAGGGCCCTTTTTGTTGTGTCAGCCCGACTCCTTGGTCCTATTTAGCGCTTGGTCCAAGTGGACACTTTGAAAATGGTTGGGAGCGCTCGCCATTGGTGGAAGCTCATTTGGAATTGACTTTGATTTTAGAGCTTTTCTTTGACATTTCATTTCTTTTGTTGGCTAGCTCCACTGCTTTTACCAAGAGATTGGCGCACACTGATCAACAAGTTTCTTTAAGTTTCATCACACCCTGGCACTTTTAGGTAAATATCAAGAGATAGAATATGAATCTTGTTCACATACTGGCTAGGGTTTTTGCTGACACTCAGGTTTTCTGAAGCCTTCATTAACTTTATCCCATCCTCGAATATCATAAGATCGGGTCTAAATTTAAATCTCTGATCCTAGTTCCTAAAGTGATATCTCATCTCAGCTCATTAATCATGCAGTTGTGGAAGTGACTGTGCTGTTCATATTTTCTTGAAAGTAGAGATAAAGAGTGCAATATAGCACTCAAATCTTTCAAACCAGAGGAGTGTGGATATTTAAGTCAGGAAAACCCTAATGACTAAGGCATGTTAACTCAGACTCTCAAGATCCCAGAGATCCAGTGTCCTCAAAATCCTCAAACCTTGCGTGAGTGTGATTGTGTCAGGAATACACCAACTCCATGGGTTAGTGAATTTTTGTGTGATTTTTATCTTTTGCAAATTTTTATGGGTTTTAATTTTATACTTTTTTTTATTCCTTGGAGAGACAATGACTGGCCCAGGCTCAAATAAAAGTATACACTTTCAGCCAGTATGGGTGTAAGTACAGGCCGAGGCCCGTGTTACTTGAGGACGGGGCCGTATGCGATGTCCTCTAAACCACCCACTCTGCTAAGGGAGACCGAGGTTCCCTCACTGAAAATGTCTACTAAACCTAGTAGTCAGAGTCAACCTCCAAGAATGATTTTTTTTAAACAATTTTTTTAATACAGGAATATTTACAAAAATTAATCCCTCAAAATTTAATTTTTTTACAGGTTTTTACTCAGTTCACTAGTTTACCAAAACCCAGCCCGAAAAATAAAATTTTAAAAAGTTTTAAAACGCGAGCTAAGGCTAAAGTAAAATACAATAATATACGGTATACCCCCCTATACTTAAAATTTGCTATGTCCTCATAGCACAAGTGCCATGAAGCCAAGGCTCGGTTCAAGTACAGGGTGATATAGCGGAACTGAGGAGGAGGGTCCCCCTATACTTAGGCCAAAATTGGCCTAAGTACAAGAAGACGGGACGAGGGATGGAAGAGCAGGCAGGTCCCCCCTATACTTAGGCTACAAATAGCCTAAGTAAGGTCTGCGTTAGGGGGGGGTTTCTATGATACAAGGGAGAGGGGGAGGTGGGTTCGTCAGAGAGAGAGAATTATATAGGGGGAGGGTGAGTATGTGCATGTGCAGTGTAGGTGTGTGTGCGTGTGTGTGAGGGGGGGATTTTTTTTTTTACAATATGCAAGACTGAAAATAAATATGCAGATGCAAGATTTTTTTTACAAAATGCAATGCAATTTAACTGATAAAAATCTCCCAAATCCTTCACAGGTTCTTTCGCGGCCTCTTCAGCGAAAGTTCTTGACTTCACGCCTCCATGAGGATCAAGCGTCCTCGATCACCATGGGCCCTGCCACAAAAGATAAACGTTAGAAAACCTGGAGACAATAAATCAGCAATTGATATGCAAAGAAATGATGCATGAAATGAAGACCTGAAAATTTTTGAAATAAAAAAAATCAAAATCCAAAAATTAAGCAAAGCCGTATCCCCAGCAACGGCGCCATTTGTTGAACGTAAAATTCGCCTCTATAATAATGTGGAATAATGCTGTAGTACAGGAGGCGAATTTTTGTTCAGCAAAAACCACAGGCTTTGAATGCTGTGGAATATTTATACTTGGTAAGTGTACCAAGGTCGAACACAGGGATACGGCAGCCTATTCTGATTATTGAATTTTGATTCATGAAGGCATAATGTCAATTAATCTCAATTTCAGGTCCATATGCAATTTATGATGCACTATGATATTTACAAGGCGATGCCATGATGCATGCATTTTTATTTTGTTTTTATGCAAGTTAAAATGATGCATGGGCAAATAATGCAAAGGAATATGCATGAAGAATAAAATGTCAGAAATACCTACAATTATACCCTAAAATGAGAGCAACGTAATATAGAATGAAGTTAGAGTCGTTTTGAACACATCATTAAAAATCGGTCATCAAATCAAACAAGACAAATAGAGCATGGTCCCATTTTTAACATAAAAAATCACTTAATTTAAAACATTGTCAAATGAGACAAATAAGTATGCTAGATTGTAGAGGACAAAACAAGGATCAAAACGACACTAAAATCATGCAATTTGGACCTACGATGCTCAAGTTATGCTAAAAACAGTGCAAGGGCATAATTGTAATAATTATGCAATAAAATAAAGGGATAAATATTGCATTTAGGTCCCTGGAGGGACCTAAATGCAAATATGAAAAACCGCCTGGGCCCGGTTGTAATTTCTCCATTTGCGCACGTGGGGCTTCCCTGTAAAATACCCCAGATGCGCACGTGGAGCACGTGCCTGGAGGACCAAATTGTAATTTTCATTTCTTCCAGGGTCATTTCTGCAAAATACCCAGCACCTCACGTGCGCTGCACGTGAGGGCTAGGTTCGGGTCACAGCCGCTGCTTCGGGACATGTGGCGTCTTCTGGAGGTCTGTCTAGTGGTTCGGAGGACCCGAGCCTGTAGGTCGGAGATGAGGCTCGGGTCCACCACGTGTCTTCATCGTGACCGTCCGATCCTGATGATCGGACGGTGCCTGCTTCTCGTGCTCCTCTGCAGGTCGCCGGAGGAGGCGGGGCTCCGGCAACCTGCCAATTGCTCCTCGGCCAAGTCTTCGAGCTTCTGAATGTCGGGAAAGACAGTTGGGTGGCTGGCGAAGATCCGGGAAGTGTTGCGGGGCTCCGAAGCGGGTCGGAGGAGAGGAACGGGGGAGCCTCACCGGCGGAGAGGAGCTTGAAGTTGCGCCGACGCATACTCTGGTCATTGAGATCCTGTAATGGTTAGTCGAGCCGAAGCGTGCGTGCGGAAGGTGCGTGAGTGTGTGTGAGGCGAGTGGTGGCCTGAGGGTGATCGGAGGTGGAGGCCAAGGCTCCTCCTCCGGCGAGATGGAGGAGGAGGTGAGTCGGAGCGGCTGGGGGTCTGGAGAAGGAGAAGGGGGTCGACGAGGGTCGGGGTGATTGGGCGAAGCTGATGAGCTGGTCAGATGGAGGTGAGGGTGTTTGCAGGCGGAAGGATAAATAGACAAAAATGCAAGAAAAAGAGAAAGAGGGAGGACCTCGACGGAGAGGGGAATCCTGGCGGAGGAGGTGGTCTAGGCTGAGCACCGGGGGCGCTCGGGTCATGGCTCGACCTGGACGACCGGTCCAGGGAGCTTAGCTACCACCGGAGAGGTGGAGCTTTCATGGCGGAGGTGCCATGGATCTCACCGGGGCTTCGGCTGTTATCGCCCCCTTGCAAGGGCCTCTCCGCTGTCACCGGAGGGCCAAGGGCTGGGCCGAAGCCCCAAATTGGTGGATAATGGCTCAGGTGGATGGAGGGTGGGTTAAATAGGCGGAGGCAGTCGGAGGTTATGGTGGTGGAGAGGTGTTTTTGGAAGGAGGTTTAATGGCTATAGGTAACGGCCGAGGGTGTTTAATGGTGGCGCGAGGGTGGCGGAAGTATGGTCTACGTGGAGGAGCGTTTAGGAGCGGAAGGAGGTGACGGGTGCGGTGGCTAAAAAAGGAAGGGGGCGGCCAATCGGAGAGGCGTAACGTCTGGGGGAGAGGGGGTTACGGAGGTTGAAGACGGTGGAGGACCGTTGGATCTGACGATCCAACGGCTGGGATGATGGCGCGAAGGGAGGGTTAGGATCAGATCATTAGATCTGATCCGACGGTGGAGATTAGGCACTAACGAGTGGTAGGATGTGGATTTGGGATAGATCCAACGGCCTAGGGAGACTGGGGTACGTGGATTGCTATAGACCATAGGATGAGCGTGAGATCGGACGGCTATGGTGAGTGAGTGATGTGGCGTATGGAGAGGCGTAGGATGGGAGATCAATCGAGCGGCTAAGGAACAGGCGTTAGTGAGCGGCTATGATCTGATCTGGGAGTCAGATCAACGGCTGAGGATTGGAGCGGAGTAAACGGCGAGGATGGAGGCGGGGATGGTGTAATCTAACGGCCCAGGAGAGGGCCGGATGGCGAGAGACGGAGCGGCCACGTGGGCGGCCCAGAGGGCGCCACGTGGCCCAATCAGATTAATTCAAAAATAAATACAAAGAAAAATATAAAATAAATAGTTAGAGGCTGAATTTGGAAAAAGTTAAAACATGAAAGTTGTTCGTCTCAACGAAATCTACAACTTTCATGTTGGGCAAAAAGCAAAAAGAGGTCATCTGTACAAAAGCTATTTTTGGGGGCATTTTTAAGGGAATAAAAACACCAAGTTTGTGGCTTTGAGTTTTTTTTTTGTATTTTTTTATCTTTTTAAGGGTCAATGATTTATAGACAAGTTATCTACCTAATTTTTAGGGGCTTTTGAGTGATAAAATAATTACAGAAAAATAAGGGTAATTAAATACAATTAATTAAAGGCTAATTATACACAATATGGTACATGATAAAAATAGAGAATTAGAGGATATTTTTATTGGTTTGTTTAAGCAGGGATTTTAATAAGGAGTTTTTAGCATGATGAATACGAGATTCATCATCCTCCTTCTTTTTCTTTTCTGTTCTTTTCACTTCTTTTTCAAATAAGTGTTTACTATGGGACTAGCAAAGATAAAGTATAGGGGTGATGAATCTCTGATTCTCACTCTTTATTCTTTTATTTTATATATTTATCTTGGCAAAGCAGCTTGTAAATACAGTCACTTAGCATTCAACATGCATTTGTTAATATTGCATGATTAGCATGTATTTATGAAAAAAAATAAAAGAATAAATTTATGTTGAGGAGGGACCTGATTGCAAAAACCCAAGAAAAGGTCAAGCCTTGACCTGATCGCAAAAAAAATAAGTAGAGAGATAGGGTCCACTTTGTGTTGTACATACTACCTCTATGTGTATATAAGTATTTTTGACAAAATAAAACTAAATTATTGTTTTCATTCCCTTGTATATATTTCTAGAAATAATAATGAAAACAAAATAAAAATCATTAAATAAAAATTGAAAATAAAATCCTCCCTTTATTGTACAAAACACATGTATATACAACACATTCACTATCTATTCTATACATGTAAATAACTCATAAAAATAAAATAAAAATTATTTTGTACTCCTAAAAATATATTGAAAATAAATAAAATACAAAATTGGGGTACTTGTGTAAAAGTAACAAACTAAAAATACTTGTACATAATGCATAAGTATATTATACATGTGCATAATACTACATATTGTAAATACACTAAATTATTTTTCATAAAAATAATTAAAACCCGTAGAAAAATTCTTTGAAAAATAATAAACATTTTTTTATTTTATACACTTTTTCATTTAAAATCATTTACTATTTTTTATTGAATTTATAAATATTTGTATATACGAATTTTCTTATTGGTCCAGACCGTTCGTTTACCCCCGATCAACACCTCCTCCTTCCCGGGTCAGACCTGGATATCGCTCGTTGGAGCTCCTTCTCGAATTTCTCCAGCCTGACTCAGAGCCCTTTTTTGCCTCAAAATTTGGATCCGATAGTCCTTGTACACCCGACATCTACGCGGGTCCCTTGATCGATCTGGATCGCTCTAGGGTTCCGCGCTTTTCGCCGATCTTTCTGGACCCTCATGTGACCTATAAATTATCTTCTCCCCCCTCATGGCACCGCAGCCCGTGCCTCACCCCTTCCTTCACCCCTAGAAACCTTCAGCTGAGTGACAGCGGCCTGTTGGTGTCTTTGGATTGAAGTTTGGTGGCTTCTTGAAGCATCTCAGCTATGTGGCCGGAGCTCTCCATCGCGTTCAGCCTCCCTACCCGCCACAACATGGTTAAGGCCACGACCCTGACCATCTTCTTCGCCTGAAGCATAGGAACATCACTGAACCTTCATGTACCTATCACTTCGTGTCCATTTCCTAGTGCCATTCAATCTTTCCATTTCGCCGTCGCTGCCGTCCCTGTGCTTTGTCCAGCTGGGTGGAGCTCTACTACACCCCCTCATCTGTTCAGATCGACTCCACATCTCACCCCACAACTTGCATCGCATCCTGATCACCCTTAGACTCAACCCCCAGGTCGAGATTAAGGTCAGGTCTCATTCCCCCATCTATGCCGGCGATCCAAGCTCCATTTCCCCATGCTTACCTTGTCTTTATATGCAATTAAATCGACTGGAGCCACGCTCTGAGTCTCCTCTACCTTCCGTAGGATCCAGTTCACACTAAGGAAGTCCATAGAGCTCCCAACCGCTCAGGAGGAGCAGCCCCGGGTCACATTGCACCGTCGCGATCATCTACCCGTTGCCACTCCCATCGGAGCATCCCATCAAACACAAAGCACCTTTGCGAAGCCATGGGACCCTTCTGATCTTTCATCGAAGCATCAAATTCCTTCTAACGCTCGGGTGAAACTCGTCGGGCTCCTGCTCTTGCTGACACCTTCATCACCATCGGATGGAGGCCCTCCTACCAGTTTGCATCACAACCGCCCGATAAAATGGATGATGCAGCCGTTAGATCAGTGCTGACGAGTCAGATCCAACGACACATCCACGACAACCTTTGCACCGTCTGATGTACCAACTGTAATGATCATAGCCATACTATCACGATCCCACGCCACCTGTCCCTGCAGAGGTAAATTGCTTTTTCACCCCCTTGCACTTCTCTGTTTTGTTATTTAGTCTATTAAATAAAAGTTGTAGTCCAGACATTTTGCATATTGGACCTTGTAGTTTTACTATTAACATTTTCGTCCCTCCGAATCTGAGATACGTGCATGATCGCATGATTTTGTGGGATTATTGCATGTTATATCCTGAGCTTGAGCATTGTTAGTTGATGAATGGAAACTTTCTGAGATTTATAGTTATACCCATGTACGTGATATATTGGGCATGTGCGTGAATTAACTGGGCATTTTGCAATCTTAACCCTGAGCTGTCTTCTTGTATTACTGTTTAGCCTAAAAGTTCTTTTTAATTGCAAGTAGGTCCCTATGAATTGTATGGCTCATTTTGATTAAATAAATGCCAAATTGATTCCAAAAATTCTATAAAAATTATTGTTAGCTCCTGCTAACACGTAATCTTTATGGTAATTTTTGTGGATTAATTTACTATCGTTTGACATTATCTAAAAATAAAAAACCCTAAAAAAGTGTTCTGTCTATTTTAGAAAATACATTAAAATTCGAAAAACCCCTTTCAAAATTCTATAAAAAAAATTATTGTATATTTTTGTGTGCTTTACCTTTATTGTCGGTTTTGTTTTAAAAACCCTTATAAAACTCTAAAAATCACAAAAGATTTAAAAACTTATAAAAATCATATAAATTCTAAAACAATCGGAAAAATACAATTTCAGTTCTTGTTTGTAGCTCTTTTTATCTAGTTTTTCATGAAAATCATAACCATGATTTTAGTCACGTTAGTTAATTTTAATTTGCAATTTAATCCTAGTTATTTTACTTTTATAAAATCACAAAAATATCAAAAAAAAACCCCAAAAAATTATCAAAAATACTTTAAAAATTCTAAAACCCCAAAATATTTTTATTTAAATTTTTAAGCATTTCTAGGCTTAAATAAAAACTCACAAAGTTTGTTGATTGCTTTATTTTCTTATTTACCTAATTTTCTTCCTAAATTAAAAATCATAAAAATTTGCAAAATTAAAACAAAAAATCTTTTGGCTATTTTCTGAAACCCGACTACTTCTTACATTTATGCGCTCCTTGTGTTCGACCGTGGTTGCTATACCAGGATAAAACAAATAACGGAGACCACTGGCATTTTTGTGCTTTGATTGTTTTATTTATCTATTTGATTATGTGGTTCTCTCTTTTTCTTGATTGAGTATCGGCCTTGTAATCTGGGTCGCAACGACCCTTTGATTACTTCATTCCCTAACCCGTGTCACTCAGCCGCTCATCAATGATGTACACGTGTATGCATGTATAACGACATACACATTACGCCGACACACCTCCATGACATACACACGCATGCATGCATGCATGTATGCATGTATGTATGACGACCGATACATTGCACACGCCTCCTTGACATATGCATGCATGCATCCATATATGTATGTATGTTGACATATAACCATGGTTATTTAGTTCCTTTCAAAATTATTGTAAAAGATGGGCTTAATCAAACCTAGATTACGATCCATATACTTGGGTCCTGAGTTGGGCTGAGGTATTAAAATACTCCGAGTGCGTGGTTTTCTGACCGACCTATGATCTTAAGTGTTGAGATAATCAAGCATGCAAATACCACCATTTTTAGAAGGCATCAATAAATACAATATGTGTTCTCACCATGTACTAGTATTCCATAAAACATTTTAAAGAAACAATTTCATAGATGCATAACCAATCAATCAACCAATCTCATCAAGCAGTCACATAAACCATTATTAGATACAAACAAATAACTAATTCCCATAAGAAAACCCGCTCAACTATTCTCAAGAATTAGATTCATCTGATGTTGAGGGATCCCTCATTCGAAGAATATATTCATAAGGAGATGTGATCATTCCTTTGTGAACAATGCAAGCCCGTCGTAGATATGGAGGGAAGTCTTCCATGTTACTTCCCGAAGCCAATATTCCAACAAACTGGCATAATATATCTCCAAAGAATTGAGAAGCCTTCATGGAAATGAACATGTAGTTTAGAATAAGACTTGGATATTTGAAAAAATAATAAATATCTAAACCTATATTTTTATATTTGCACAATTTATAAATCAGCCAACCTCTCCAGGGAATTCTGTAGGAAGAGTGTCCACAGCCATGCATATGATACCATCACCAACTATATCATTGTGGTAGGAACCAGTTAATGGATTCAACCTGGAGAAACAAAATCAATTTTGAAAAAGCTAAGTGAATTATCAAACACCTAGTGTATATGTAAAGAGAGAAATAATGGATTGGATATATTAAATTAGTTTGAATTAAGCAACCCCAATTAGAGAGTTTAATAAAGTAAGATAATTAGGCAAACAAATGAATATCCAATAATTGCATAGCCTTCCACTCTCCTCTATATGTACTACATGTAGGCCTTTTTTGTCTAAAATCTAGAACTACAAGAACTTGAGGTGATTCTGCGTACATGATCTGTTAACATGAAAGAAGAAATACATGTTTTGATGGAAACTTTTGAGTAGAAAAGAGATCTGAAACATGATCCTCTTTATCTTGTGGCAGACCTAAATGGTATGAAGCTAGTTGAGTTGTCTCCATAGCACCTTAAAAAAAGGAGGGGGAATTTTTGCATACATAATTTATAACGGAATGAAATTTAAAATATAATTCACAAAATACCATAATTGAGGTGCAAACTTTTTTGCTAACCAATAAATATAAAAAAGGAAGGGGACAACAATTCTTATCAAAAGTAGACGATTAAACATTTTGAGTAAAAAACTAGGTATAGATTGGTTACCCTAGATTTTCCCCTTATGATCATGACTACTTGAACATTCAATACGAGAGGGGTAGAATATTGGTTGACAACATAAGACCAATGAGATATGTCAAATCCCTATAGTGTGTACAATCAATTCAAGGGAGGTAGGCGTGTTCCTGATGTTATACTTTCAGGGGATATCATACAACATATTACTTACTTTTGATTGAGAAATCACCTTATACTAGGGGGAGGGGGGATCAAAGAGGGTCTTATGCTCGTGTCATTCTAGTAGAAAGATATAGATGTTGAAAGCATATCTAGCCTATGAAGGAGGATTCATTATATCTATATAATGAATATGGGATATGAGCTTACTCCTAAGTAACCACATTTACCTACTGATATTTTGGTGTGATACTATTGGTCATATCCTTTTTTGAGAAGTAATGAAGCAGCTGGCCCTTTGAGGACATTACTTGGTTAGTGATAATGAAAATATGTTCATGCCCCTGAACTGAAATAAGACCTTTAGAGGTTGCGTTGTCATCTGCACTATGATTTTGTGAATGTATTAACAAGCTTTAAGGAAATGTTCTCCTTACTACTCAAGCACGTATCATAATATAAGTGTGGATGTGAGCATAATTGGTGTTGTTGTTGTTGGCATGAATACCTCTAGGTGGAAAAGCAATTTTAAGGCTATAGTGAAAGGTCTTTATAATCAATTCCGACTATTAGTTATCTACCAACTAGTAATGCAAACTGACTAGTTGTAAGAAGTTGCATCGATGTCAGATGCACAACCTTAATCATCTCTTTTGTGTCAACCATAAAAAAAATGGACACATTCTCAGCTAGATTTGAAAATTTACGAAGTAATGGTATTATAGTTCTATATCGATTTATTTAAGGATAAAGCACACTGAACTTCACAATCACTATATAGCAGAGTTAGTGAAGAATGATAACATCAAATTGTAATTCATTATCACGAAATATCAAATTGTTGATATATTTACAAAGTCACTTTCAATAGAAAAGTTCCAACACTTCAGAAGAACTACGCAAATTACAAATTAAGCAAGGGAGGTTACAAAATAAGCGAGGGTGTTGAAAAATATAAGTCTATTAGGAATAGTTTCAATACATATATGGATAGAATCTTCTTCCCACACACAGACAACTATCATGATTGGTATCTACATGGAGTGGATTATCCAGTATGAGGAGATATGTATAAATAGTTAGATATTTCTCTCATCTTTTCAAACATATATCTATATGGACGAGGTTCTGTATATAGTTTCTAGAAATTTCATCGGAAAATATATTTATCAACATGGAGGACTATAAATACTTCTTATTCTTATTTTTAACACATTAATCATTTCTCAAAGATAGTGTCAACTCTATCGTCTTGGATAACATGGTCCTCAAACTTTTTGTAGGTGTAGATCTACCTTTTGGGCAACATTTCTACTATTAGATGGATCTTTCTCAACTAATTTATGAACTTTCATACAAATTTTGAACTATTAACATGAAAAACTGACCTTGTTAACTTGCTGGGTTTGGACCAATTAAAATGGTAATCATTCAAAGTTCACAAATTTAAGTTATCGTATAGTTATTCTCATTTTTCGCATTCTTAGACTTTTATGAATTTCCATATGGAGTATTTAGGATACACCATTTATGGTCCCAATACACTTGAATAAAGAAGGACTTTGATGGGATGCTTTTTGTATGTCATGAATTATACACAAGGAGTATGTGGCTTGCATTGGAGGGAGTTGTATGGAATATAGCCTTTATACATCTACAATTATAGCAGTCCAAGTCATTTTGAAGATGACTTGGTAATTGAGCTTTTTTATCATTACAAGAATCTTAGTATGTTTAACATTTCCGCAATTACCCAATTCAAGTTAAGTTACTGGATCACTACTAATAAAATATTTGTATATGTTTGAGTGCTCAAATAATATAAAAACTGCAATAACTATTTAGTTCATTCTATAATAGCTCAAGATAAAAAGAATGGAATTAGTACAACACCAGATCAAGTTAAAGATATTTTCGATGCTAACTAGGAACTCAATATCCTCCCTCATAGGGAGTTTAATTACCAATTTCTATTATCACGCAGAGAAGAAATGGATGGCTGCAATGGATTACTTTTTTAAGCGAAAGATGTATACTTATACAAGTTTAAATATAATTAATACAACTCAATGTTTATTTTAATGTATCGATTAAACATAAAATTCTATCAATTATGATTTTTAGAAACGGTTTAATTTGACACATAAAAACACCATTCTCATAATCGAAAACAATTTATTAATTAAAATGTTTTAAAAAGGACCAATTTTGATTTTTTTTTGTAGTTATGATGCGAGAAATGCAAAGCACGCCTCCAAAAGCTTAGCTAGTTTGATGTAATTTTAGTATATGCATATGCAGTTTGTATATGTAGAAAGGGCACCTGAAGAATGGTTTCTCGATTGTAGTTGTTTTGTTAACAAGCTCTATGGAGCCACAAATGTCACAAGTTATATCAGATATAGCTACAAGAGGACATCCTTTCTTCATCAGCTTTTGCAACTGCATATTTGTCAGCAATCGAGGATATTTTCTTTCCCAATATATGCAATTAACTGCAAGATAAATACATGATACTTTTTTTGAAATTATTAATTTTGACATATATAAATATCTATAAACATCAAAAGTGATTCAGAAGGAATGGATGAAAAGCGAGTCAATATAAAGACAAGCATGTCGTTCTTCTTGTTTGCAACTAAAATAATATAGAACAAGCACTTACAATCAACATGCATTTCTTATTGTACAAACATAATATACTAAAAGAATTTAATAGACTCTGAGTTGTTGTGATACATGATGAAGATGCACTAAATAAATGATTCAAAAAGTGAAGGGTACTCAATCAAGTGGGCAATCAAAGTGGCACTATTTAATAAATTGGTTATAGAAAAGAGAAGCGATAAATGGATATTTTAGATATTTTAGAGTTATAAATTTGATATCTCATATGTTTAGATTCAATATGAGCTGAATACATAACTAAATATGAAATATGAGAAATACATTGTGAGATTTTGTTATTACCAACAACAGAAGCATATGGAGCAATTCTTTCATGAAATACGGGTACATACTTTTCAGGATGTGCATAATAATCAACCTGTAAATAGTCAGATCGGAATGAAATAAGAAGTTTCATAATGGAGCGATTAGCGTCATAAATACATTACCTTTAAGCGTAAAGTGGGGAATATTGTATTATAAACATGCTACAATTAGTTTCACCAAACTCAATACAAAGTAATGTTATCAAATAGTTGTATAAAAAAGTAATTCACTATACATGATATAGATATGCCATGAATCTCAAATCTTCATTTTCAGAGATGTTCTACCTCTTCTATCTTATGTATGGACAATGCCCTCGTTAGAAGAAGAAAATTTGATTAACTATTCACATTATCTTTGAATCTAAATTTTATTTTATGAAGAGTGGCTATATATAAACTCCAAAGGATTAAGGCTTTGGCCATTGTCATTTGCAATCCATGCTTTATTTTTTCCAATAGTGAAAAATGATAAGAACAATTTGAGGAAGTAATGTGAACATGTGAACTTAGTAGATATGCGTGCTTTGATATCTTTGTGTTAATATCCATCCATGTACATTCATGAATTATATAGAGGTTGTGGCTACTTACATTTCTAAGTAATGAAAAGATAAATAAAAGTGGAAGGAAGTGACAACTGATATTACTTTATCGAATGCTCTTGAAGAATCCATGGGAATAACCATGTCTTTAGACGTTACAACACACCCGTACAATTGGAAATCTTTCTTGGAGGAAGCAAAATGTTGAGCAAGATTCCCATTATCCTAAATACATTAGAACAACAATTAGTCCGAAATACAAATATAAATGACTACACACACACGAAGGGACCTCTTTACATGCATATCCAATGAATATAAAGTTTGTGCATAGATAAACAGAAGCTAACTATTAGGAAGTTGAATATACTCACGTTGTTGTACATTGAGCATGCACCTCTAGCATAATTTAACATACCTTAAAACTAAATATTCAAATAACCAACTATTTTTCTAATTTTATTAATAGTTAGGAGAAACTTAATTTTACAAGAATAAACATGAGTTGATGGAGTCTGACAAAATAAATAAAAATCAAAATAATAATAAAATAATAATGATAAGGAAAATGATGAAAAGAAACCACAAAAACTAATGATTAATTTTTCAAGTATCTACTAATCTTTTAAATTTATCTAACTATTAACATGAATATGTTAACTTCATACAAAAAAATATTTTTTTCTCTAAAATATGAATTAGTAGGAAATCATTGGGTAATAGTTAAATTCTAAAGATAGAAGACTGGATAATGGATTAAAAATCACATAGTATCTATATTCAACATGCAACCACTTTTTTTGTGTGATTGTTACATATTTTTGATTTATTTTTCCTTCTATTAATTTATATGCATTGAGTATAATTAAAGAAGAATTTTAGCATACTTGTTGAAACATTTATAGTATATCGTTTTCACATTAACTTATACATTAAGGGACTTTAAATCATTTTAGCATGCCATCAACACAAAAAGACATGTTTTTATAATCAATATGCTAAAAGAGAATAAGTAGTTGATCATGTTCCTCTGAATGAAATGATGTCATATGTGGTATGGACCTAGAAGATTGCATAAACCATAAAGACAATGATTATTATTTGTTCTAACAGTTTTTAGTTCTCATAGGATCAACCCTCATTTCATACATAATGTCATATATAAGTAAGACCACTCTGAAAATATTAACGTACACATCTCTTATAAAAAGAAGAAGAAATAAAATGGCAAAATTAAAATTAATTTTATACGGACCGAAGTTGGACAAATGCCCCCAACAACGAGTCTATAGAGAAAGCCTTCCGTATTTTTCTTTTTTCAAAACAGAATCCATTTAAATCAAATTGTATTAATTCACACATAAAAGTGCCTAAAATCTAACATATCCTATGTTGCATGATCGTTTAACAACCACGCAGGATCACCATTTCTTGTGAAGATAATTGATGAATTGGAACTTGTTGTATATTTATCAATGGTGTAGCATCCTCAGACGACCATCATTCCAAATCTTGGATTTGATTTTGATATACTATATTAGGTCTTCAAGTAAGCTAACTATAAATTTAAAGCACATGTCATGTATTTAGTGTTGGATTTCCTTTGTATTTCAAAACCTTTCTATCTCTTTAGTACTCGTAAGGGTGTGTGCGAATTTAATTTAAAATATTACTTTTCCAATATTTGTTTTAAATCTATGCAATTTTCAATTTTGGCACAAGTACCTAACCCAATAATGATTCGGAAATGAGACTCGCTAATCCGTTTGAACAAATACATTCTCTCTTTTGTATCCGGGTTCATATAGTCGTTTTTGGCATTAAACGAGTCTCCTCGGTAATGTTGGGTGCATCATAGGAACTCATTATCACTTAATGTCTTGACGGAAGATGAACGACTCTCTTTAGGCTCTCTGATAATGGTCAGTCTGTCTATATAAAGGATTGTAGTCTTAGCCTTTAAAAACACAACAACACACAACACAACACAAGCATTCTGTTCTCCACCCCCATCTGCTCTCCACCACTTGTGCGCTCATTGTGAATTCGAGTAGGAGGATTTTGTGCTTTATTTTTCTACGACGACGATGGACAACGGACATTTCGACGCTGCTCTCTTGTTAGCACTGGAAGACAACATCCAGCTGGGAGGTGATTGAATCTGGAAGCCAGACCGCCATCAAGCTCGTGCATAGGAGCGACGGAATCTGTCTTCACGACAGCGTCTTTCAACGTGCCTCTATTTCCTAGGCTGGATCTTTCAAACTAATATTTCTTTGTTGCTATTTTGATCACATTTGCTTGCCAATATTAAAACATAATATCCTTGCAAACAATGCTAGAAAACTATAGTATTTTCCAACATTTAGTTCCATGTCAGGTCTTAAGGCCGCTCTAAATCTGCATTATATTGTAATCATTTTTATGGTAGGTCTTCATGCCAACATGAAATAAGTCAAGTTTTGGTCATAATTTTAGGTCATTTTTACGACAAGTCTTTGAGCTGTCTTTACATGAGTTAGGAAAATTTTATATTATTGATTTATTTTGATGCAAGTCTTAGGGTAGAGCAACCACCCCACCATCTTCTCCTTCCAATTCACATGTTATCACCTCAACCATCATTGCTACATCACTGCACACCAACACCTCTATGTCCAATCACCATTGTAGCATGCCGCTACTGTCATTGCCTTGTGACCATCGCCGCATTGTTGCATACCACCAGCATGCAACTGCAATTGCCGTTGCTCGTGTGCCACCACCAACAATGTATGCTACCACTGTGCACAACTGCGTCACACACACTATTGCTACCCACTTGCAGCCACCGCGTTGCATGCAAAACTGCTTTCAACTTCCGCTGCATCCACAACCTGCTCATAACCATCGATCGCTTTTTGCGCCACCCCTAGCCACCATCATCGTGCCACCACTATAGCCACATCACCGCATGATTAATGCGTAAAAAATGTTCACCTCTATAAATGATGGTATGTCTTTGATAACCATCGTAACAAATATAGGATTGGATTTTGTTGTAGCCATGGCAGGTCATATCCAATATAATTTTGGAGAGCTGCCATGCATACCTGTTGTATATTAGTTTGAACTCATGCTCGACATGTCTTTGCATACATGCCACGTATTATGTATTTTGATAGCGGATCTCTATTGACCTTCCATGTAATAGACATTTTTGATGATGGTCTTTGAGGACTTGATATGTTATTAGTTTATTCTGATGACAGATCTTTGGGGATCTTCCATGAATACGTTAATGTTCATGGCATGCCCCCCTCCATTTGCCATGATGTCACTCATTTCAATTGTAGGTAACTCCCTCCACCTGCCGTGAGCTCGTTCTTTTGTTAGCAAGTTCTCTTCCCACCTTCTTCTACCCACTATCTCGTTATCGCTATCACCACCACCACCACCACAATAGCCGCCATTGTTACCATTACCACCAACACCATCATTGACGATGATACCACCATTAGCACCATCATCGCTCACACCACCGCCATTGATACCACTACAGATCATGCTACTGCATCCACCACAATGCAACATTGTACCATGTCACTTCTTACTGTTACAACTAGCACATGAGAAAATGGGAGATTAATCTCTCCTCTTTATCTTTGGATTAAAAAAATCTTGAAATTTGCAGGTAGGGCTAGATATTGAGCCTAATGAGTAGAGCTAGCCCCTGGCTCGGGATCGGACTCGGGCTCGAGCTCGGTGTCGTTCGAGCCCAACAGAGCTGACTTGGGCTCGGGCTCGATGCGCTCGAGCCCCTTATCGAGCTGGCTTGGGCTCGATAAGGCTCGAGCCGAGCCCCTTACCAGTAGGCTACTATCCAAGTTGTGTATAAAATCTTAATTATAATATATATTGTAATATTTTATTTTCTTATAAAAAGGAAAAATATTACTAATTTTCTAATGCGTGGGCGAGGGGCAAATGTGTGGGCAGGAATCAGAATTTTGGAAATCGGGTCGTGACTCGTGATGCGTGGGAGGGCAAAGTTAGTAGAGGGAAAATTGCAAAGGGATACTTTTATTTTATTTGTATTATATATAAATATATAAATATTATATATATTGCTTAACGAGCCCCTTATTTGAGTTATCGAGCAGAGTGAGGCTCGACTCAGGCTCGGCTCGTTAAGCTATCAAGCTCAAAAATCTGGCTCGGGCTCAGTTCAATAACCTAATGAACCAAGCTTACGATCCCTTATCGAGCGAGCCCAAGCCTGGCTCATCGAGTCATGACTCAGTAGCCAACCCTATTTGCAAGTGACATGTATTTGCAATTAAGTGGGATCACATCGGATTTGGATGGTGGATTTTTGGGTAATTTTATTGGTGTGTTTACCATTAGGGATGAGCATGGGCCGGACTAGACCAGACCCTGAAGGGCCCATGCCCAAGCCCGTTAAAAATTCGAGCCTTGGGCCGGGCTTAGGCCCACAAAATATTTTTTGTTCGATCCATGCCCATGCCCCACCCAATTCTTTTGGGTCGGGCTTGGGCCGGGGCTGGCCCATCTCCACACATTAGAGATTGTTAACTTTGAGTCTTTTGTTTCAAGTTAATCTCAACTCAAGTTACACAAGCCAAAATTGTTTAAAACATGTGCCATAATACTTGTGAAATAACTAAAATTCGATTCTACCAAATCCGAGGATTTCTCATTTTACACACGTGCACTCAATGCTAGATACCATGAATGTCTCTCATGTATAGAAATTGAAAGAGTGAAACAAACCTATTCAGTTAAGAACAACAGGTTTTTCGGACCATATATGTTTAAAAAATGAGTATAAAACCCACATTGGGTAAAGGTTCAATAATAGAAAATATTCTGATTGAAAAAATAAATACGAACAAATTCAAGAATAACCAACAAAATCTAAACCAAAGACTAATTAAGGAAAATTAATTCTAAATTGAAATACAATGAACATCAACTCATATGTCACATGCTTGACTTTCTTGATTTATAAATATTATATAAAGACATGATACAAGAAGAGAGTGCATATGAAATAGGTGGAGGTTTTCATGCGTGTAGGATGTGGGAAAGGGTTCGAGCACTCTTCGAGTCGGGTCCTTAGACCGGGTCGGACTGGATCGAATCAAGCCCGATCCCGACCCAAAAAAAGTTTTGAGCCTAAATATTGCGCCCAAATCCAGCCCACTATTCATTTGAACCTGAACCGGGCTGGACTTTTTTGAGTTGGACTTCGGGCTGGTTCGGGCCTGCTCATCTCTAGTTACCATATCTCTCGCGCAAGGTTGCAAAAGTCGGTAGTCGGTACTTGGTCGGTCTGGTCACTGAATAAGGATTAATCAGTAGTTGGACGATTAATCAGATTTAGTCGAACTTTAATCGGCTTTGATTTTTTAAATATATGAATCATTTTTATACATATATTCTAATCTATTTACATAAATATATATATATATATATTACTATCATAATGAATCAAAAGAAGTAATTAAATTTAAATAAAACATTAAGCGTATTAGAATAAGTTTGCCTTTAAAAAGTAAGAAAATATGGTATCTCCAAGTAAAAATTGGTTGACTAGTAGATCTAATCGGAATTGATAGACTAGTCGGACCTATTAGTCGGGCTAATCGGTTGACTTTTACAACATTGCTCTCTCACATTCCATATGAAAGGACATTTGCCATTCACATCTTCCCGATCATTTTCCTTGGGAGCACACAAACACCTGCAGGCGCCGTCGTCAGAGACCGCAGCCCCCGTCAGCTCCACAACACCGGTCCACCACGCCGTCGTCTACTACAAAAGAAGCGGATGGAGTTTCTTGACCAAACAAACAACGCCGCGCTGCCTCTACTACGTCTGTCTGATGTATTATTTGCCGTCAACCTTGACGGGTGCCACCATCGCCCTTTGCTTCCAAGCTCGCCACATCTCCTTTGACGCCGCATGTCCAACGCGGACCCGCATGATCTTTCACCTCGGTTGGACCTCTACACCAAAATGGTATTTTTTTTCTTTTCTATTATCTTGACTTATTCCAATGTTTAATCTATAATTCTATATATCTTGAGTCGTCCGACAACTTTTGGTCGGTTTTCGAGTAAAAAACAGAATCCGTTCGCGATGACCGCGATGATTTATGTAAAGGTGATATTTTTGCCATGGATTTTTATTGTGCTCTTTTAAGTTTTCACAATAATATTTATATCCCTATTTTTGCAATAATATTTGTGCTATTTTCTTGAACAGTTGTGCCCTTCAGTCAGTTGATCATCTATTAGAATGAAATAGATCATGATTTGTTCAAACCAAAGCTTAGTTTGGAAAAATATATTGTACTTGTACCTCTATAATCATAACCTCATACCGCTTCCTTTCTTCACATCACAGCATTGTCATCCTCAGCACAAGACTGACCACCATGCCGCAACATCTTGAGACAAATGTCTGTGCATCATCTCCGATTGACCATGAACATGGCATAGCGGACGATTTGCATCGGTGGGATCATCATCGTGTAAGAGAAACAAGATCATCACCATTGCACCATTGTAGATCTCCACCTAGAATCGTTCGATCTCGTCACTGCATCTTGGCAGATCGTCCAGACCCATCTTCTCGAGCTTCACCCTTAGGGTTCGTTTGGTTGCAGGGTTGGGCTGGGTTGGGGTACTATTCACAGGGGTACCCCCTCCTCACAGTTTACTGTTCACCCAACCCAACCCAACCCAACATCATATTACATGTTCCAACATGTAATATGATGTAACCTCCCCACATCGCGTATGACTTCCCTTTCGAGCTTCATGTTGGCATATACGATCTCTGATCAATGCTTCTCCTCAACCATAGGACTGGTTGTCCTTTGATAGGCTTCAACACATGCCACCATAGCCTCCAAAGAATACACATCTCCCACAAAGGATGATCCAAAGATGTATTTGATTGAAGTGGAATCTAAGTACATGGCATCCTGCTTGATGGTCACAATCCCATATAAACACCATCAATCGCCATCCTTTGAGAATCTATCGTGCACGAAATCGATTTCTCTATCTTGGCATTAATAGGCATAGCCTCGTTTCCTTCATCGCTCCACTTTGATCCATCTGTCACAACCGAAGTTATCAACATCACTTTCTTTTTTTAGAGGGAAAAGGATGGCTTCCCAAGCTGGGACCCACCACAAAAGAATATATTCATCAACTATAGGTTACATCATATTACATGTTCCATGATGTACATAAAGCCTTGCAATATTCGATTACATTCTCAGTATAAAAGGCATACTCCCCAAAAATGACACCGTTCCTGCTGCACCAAATCGCCTACATAATTGCAAAAGGGTAAGCACTATCCTCATGACCATACAGACAAACAGATCTAAAGTCCCTCCAGAAACCAGAACAGTCCTGACCGCCAAGCCACGAAATGCTGGCCCTGCTCCACACCTGAGCCAAAGAATGACATGCGAAGAATAGATGGTCCATATCTTCCGTCGCCGAGCCGCATCTGACGCATGCACCAATGTTCGCCCCCAAAAAGTGCCCCCGGCGCACAAGCGTGAGAATCCTACCCAACCGAACAAGCCAGAGAAAAATCTTGATACGTATTGGAGCCTTACTTCTCCAAATCTACCTTGTATCAATGGTCATGTCTTCCTCCACTTCCTCGTCATTCTGGACCAAAAAACGATAGGCCTTCTTTATCGACAATTTCCCATCTCCCCATACAAAGTGATCATGCCGGACGCCGACCCCTCGATCTGAGCCAAATCTGACTGTAATGCCAGGAACTTCACTACTCTCTGGTCTGACATGTCCGAAGTGAAAGCTGGAGACCGCGACCCCTGCACCCAAACATGCTGCACAACCTCCTCTCTGTTACAGGCCAACCACATTAAGCAAGGATAACACTCATCCAACACCCTCGCACCCGTCCAATCACCCCGCCAAAATAAGAAGTCACCACCATCCTCAAGCACCGGTCTCAACTTCAACGCCAGCTCCAGGAATATCTCAGTAATCCCCTGCCACAACGAAGACGACAATCAGCCTGAAGTTGGCTCCCACAATACAGGAACCCCACCAAAACAACTTGCATACCAGATCCTCAGACTTTCCCCACAAGCGCTATATATTTTGCCTTGAAAGCCTTGTTCATCACACCCACCCGAGGAACCCCCAAGCCACCCTTCTTCTTTGACGATGTCACCTTTCTCCAATCCACCAAGTGGACACCCCTCCTATCATGCTTCTCATCTGACCAAAATAACCTCATCATTAGAGTCTCGATCCTCGTGCGTATGCCTACATGCATCAGTGATGAATACTCATTCATCACTCTTTATTCTTATATTTTAGCTACAAAAACCTTTGCAAATGCATGTAGATAGTTGTAAATACAAATAATTACCAAAAGCATGCATTGTGTAAAAACCTATAATTAGCATGTTTTTGTACAAAAATAAAAGAATAAAGATTAAAAAGAAAAAGAGGGAAATATTTAGAATAAATATTGAGCAACCTAACCCAAGGGAGGGCTCAGCATGGGCCTGACCGCATAAAAGCCAAAGTAGAGGGAGACAGGGGCTCATGTGTGTAAATATTTATGTAAATAAATAAAAATATTTTCCTCACAAAAATAGATGCAAATTGGTTTGTAAACACTTGTACATATTTAGAAATATAAAAACAAGATAAAAATAGAAAAATCAAAAAGAAAAAAAAACATCACTGTCACCTTGTATATAGACCCACCTTCATATTTATTTAGCCGTATAAATAAATAAAATTAATTCCCAAAATTTTTGTAAATACTCTACATTATATAATGTAAATAAATAAAATAAAAACAATTAAAAACAAAAACAAAATAAAAATAACAAAATTAAAAACACAAAAATATATTGTAAATATACCATGTATCTATATGTACATATGTATTTATTTCACCTATATAAATAAATAATAAAAATAAAATAAAAATGTCTTTTTCTTCCTCATTTTATAATATAAATAAATAAAATATAAAATGGGAATAAAATTGTATAAAAATAATAATTAAAAATCAAAAGTAAAAACCTATATATTGTATATATACCTATATATGAACCTACTATGTAAATACACTATTTTTTAATTTGAAAAATTAATTAAAAATCACTAAAAAATAGAAAAAAATAAAATAAAAATATTTCATGTTTTAAATTTTCACTAATTCGGCCACTTGCTAACTTTAAATTCATTTTCAAAATCCAACCACGTGGCCTTCTCTCATTGGTCCTGGGGATTGTTGACCGCCCGGTCAACTTCCCCCCCAGGACCACTTCACACGGGTTCTTAGCGGGTAACCCATCTTCTTGGATTTTTAGCGCTTAAACTCGATTCACCCCCACTCAAACCCCGGGTCCGATTTGATCTTGATATACCCGAGACCCTCGCCGGAGCTCCTGCATCGGGATCCGCGCGCTTCCACGCCCTACCCGCGCCTGTCTTCCCGGACTCTCCAGCATATAAAGCTCCAGCTCCGCCTCCTCATTTCTCATCTTTGGCCATTCGATTCCACCCCCTGTGAGCTCCAGCGTGCTCGTGAGAGTGACAGCTCGCGTCCTGTGCTGTTGAAGCGAGGAGAGGAAGCGAAACCACTGATCCGGCGAAGCTTCACCGTCTTGCTCCGCCACCAGCAGGAGTTCGAGCCTCGGAGGGAGACGCTCCTCGAGGAGAAGACCCAGAGCATCCTTATCTCATCCCTAGTCTCATCAGCCACCCAGGTATCCCCGTCGTTCGTTCTTTTTCTTTAATTTGTAGTTTCCCCCAAATCGCTGCTTCGCCGTCTTCCGCTGATTCCGATCGATTTCGACCACCATCCGACCATCGGGCTTCACCATAGCCATCGCCTCCCTTCCGCGCACCTTCTCCATATCCCCATCCAACCCAGCTCGCACAAGAGCTGGGATTCGAGCTCCACCGTCCCCCCTTCGCCGGAGCTCGCTCACTTCGACCCCCCCGTGCACCGTCACCCCGCCTAACCGGGTCGAGGCAATTTGCCCTCGACCCGCGAGCCTTCTGGACTGTTTTGCAGGTTCAATGAGGGCCAACTGAGGTCCTTCGACATCGAGCCAGGAGGCGCAGCTCCGCTGACCTCGCCGGAGCTCCTTAGAGCTCGGCCGGGTCATCGGAGACCCCCATCAGACGCGGAGGCCCACACCAGACCTTTTCCGATCACCAGCGCCCCGCGAAGAGGTCAGGAGCGCACGCACGAGGCCGGCGAAGTTCGCCGGTGAACTGTTCTTCCTTGACCTTCAGCCGACGTCCGATCATCCCTCCCACTCCAGTTCTTATCTGGACCGTCCGTTCCCGGAGCCGCTTTCACCGTTAGATCTGAGGAGGATTGATCCCAGCCGCTTGACGCACGAGGGTTAGCCGCAGAGCGCCACCACCGTTTGATCCTCCACGTGGCGGCATCCCCGTCGTTGGATTCGCCCGAGGAGCGAAGCTTTGGAGCGCCACCTGATCCAGACCGTCCGCAGCACCACGTGGCGCCCACCCAGCGGCCCGCATTAATAAAGGGTAATTTACCCTTAGGCCCCCTTTGTTATTTTATTTCGCACTTAGTCTTGTAAATACCAAGTGTAGTTGTTTAGTTTTTGGGATATTTGCATAGAGACCCTTGTGCTTAGTTTTATTTGCTGATATGCCCCTGTGTGTTATGTAACACGTGCTTCGTCACGTGTCCTTCTGGTATATTTGCATCTGGTGCCCCTGTAGTTCTGGTTGTTCCTTAATGAATGAATACTTTTTGGAAATTGCATTTATACCCCTGTACGTATTTTAATTGAACCTGTGCGAATAGTTGTGGGTATTTTGCAGATAAGCCCCTGGCTTTTGGTACCTGTTACCAAATAGCCCTCGGAACTTATTTCCAGTACCTTTGGGTCCCTGAGTGCCCCAGGCACGCGCATCGCACGTGTTTTGCTGGGTTAATTGCACCAGACCCCGCAGACTTCCGGGTATTTGCACTTTGGTCCCTGTGCACTGTGCCCCCTTTTGATTTTTGAATAAAATAGCAAATATACTCCAAATCCAACGAAAATTGAATACATGGCTCCTGCCATGGTATAAAATTTTCAAGGATTTTTGGAGACATTTCTGAGTTGATTTGATATTTTTAAAAGATCAAAAACATCTAATTTTGCTACTGTCTAACTTTAAAAATCACAAAAAATATTAAATAGTATCTAAAAATTCCAAAAAAATTGTCTACTGTCCATTTTGTTGTGCTTGATTTTCTAGCCAATTTTAGCTATTTTTCATTACTGAAAACCACTAAAAATTGAAAAACACTTAAAAACTTATAAAAATTCTAATAATTAAACCAAAAATCCAAAAATAATAATATAGGTGCATAAATTTTCCTTGTTTTCTTCTTACAGGAAAATTACCTCCCAGCTAATTAGGGGCCTTTAGATATTTTATCTAGGCCCTTTTAGTTCGGCTGGACAGTACCTTTCATTTTAGTCCCTTTTTAATTTTTTAGAAAATTAAATAAATATCAGAAAAATTCCAAAAATTCGTCAAAAACACTAAAAATTATAAAACACATAAAAATATTTTTGTTTAAATTTTTGGGTGATTTTTAGTGCTTTTAATAAATTGTTGAAGTGTGTGTTTATTTGCTTTTCTTATTTTCTTAACATATTAAAAATCCAAAAAATATAAAATAATTAAAAACCACCCAAAATATTTTCTTCCTTTATTTTATTTCCTTTTTTACTACTTCGTAGGCCGCAAGGCCAATCCGTGCTCCTTGAGATCGACCCTGGTCGCTATACCAGGTTAAATTAATAGCAAGACCGCTATTTTGTTTTTGATTGATTTTTATCTCTCTTGGTGGTCTATTTTTCTTGATTGACCTAGCTAAGTGATTGAGGTCGCGACGACCGATTGATACCTTTACTTTGGTCATTTGGCCGGGTTATCAGAATGGCGTCGTTGCCGGGGAGCACGGCTTAGTAATTTTTATTTTATTTTCGTTTTTGTTTTCGCGGTTTTTCGCGGCTCTTTCAGAGCTCGCGGCTTTTCGCGGCTCTTGTTTATATTTCATTTTTGCTTTATTTTGTTTTATTTTATTTTCTTTTGTTTTTGTTTTTATTTTATTTTGAGTGTTTATTTTATTTTGTATTTTTGCATATATACCCTCATTTTATTTCCATTTATTTTTCTTATCATTATTTGATTATTTTGGTCTGACCACTTGTCTCTGTTTCTTGCGAGGGCTCGAGGAACGCGGAGGCGACTTTCGAGGAGCTGACGCAACTGCAGGACTTGGAGGCGGCTCCCTTCTGTATGGAGCCGCAGGAGAGAGCGAGAGAGAGAGTTGAGTGGGAGAGGGTTAGATTAGATTCATTTTATTTGATTATTATTGTAATAATACAGGTACTCAGACTTAGACTCTTTGGACTCTTTGACTTAGCGGGTCTGTTTCGCCGAGCACCGGTGTGCTCGGGGGACCCTTAGGAGTTTTTCGCGGCTTTTTCGCGATTTTGTTTTCTTTTCTTTTTAGCTGCCTTTTCCAGTGTTTACGCGGTTTTTCATCGAGCCCCTAGATTTAGGATTTTATACTTGTCTGTGCCGTAATTAGTAGGGTCCCCACACTTAATTATTTGCATGTTCCTATAGTACGCTTAATTGGACCTACTAATAATCAATTAATAAAAATAACTGATTCATCTCCTTCGTAGCCTACGTGCCGCAGCCTGCCCCGTAAAGCGCTTTCTCCTACCCCCGATTTGTCGGGCAGAGGAGGGGTGGGCCAAGACCGGACCCTTTGGCTTGAAGGTCGGTGACCTGTTAGACGGTTCTGCGAGTAGACTTGCTCATCTAGGACTCGATTTTCACCGCTGCATCATTTAGGGTAGTTTATTTTCTGTCTTTAAATTCTGCGCGGATCACTTGCATGTAGAGTGCTGGAGGCAAGGTACGCATTTCTATCTCAGCATGCATCATTGATTTCATCGCGCATCGGCTTTTTCGTCTTCTCCCCCTGTTTTGGATTAAATAACCAGGAGAACCGAAAAATTTGTTAGGCCTTTGTTTTTATTGGAAAAAATTAAAAAGAAAAACAATAAAATTGGGGCTGCTAAGACTATTGACCCTAAAAGACACTCACCTTAAAAATTTGTCTTGCGGAGAGCAACCCCCTCATTGTTTGGTTTGCTTGCGCGAGAGAGTGACCCGCACACTAGGTAGAGCCCTCCGGTGCTATTTCTAGCTGACTACCGACTCTTCCGTGCGGGCCAGTCGGTTGGAGTAGTATCGGGTATCCCAACAGGTCACGTAAGCGCTCTGATAGACTGTTTGTTCACCTAATAAAAACTGACAATATAATTTGACCGAGCCTTCACGGTCTTCAGCTCGTGTTGTGTTGGTGAACAGAGGGATTTGCATTTTGATCATAGTTTTTCCAGATCTCATCCGCCCTACTCGACCAGATCACGATGATGGGTAGACGCTCTCTTAGGCAGCCTCTGGCTGCACCTCTTTCGTACACGTCTACCCAATCATCTAGGTTGGCCCGTGAGAGCCGAGACCAGTTCTCCGAGCCCGAGTACGATTCCGCCCTGCTCCCCCTCGACCCCCTTTCTTTCGGTTCTGAGAGATATGAGCCAGAGGAAAGACTCACAGATTTGACAGCACCTGAGTTTGGCTCGTTTGATTTTGCAGACGCCATGGCCGGCAGTTCTGAGGATCGCTCCCGTCAGCCTGAGCACTTCGTATTGGATCAGGGAGCGATCAACTCCACCCTGATCGCCTCTTTAAAGACCGTCCAGCAGCAGTTGAGAGATCAGGGAGCTTTCATGCTCGACATGAGGAGAGAGATGGAGCAGATGCGAGCAGAGCGCGAGGAGCGCAGAGAGGGACCGACGATCCCAGAGGATGCAGATGCAGCAACCGCAGCAGCAGCCGCCGCAGCCGCGGCAGGAGGACCACCGAGACCGATGCGGGAGTTACACAACCCCGGATCGACGTTGACGCACCACTGGGTAGTACTTCCAGCCATCGTGGGGGACTTCAAGTTCCCCCCAAACACCTTGCAGCTACTCCCCTGCTTCCACGGGCTCGCGACTGAGGAGCCCCATCTCCACCTTCAGGAGTTTCTGATGATTTGCAGCACTATCCACAACCGTCAGGTGGACCAGGATACGATCAGGATGATCGCCTTCCCCTTCTCCCTAGCAGACAGAGCAGCCACCTGGCTGAAGCATTTGGGGAAGTTTGTTTACACCTGGGAGCAGCTCCGCACCGATTACTTGAACAAGTACTATCCACTCGGGCGGACCAATGCAACGAGGGCCCTGATCAGCAACTTCTCCATGCTCCCCAACGAGCAATTCCATGAGGCATGGGAGAGGTTCTGTGAGCTCACAGACCGATGCCCGCACCATGATATCTCGAAGCCGAACCTTGTGCAGAGCTTCTTCAGCAGGCTGACACCAGAGCTCCAGGGCTTGGTGAACGCTTCTTATGGCGGGTCCTATTTCGCCAAGGATCACGACCAGGTCTAGGCCATCTACGAGGAGAGGGCCAAAAACTATATGGTGATGTCCCAGACCCAGTTGTATACACAGGACAAACCCCAGCAGCAACCAGGACTCGTGCAGTACCAGAGGATAGCACGGGTCGATGCCGGTCCATCCAGTTCATCCGCAGTTGCAGCAGCACAGGCAGAGTCGTCCGCTGCGGATATGGGTATCATCAGCGAGAAGTTGGACCGCATGGAGCTGATTGAGAAGAAGCAGTGCCAGGGCATCACTTAGATGGAGCAGATGGCACAGACTCTGAGCGACATGAAGACCCAGCTCATGTGTCTCCAGGAGGCACAGACGGCTTCACAGCCCCGTCTTCAGTCGCGAGGCGATACCGGCGGCAGCAGCAGCTCATCCCAGCGCTCCAGCTCCTTTCAGCAGCCTAGATAGGTTCACCTTGTACAGGCGGAGCCGTACCATTAGCAGCATCCCTCTTACCACTCCCCACTATCTCCAGACTTGCAAATGGTGGTATACCAGCCGGATCAGCCTCTGGCAGTACTCCCGCCAGCCTAGTACGACGCAGAGCCATTGATGGATGTCAACGGGATTTGGTATGACCGTCCTCAGCCTGGGATCCGACGAGACCATCCCGGATTCAGGTGGGGGAGTGGAGGTACCCAGCCCCAGTAGCAGTCATCCGGTCAGGGAGGCAGTATAGCCAGCAGAGAGATCACCAGCAGCAGCAGCCCCCAGCCTATCAGCCACACCAGCAGTCGTCCTTCGTTCCTCGTCCCTATCAGCAGCAGGGACAGTCTTGGAGACATGAGCAGCAGGCTCACCAGCCACACCAGCAACAACATCCTTCCTCCTACCCCTCTCAGCAGCAGCAACACCAGTTCCAACAGCCTCATTACCAGAGAGGCTACCCGTCGGGCTCCCATGAGAGCCCCGCCTTGGACGACATAGCCCGCCTCCTCACGGACCAGCAGGCTACCTTTAGACGGGAGATGGACGAGTTCCGCCAGGAGATGCGGGACCTGATGAGAGGGAAGGCCGCCATCCCTGCACAGATAGAGCCGAATCCGAATAGCCTAAAGAGGAAATCTGAGCAGGTAGCTTACAATGAGCACGCCACTCCTAGTGATCCATTTGTTGATACATCTTCGGATCTGTTTGATGCTGATTTTGTTGCACTTAGGAGCGGTAGGACACCAGCAGGCGGCGGCGCCTCATTTGAGCTACACCACGAGGACACATCTGGGGCGCCAGATCATGAGGAGGAGAGCGGTACTGAGGCCGCACACGATGATGATGGTGGTACTGATGCCACCAAGGATGCTGATTCCACCGGCGGTACTGAGGCCGCCACTTCACCAGTTCGAGGAGGTGGTACTGACGCCACCAGAGTAGCCGAGCCAGCACGCGGTACTGAGGCCGCGAGACGTCTAGCAGAGCCAGCCCGTAATGGTACTGAGGCCACCGGTGTTCATTTTGAGAGAGATGTTGTTTTTCCTTCTGTTGATGTATCTCAGAACACTGTTGTGAATAAAGGAAAAGGTTTAGTTTCTTCTGGTCCCACTGTGGTGATTGATGTATGTGCGGATCTGGCCGACGAGCCGTCTAGACCTATTCATAGTCCTTCATCTGAGAAGGACCCCGTGATCCCCTTCCCTAGAGCCCTTCAGATGGGGAAGGGGAAGAAAAGAGAAAAAGACCCAAAAAAGAGAGAGCAGGAGGAGTTCAGCCAGAGCATGATCGACAGATTTCACATACAGCTGACCCTTCAGGAGGCTTTGCAGCACATCCCCCTTCTTCAGCGATCTTTGAGAGATAGGACTACAGTCAGGAGGAACAGGAGGAACCATCATTCAGAGATACATGTGCTGACGAAAGCCACGTGCTTTGCGTTCCAGAACCGTCTGCCGGCCAAGAGGCCAGATTCAGGAGCCCCGTATGTCAGATGCCAGATTAGTGAGCAGAGGTTCGACCGGACTCTATTAGATAGCGGATCGTCTATCAACCTCCTTCCGGCAGCCCTTCTCGACCGCTTCGAGTTGGGCACTCTTCGACAGAGCAGGACAGTCCTTCAGTTTGCTGATCGATCTGTCAAGAGGCCGAAGGGGTTGCTGCGAGACGTTATCGTCACTATTCAGAGCCTGCAATTCCCCGTGGACTTCGTAGTGTTGGACATGGAGATCCCTGATTCAGTGACCGATACCCCCATCATCCTCGGTCGTCCGTTCTTGGCCACAGCCAAGGCGGTGACTGATCATGATAGCGGGAAGGTATACTTTCGCGTCGAGGGCAAGAGTGTACAAATAGAGACGGTCGAGGACTACAGAGCCAGAGAGAGAGCATGCTCAGAGACCAGCATAGATACAGAGCAGCTGACAGATGTCGAGTTAGACATCCATCAGGACTGTGATTTTTGTGATCACAGATGATGAGGCAGCATGGGCAGACCCTTCAGCACAGGCCATCCTCTCATTTCCATACACCACTTATGCAGAGATGACAGCAGAGGAGAGCTTGGAAAGCACAGCCCTGGTCCAGGATACTACAGAGGCAGCAGAGCCGATTCTTGACCGCGACACGGTTTCTAGTGATGGTGGTGCTGAGGCCACTTTGTGTGATGGTGGTACTGATGCCACCTTATTTGATGCAGATCCCTCGGATTCAGAGTCTGATTGGGCAGATTGTGATGACCACATGCCAGACCTGAGTCCACCTGAGCCTACAGATGAGGAGGATGTCGATGCAGAGCAGAAGAGAGACAGCACAGTTGAGCAGCCTCTTCCAGATCCAGTTTGCGAGAGCTCGTATTCTTTCTCTCAGGCAGATTTGGCAGATTTAGCAGCATTCACACATCTTCTTCCGAAGCCAGATTTGCCAGCACCCAGCTGTCCAGAGCTGAAGCCGCTCCCTACTTCGCTGAAGTATCGGTTCCTTGCGGGCGAACCTGAGATGTACCCAGTCATCATCTCCGTCGATCTGACTGGAGAGCAGGAATCCCGTTTGATGGGGGTTCTTGAAAAGAACCGCAAGGCAATCGGATGGAGCGTAGCAGATCTCCATGGGATTAGTCCATCAGTGTGCTCCCACCATATTTATCTCGAGGAGGGGGCGAAGCCGTCGCGTGAGTTCCAGCGGCGACTGAACCCCAACCTGAGAGAGGTTGTGATGAAGGAAATATCAAAATGGTGGAGTGCAGATTATATTTATCCCATTTCCGATTCCAAGTGGGTTAGCCCCTTGCATGTGGTGCCCAAGAAGACGGGCATCATGACTGTGATCAGTGAGTCGGGAGAGGAGATTGCTACACGAGTACCCACCTCTTGGAGGGTCTGTGTTGACTACAGGAGACTCAACCAGGCCACCAAGAAGGACCATTTTCCCCTGCCTTTTATTGACCAGATCATTGAGAGACTGGCAGGGAAGAGCCATTATTGCTTCCTGGATGGGTACTCGGGCTACAACCAGGTGGTCATCGCTCCTGAGGATCAAGAGAAGACCACCTTTACCTGTCCCTTCGATACATATGCCTTTCGACGCATGCCATTTGGGATATGCAACGCCCCTGTGACTTTTCAGAGGTGCATGTTGTCGATCTTCTCGGATATGGTAGGGGAGTGTTTGGAGGTCTTCATGGACGATTTCTCGGTCTACGGCGACGGATTCGACTCATGTCTTGACTGCCTAGACCGAGTACTCCAGCGATGTATTGAGTACCATTTGGTTCTATCTTGGGAGAAGAGTCACTTCATGGTGACTCAAGGGACGGTGCTTGGCCATATCATCTCCAACAGGGTCATGGAGGTTGATCCGACCAAGGTTGATGTCATTAGAAAACTCGCACCGTCGTCCAATTTGAGGCAGCTACGGTCATTCCTGGGGCACATTGGTTTTTATCGGAGATTTATTCATGATTTCAGCAGGATTGCTCGGCCGTTGACTGATCTCTTGATGAAAGACACCGAGTTCCTTGTCGATGACAAGTGCCTTTCGTCCTTTGCGACTCTCCAGCAGTGTGTGATTGAGGCTCCTGTCCTCCAACCGCCTGATTGGTCTCTCCCATTCGAGATCATGACGGATGCCTCCGATTTTGCTGTAGGGGCAGTGCTGGGACAGAGGAGGGATGGAATCCCGTTTGGTATCCACTACGCTAGCCGCATATTGGATTCCGCCCAGCGGAATTACACGGTCACAGAGAAGGAGATGCTAGCCGTAGTGTTCGCCCTAGATAAGTTTCGATCTTATATCATTGGATCTAGAGTGACCCTGTACACAGATCACACCGCCATCAGGTACCTCATGGCAAAGAAGGATGCCAAGGCCAGACTGACTAGATGGATCCTTCTACTCTAGGAGTTCGATATTGAGATCAAGGATAAGCCTGGAGTCAAGAATGTGGTGGCGGATCATCTCTCCCGTATAGAGCGGATCATCTCTCCCGTATGAGCAGCCTGAGGAGTCTGAGCAGATAAATCCCATTTGTGAGACCTTCCCAGATGAGGCGATCCTTGCTATCGCCTCACTCCCGTGGTATGCCGATATTGTGAACTTTCTCGTTGTTGGGAAAGTCCCACAAGATTGGCCCAGGCAGAGGCTTGAGACCTTCCTTGCGAAGGCCAAGTCCTACCACTGGGAGGATCCCATCCTTTACCACGAAGGAGGGGATAGCGTCTGGCGTCGGTGTATTCCTCAGGAGGAACACCATAGCGTCCTTACTTACTGCCACAAGCTTGAGGCAGGAGGACATCATTCTAGGAGGAGAACGGCACAGAAAGTGCTCCAATCCGGCTTGTGGTGGCCTACCCTCTTCAAGGACTCTGATGAGTTCGTGAAGAGGTGTACTGACTGTTAGAGGATGGGCACTTGTGGACAGCGTGATATGATGCCCATGCAGCCCATTCACTTCTGTGAGGTTTTTGATGCGTGGGGCATCGATTTCATGGGTCATTCCCTAAGAGTCAGGGATTTGAGTACATTCTGTTGGCCGTGGATTATGTTAGTCGTTGGGTTGAGGCTATCCCCGCCCGAGCCGCTGATGCGAGGACAGTATGCAGATTTTTGAGGAAGCACATCATCATGCGGTTTGGGGTTCCACGAGCTCTGATTTCTGATGGGGTGTCTCATTTCATCAACGACCAGGTGAAGGCCCTTGCTAGCGAGTTCGGTATAGACCATCGTGTTGCTACACCTTACCATCCACAAACGAATGGTCTAGCCGAGGTGTCGAATAGGGAGATTAAGACTATATTGCAGAAAGTCGTCCGCCCTGACCGAAAGGATTGGTCACAGCTTTTGGACTCGGTCTTGTGGGCATATAGGACGTCTTTCAAGACACCATTGGGCACATCTCCCTTTCGCCTCGTATATGGCAAGTCGTGCCATTTGCCTGTTGAGTTGAGGCACAGGTCACTATGGGCAGTTACTGATATTCTGATGGATCCAGATGGTGTAGGAGACCAGAGGAGGGCAGAGTTAGCAGCCTTGGAGAAGCTTAGAGATACAGCTTTCTCAAACAGCCTACAATATAAGGAGAGCGTGAAGGAGTGGCATGATTCTCATATCAGCCACAAACATTTTGAGATTGGACAGAGAGTATGGCTGTTTGATGCGAGGCTTCGTTTATTTCTAGGGAAGCTACAGAGAAAATGGAAGGGACCCTACTTGGTCAGAAAGATACATGACAATGGTAGCATTGATATATCCGAGCTGTCTTCTGAGAGTACCTTTCGAGTGAACGGCCAGCGGCTCAAGCCATTTCTAGATCATGAGCAGCCGGTCGCTGATCTTGCCCCTATTCATTTTGCGTGAGATGTGGCCTTTGACTCACATCTAATGCATCTCACGCCTGAGTTTCACTATTCTTCCGCCTTGTATAGATCCAGATGTCTATATCATTACATTCTTTAGTCCCACATCCCTTTCTTCATCTTGTGATTATGCTATACTTAGGGTGCACTTTACCCTAAGTATAGGGGGGATGTAGGACCTTTGGGTATTTCTTTTATTTCTGTCTACCCCTGTTTTGCTACCTATACTTAGGGATATTTCACCCTAAGTATAGGGGGGGTAGACCCTGTACATTCTCCAATCGGTCTTTCCCTTAGTATACAGCCTGCTATACTTAGGATTACTTGATCCTAAGTATAGGGGGAAGACCCGAGACCTTCTTGCCGTTTTATTCCATTCATTCGTCTTTGTATATAGCCTTCCTTTTCACTTCCCTATACCTAGCACGAGTTATGTCTTCTTCATCGCTCTTGACTCTGAGGACATCGTTCGAGCTAAGTATAGGGGGGTGTGTATATATTTCATATATACTTTAGCCATAACTCGTACTTTGTGTGAGTGTGTTAATAAATAAAATGGCTAAAAACCTCAAAAATAAAAAAAATTCATGTACATAAACTTCTTTTATTTGCACATAAATAGCTAGTGTACAAATTATTTTTGTAAAAATGATTTCAAAAATCTTTTGTGTAAAGTTTGTGTAAATATTTTCTTATCAAAATTATGTATATAATACAAAATTTTTCTTAAATATTTTGAAAATCAAAAGTTTGCAAAAATCTTGTGTAAATTTGTGTAAATATCTTTTTGCAAAACTTGCACTTCATGCATCATCCATTCATGATTTCAAAACATTTTTCAAAAATTTTGCATGATTGTAAAATTTGTGTAAATAACATTTTTTGTACATATGTATATAGTTTTCCTGGATGATAGTTGACATTTAAACTAGCCTGGAATCAAATTGAGAAATGGAGCTTGATTAAGATCTTAATCCACCTACTTTCTAAGAGGAACCTTATAGGGCTTAGGTTTAAGGCTTTTCAGGTCCATGGTGACTTAATTCTTTGAGTCCAATAGGCTATGATCACATGTCATCTCAATGAGCCTAAGTAGAGCACTTAACAACAACACATGACTCATATAGATTATGGCTTTGCTTGGACACCAGGACTATGCACCGAGCTCTCTATGGATGAGATGGTGAGGAGGCAGTCTTCCTTAACTTGGGGTAGCATATGAGGCTAGTACTTCTAGGCGGAACCTCTCTTCTTCTTTTAGTGAAGGAAGTGCGTCTCAACTTGGTCTGGTTGCCATGAGGTCTAACGACGGGAGTTGTGGGTTGCAATAAAGCTTCAAAAGAGGGATAGTCTACTGGCTCAAGAGGAAAAACTCCTTGTACATATGCTGCACATGTATATGTTGTATAGATGCACTTGAAAAAAAATGTGCAAAAAGAAAATAACTCCAAAAAAGTGGTGGATCTGATAGAAAATGATAATCCCACCGGAGTATGTATATAGAGTGCAATAAGCAAAGCTTGGTTTCATGATCCACCTGATGTAGCTTGCAGCAGGGAGACTTGGCTACACTGGTCAAGCTCCCAAGGTTACTTGGCTACACTGGCCTCGACCCATTCTCTTCTTCCTCCTCTTCTTGAGCCGGTTGAACTTGAACTTAGAAGGGAATACCCCGCTCCTCGAGGAAAGAGTGGCCAGATTGAAGTCATAGAGTTACCTTGTTGGGGAGGGTTGTCAAGTTGCCATTTCTGAGGTGGAGAGCTTAGACCTAACATTCACAGGACAAGAAAAGATTCATGGTCTTCAGGGTTTGTGATTGATGACTTGTTCTGATATGGAGCATTGAGGAGTCTTGGTTATAGAATAGTGGAACTTAGAGGTTGTTGAGTTTTAGACTTAAGTCCAAATAAGGTTCCGACACATTAATAATCCAAAGATCTGATCGAGCTCCATACCTTAATTTAATGAAGGCCAGTTTAATAATCAACCTTGATCCATGTACATTCTCTTTTTCTTTTTCTTTATTTCTTTTTCGCTTCTTTTTCAAATAAGTGTTTGCTAAGGGACTAGCAAAGTTAAGTATAGGGGGGTGATGAATACTCATTCACCACTCTTTATTCTTATATTTTAGCTACAAAAACCTTTGCAAATGCATGTAGATAGTTGTAAATACAAATAATTACCAAAAGCATGCATTGTGTAAAAACCTATAATTAGCATGTTTTTGTGGAAAAATAAAAGAATAAAGATTAAAAAGAAAAAGAGGGAAATATTTAGAATAAATATTGAGCAACCTAACCTAAGGGAGGGCTCAGCATGGGCCTGACCGCATAAAAGCCAAAGTAGAGGGAGATAGGGGCTCATGTGTGTAAATATTTATGTAAATAAATAAAAATATTTTCCTCACAAAAATAGATGCAAATTGGTTTGTAAACACTTGTATATATTTAGAAATATAAAAACAAGATAAAAATAGAAAAATCAAAAAGAAAACAAAAACATCACTATCATCTTGTATATAGACCCACCTTCATATTTATTTAGCCTTATAAATAAATAAAATTAATTCCCAAAATTTTTGTAAATACTCTACATTATATAATGTAAATAAATAAAATAAAAATAATTAAAAACAAAAACAAAATAAAAATAACAAAATTAAAAACACAAAAATATATTGTAAATATACCATGTATCTATATGTACATATGTATTTATTTCACCTATGTAAATTAATAATAAAAATAAAATAAAAATGTCTTTTTCTTCCTCATTTTATAATATAAATAAATAAAATATAAAATGAGAATAAAATTGTATAAAAATAATAACTAAAATCAAAAGTAAAAACCTATATATTGTATATATACCTATATATGAACCTACTATGTAAATACACTATTTTTTACTTTGAAAAATTAATTAAAAATCACTTAAAAGTAGAAAAAAATAAAATAAAAATATTTCATGTTTTAAGTTTTCACTAATTCGGCCATTTGCTACCTTTAAATTCATTTTTAAAATCCAGCCACGTGGCCTTCTCTCATTGGTCTTGGGGATTGTTAACCGCCCGGACAATTCCCCCCCAGGACCACTTCACACGGGTTCTTAGCGGGTAACCCATCTTCTCGGATTTTTAGCGCTTAAACCCGATTCACCCCCCCTCAAACCCCGGGTACGATTTGATCTTGATATACCCGAGACCCTCGCCGGAGCTCCTGCATCGGGATCCGCACGCTTCCACGCCCTACCCGCGCCTGTCTTCCCGGACTCTCCAGCATATAAAGCTCCAGCTCCGCCTCCTCATTTCTCATCTTTGGCCATTCGATTCCACCCCCCTGTGAGCTCCAGCGTGCTCGTGAGAGTGACAGCTCGCGTCCTGTGCTGTTGAAGCGAGGAGAGGAAGCGAAACCACTGATCCAGCGAAGCTTTGCCGTCTTGCTCCGCCACCAGCAGGAGTTCGAGCCTCGGAGGGAGACGCTCCTCGAGGCGAAGACCCAGAGCATCCTTAGCTCATCCCTAGTCTCATCAGCCACCCAGGTATCCTCGTCGTTGGTTCTTTTTCTTTAATTTGTAGTTTCCCCCAAATCGCTGCTCCGTCGTCTTCCGCTGATTCCGATCGATTCCGACCACCATCCGACCATCGGGCTTCACCATAGCCATCGCCTCCCTTCCGTGCACCTTCTCCATATCCCCATCCAACCCAGCTCACACAGGAGCTGGGATTCGAGCTCCACTGTCCCCCCTTCGCCGGAGCTCGCTCACTTCGACCCCCTCGTGCACCGTCACCCCGCCTAACCGGGTCGAGGCAATTTGCCCTCGACCCGCGAGCCTTCTAGACTGTTTTGCAGGTTCAATGAGGGCCATCTGAGGTCCTTCGACATCGAGCCAGGAGGCGCAGCTACGCTGACCTCGCCGGAGCTCCTTAGAGCTCGGCCGGGTCATCGGAGACCCCCATCAGACGCGGAGGCCCACACCAGACCTTTTCCGATCACCAGCGCCCCGCGAGGAGGTCAGGAGCGCACGCACGAGGCCAGCGAACTTCGTCGGTGAAATGTTCTTCCTCGACCTTCAGCCGACGTCCGATCAGCCCTCCCGCTCCAGTTCTTATCTGGACCGTCCGTTCTCGGAGCCGCTTTCACCGTTAGATCTGAGGAGGACCGATCCCAGCCGCCCGACGCGCGAGGGTTAGCCGCAGAGCGCCACCACCGTTTGATCCTCCACATGGCGGCATCCCCGTCGTCGGATTCGCCCGAGGAGCGAAGCTTTGGAGTGACACCTGATCCAGACCGTCCGCAACACCACGTGGCGCCCATCCAGCGGCCCGCATTAATAAAGGGTAATTTACCCTTAGGCCCCCTTTGTTATTTTATTTCGCATTTAGTCTTGTAAATACGTAGTGTAGTTGTTTAGTTTTTGGGATATTTGCATAGAGACCCTTGTGCTTAGTTTTATTTGCTGATATGCCCCTGTGTGTTATGTAACACGTGCTTCGTCACGTGTCCTTCTGGTATATTTGCATCTGGTGCCCCTGTAGTTCTGGTTGTTCCTTAATGAATGAATACTTTTTGGAAATTGCATTTATACCCCTGTGCGTATTTTAATTGAACATGTGCGAATAGTTGTGGGTATTTTGCAGATAAGCCCCTGGGCTTTTGGTACCTGTTACCAAATAGCCCTCGGAACTTATTTCCAGTACATTTGGGTCCCTGAGTGCCCCAAGCACGTGCATCGCACGTGTTTTGCTGGGTTAATTGCACCAGACCCCCCAGACTTCCGGGTATTTGCACTTTGGTCCTTGTGCACTGTGCCCCCTTTTGATTTTTGAATAAAATAGCAAATATACTCCAAATCCAACGAAAATTGGACTCATGGCTCCTGCCATGGTGTAAAATGTTCGAGGATTTTTTATGACATTTCTGAGTTGATTTGATATTTTTAAAAATTCAAAAACATCTAATTTTGCTACTGTCTAACTTTAAAAATCACAAAAAAATATTAAATAGTATCTAAAAATTCCAAAAAAATTGTCTACTGTCCATTTTGTTGTGCTTGATTTTCTAGCCAATTTTGGCTATTTTTCATTACTGAAAACCACTAAAAATTGAAAACACT
Organism: Ottelia alismoides; assembly: GCA_037367405.1. Taxonomy (NCBI): domain Eukaryota; kingdom Viridiplantae; phylum Streptophyta; class Magnoliopsida; order Alismatales; family Hydrocharitaceae; genus Ottelia; species Ottelia alismoides. The sequence continues at coordinate 206,029 of JAZKJV010011182.1, read as the reverse complement.
TAAACGTATAAAAATTCTAATAATTAAACCAAAAATCCAAAAATAATAATATAGGTGCCTAAATTTTCCTTGTTTTCTTCTCTTTACAGGAAAATTACTCCCAGCTAATTAGGGGCCTTTAGTTATTTTATCTAGGCCCTTTTAGCTCGGCTGGACAGTACCTTTCATTTTAGTCCCTTTTTAATTTTTAGAGAATTAAATAATATCAGAAAAATTCCAAAATTCGCCAAAAACACTAAAAATTATAAAACACATAAAAATATTTTTTGTTTAAATTTTTGGGTGATTTTTAGTGCTTTTAATAAATTGTTGAAGTGTGTGTTTATTTGCTTTTCTTATTTTCTTAACATATTAAAAATCCAAAAAAATATAAAATAATTAAAAACCACCAAAAATATTTTCTTCCTTTATTTTATTTCCTTTTTGACTACTTCATAGGTCGCAAGGCCAATCCGTGCTCCTTGAGATCGACCCTGGTCGCTATACCAGGTTAAATTAATAGCAAGACCGCTATTCTGTTTTTGATTGATTTTTATCTCTCTTGGTGGTCTATTTTTCTTGATTGACCTAGCTAAGTGATTGAGGTCGCGACGACCGATTGATACCTTTACCTTGGTCATTTGGCCGGGTTATCAATCAGCCTCGTAGCGCCAACTCCGGGAATATCTCAGTAATCCTCTTCCGCAACGAAGATGGCAACCGGCCTGGAGTGGGCTCCCGTGGCACGGAAACCTCGTAGATCCTCCACAGCAGCCTGCAGATCATTTCCTCAGACTTTCCCCACAAGCACACCATCCATTTTGCCATGAAAGCCGTGTTCATCACGCCCACCCGAGGAATCCCCAAGCCGGCCTTCTTCTTTGACGATGTCACCTTTCTCCAATCCACCAAGTGGACGCTCCTCATAGCCTGCTTCACATTAGCATCACTTTCTTGATCGACATCCTTGATAGATGCCAAATCTTTCTTAATGAAGAGGTTGAGCTCGGAAAACATGTAGATGTTGAGCAATGTGGAGAGCTTTTGGTTAAGGGAAAGGAATGTTATTGAGTTGAATTTGAGCGCGAGATGGACATGCCTCATGTGGATGGTGCATGATTCGAGGTGGGATTAGAAATGACAAAGGCCAATAAGAATCTCTTTGTAGCAGATGACTATAGGGAGGGAAAGAGCGATAAGTGAGAAGAGGGAGCCGTGGAAAAATACGCTTGGATCCATTTGACAAGGTCACCGGATAGTTAGTAAGAGGTATGCGGAGGCATATGTGGGGTATATATGGTTCTAACAGTTTTTTTTTAATTTTAAAATAAATAAATATCTATGAAAAATTGCACAACTGAATTTATGTAACAAAAGTTGAGTTCAAGAAGATCCAAGGAAAAAAGACTTTTGTGTGGAGCTTGAAACACTCCCCATCAGTAAAAATTGATCATATAATGGTTAACAATCACAAAAAAAATAGACATGGCTAATGCCATTTTCTTAGGAAAGGAAATTATGCTTTGCAAATTCAGTTAAGTTGCTTCTGCTAGTAGGTTAATTAGCGTAGAATGAAGTGCATCAACAAAATGGAGTCAAGGTTGCAATTGGTACTCGATCGGCTTTGTCTCTAATTAAGGATTAATCGATAGTCGGGTGACTAAACAAATTTAGTCGGACTTTAGTTGATTTTGTATTTTTTAATTATTTGAACTATATAAAGTATTTTTATACATATATTCTTATATATCTACATAAGTTTGTCCATTTTCTGTACTATCATAATAAAATAAAAGAAACAATTGAAATCCAATCGGACATTAAGCATCTTACATTAAGTTTACTTTTTAAAAAGTAGAAAAGATAGAATAAAAAACAATCCCAGTAAAAAAATGACCTTTTATTGATTGACCAACTAAAGGTCGATTAACTTTAGTCAACTCATCACCCCCCAGCTGACTATACAGAATCATGGACTGACTATACAACTTAGTTGACCACTTGTTGCAAGCTTGTATGCGGTAATTATTTTTTTGAGTCTAATTGAAATTTTGGGAGTCTTAATTATCGCCGTTATTATTCATTTTTGTAGTTGGTGTTCTCTACGGCTACCCAATTTCTTGAGTTTAATTCTTTGTTGTAGTCTGTGTAAAAATCTAAATAAGCTAACATTTAACAGCAACCATTAGATTTAAAAAAAAGGTAGAATAAAAGAGGCAATGAAGGAAGCAAAGCAACCTTCTACGGGGGAGGTGCAAAAGCAACAACACTGCAACCAATTAACGCTAAAATCACTCAACACGTTCATGTAGTATGCTTATGCGGATGGTATGGCCCCCATATGCACCTAGAGTGCATATTGACCTGATTAAGGAAATCGGTGCGCTCTTGAGGACACTTTCGTATATGCGGCCTGTGCAGGATGTGCCTCCTGTGGATAGTGCAAGAGCCGAGGTGGGATGAGAAGCGAACGAGAAGCAACAAAGGACAATGAGGGTCTCCTTGAAGCATAGGACTATAGAGGGGAGGAGCGACGAGAGAGAAGAGGAGGTCGTGGAAGAAATCTCATGGATTCATCCCTGTCTACACTGTATACTGCCCTCGAGTTGTCGCCACTCTTTGACCCCCTCTAAGCAATGACCGCACTATGATTCATCATCTCCATGTCGCGGACTGTCCTCTTGCACCACCGCCAGAGGCATGGTTCATTAGTCACCGTCTCTGCTTTTCTCTAGGGACAACATCAATTGCCATCACTTAGGGGCAACAAGGTAGGTTGGTGTGGAGGGTGGGGGGAATAGTGGTGCCTGGGGTAGCTTAGTGCGACAGAAGAAGACAAGGAGAATTAGGGTGCATATTACGCATGTGTCCTTGTTTTTAAAGTTTGTTTGGGGTGGGGGGGAGCTAACCCGATGGTTTAATGGTGCAAGAATGCAGGGGCACAAATGTTACTACAAAGAGAGTCGGGATACACCTGTAACTGTGAAAACATAGAAGGGCACAAGTGTAAAATCCTTTCTTACAATTATTGTAATAATATGCTAAATCTCCCTCTCTCGCTCCTCACCATCAAACTTGTACTCTAATTCTTTTTCCTTTTATTTTTTTTGATTTATTTTTTGCAATCACCCAAAGATTATGACGTGTAAATCTAAAAAAACAAAAAAAAATAAAATCTAAGAGAGTCATTTGCATGCCACACACCTAAGGGGGACATACACACAAGGTACAATTTTACATTCATAACAAACACCACTTAATTGTATTCCTTTGAAGACCGTCAGAATTTTGATTAAAGAGGTAACAAGAAGAGCCTACTTTCCTCGTAATAGAGCTCAAGCGCGCACAAGAATAATCTAACATGAAAACCCTCACAACTTCGATGGCGTAATTTATCATGATTGATTTGCTTGATGCACTTTCAATACTACACCACTTCGTGAACACTCTAAAAACATGGCTTAAATCCTGATGTCTAATGGGATTGTAGGTAGATAGCAAATCTTTGATGTGTTTGGCACATGTTCCTGATGGGAAAATTAGATCACTTGTAATATGCGTGCCCTTGTTGGGTCCTTAATAGGATGACGATACAATTTCACAAATCTTCTAATAAGAACCTCATTTAGTTTAAGGTCGTAACTTGTATGCAACTTCTGTGGTCACCAAAAGAGAAAAAACAAAAAAATCTCAGTGGGAGATTGCCTTCAAATGAAAGCTATTACACAAGAAATCTACGGCTAAATTCATAAATGCGATCTAACCTCTCTTGGGAAAGTCACTCAAACTCATGATTTTTGACACATTTAAGCCTCTCCTCAACCCAATTTCTACAACTCTTTCCACGCTAAATCCACGGATTCCCACGGACAGGCTAGTATAGAAACCTCTTCCAACTTATAAATGCTCATCGTAATTACCCAAAGGCATACTATCAAATCGACCTTTGGTGCAATTTCTATGACTGTAACGTTTTTGCTCTACTCAACCCAATTAATTGGCTATCTAATCACACAGATGAGGCGAAAGACTGAGCACTTGACCATTGAGACAACCTCTAGCCCTAATCCTTTCTTCCATATATGAGCATCACAATGAAACAAATCTTGGACCTTGCAGAGAAGCAAAATAAACAAATGAAGGAAGAACAATCAACCACCTACTAAAATCCGTCACACCTATGGGCTCACTCACAGGCTCCTATGCTAGCAAATGTCGAGATAGATACTTTTATGTGTTCTTTATTTATATCTCTTGTTCCTCTGTCTACTTGATGTAATTTTCCCGTACGGCTTTTCTCCTATATAAGAGAGCCCTAGGGTCATAATAAAAGGATCTATTCGTTTTCCCTTTTCACATGGTATCATTGCGACAATCCTAGATCGGTGCCTGAACCCTAGCCGACCCCTCCCTACCTAAACTCGACTATCACCGCCGAATGCCTCGAGCAGCAGGAGCAGCCTACAGCCGTCGCTGCCGCCCACTGCACGCAACAGCAGTAGCACAACACACTGTTGCCGTCGAGTAGTGGTTGCCGTAGCCGCCGCCGCTGCGTGAAGTATCTTCTACCGGCTGCCCTAGTTGCTCAAAAGGGGCCTCAATCACTCGGAAGTTGTCGTAGACTCTTGTGATGCCCTAGAGGTCACCGTATTTGTTCGTTGGGGCTTTGAAATCGTCGCCAAGAGCGATTTTATTCACTATTCAATCTGATTTTGAGATATTTAGGGTGGTTGTTTAATTATCTAAACCGCCCTAGTTATCCTAAGAAGCCTCTAACGGGTGGAAGAGGCTGTGTTATGAGTATACACCCACAACCATCTTCTCGTTTGTCTGTGTAGACGCGCTCATCATTGTCTATAGCCCCATTCTTCGTAGCAGCCGTCATCATGTCAGACAACATGGTCAACTATAAGGTCGACCCATCCTCGAGTGCCTTCAAAGGTCCAGCAACCATTATCAAGATGGATGCGACTAATTATGAATTATGAGCTATGCAATTCACAAGCCTAATGTAGTGCAAACGGTAAGAAGCACATTCTAACGCAGGATGAACCAATCGACAAGATTGGGCTTAATGCTCGTGGGAGGTAGATAACACATATGCACGTGTCTGGCTATCTTGGATAGTGTTTGTGGAGATAGGCATTGATATTCTGAGTTAGCCCACCGTGAAGGCAGTGTGGAACATCCTCCCTGTTACTTACTCATAGACGAAGAATGAGTCGAAGATACTGCAACTTCAGCATGATATCTTCACATCTAAGAAGAACGAACATCCTCTTCATGCCCTTCACACTTCTCTCAGGGGTATGTTTGAGAAGCTTCATGGTTTCATTCCATTGACCGCTTCGTCAGAACAACTCAAGGCTTACAGAGATCCAGTGATGACCAGAGTCTTTCTAGTAGCTCTTGATCCTGAATATGATGCAGCTCGATTGATGCCCCTATACCTTTAATGGATGCTTACAACAGATTGAGTAGGTTCCCTATAGCACATGGTGGTGCTACTCAACAGTTACGGAGTTCCTCAGCTATGGTCGCATCTCGTGGTAGAGGGAATTCTACGTAGTACCGAGGGTATGGTACTTGTGATAAGGAAGGGGTAGTCGACCCCATCAACCGTGCACTTACTGCCACAGACCAGGTCATTCTGAGGATACATGCTACTCCAAGCATGGCTTTCCTACTTCAGCTCGTGCTGCAGAGCAGATAGCCAGTTGGTGCTTCTTCTCCGACATCTGATCAGAGGTTCGATGAGCTTGTGACACGATTGAGAGAGATTATGCCTGCACTTGGGACGTCTATTGCTCCTTCAGAATCTTCAAAGGTAGCTACGTAATCATCTGCCACCACATCAAGTACTGCATATGCCTTTACTAGATGTTACAAAGCATATTTGTCAGATTGGATTATGGATTCAGTAGCTTCACACCATCTCTGTGGTGATAGACTGCAGTTTAGTGCATACAAATCGATTCAGTCAACCAAATATGTAGTTATAGCAAATGGGACCCACTCTCCCATTACTGGACATGGGGAGATGCAGTTGACTTCAACAATGCGTCTACATAATGTTCTTTATGCTCCTAATTTTTCTATGAATTTACTGTCTATTAGTCAAATCACCAAAGACTTACATTATCGTGTCATATTTGATACATCCTCTCTTGTGTTTCAGGACATTCTTATAGAAAGGATTGATTGGATATGGCCATGAGCAAGGAGGTCTCTATAGACTGGTCTAGTCCTCATATGCTGGCGCTTCAACCATTCGCACTGGATCAGTTTCCCTTTATGTGTGGCACTTCGGTTCGGTCACCTTCTTTTGCAGAAGCTGTGTCACATCCTTCCTCAAACTTCTGCTCACTCTACACTCTAGTGCGAGGCTTGCCAGCTTGGGAAGCACCACCAGTCTACTTTTCAGAGTCGTCAAGGTCGTAGTAGTCATAGTATTTTTTAGTTGATCCATCATGATATTTGGGGTCCGAGTCATGCCCCAGACCATCATGGATACATATTTTATCTTATTGCTGTTGATGATTTTTCCATATTATCTTGGTTATTTCTACTAAAAAATAGGTCCGATGGTGGTCCTGTTATTTAGTCCTTTATTAATAAGATAAAGAATATTTTTCTGCAAAAGTCAAGTATATCCGTTCTGACAATGCATTAGAATTCTGTAGCTCACAACTCTCACAATTCTTCAGAAGTTCGGGTATTATTCATCAGACATTATGCGCGTATACATCCCAACAAAATGGGGTGGCTGAACGTAAACATCGTCACCTTTTGGATATCACAAGAACCCTCCTAATTCAGAGTTGTACTCCTCATTCCTATTAGGAAGATGTGATTCTAACTGCTTGCTACTTGGTGGATCGTATGCCGTCTTCTATGTTGGGAGAGAAGATTCCGTTCTTGATTACGTTTCTCGAGAAGGATATTTTCTTCCTCACTCCTCGTGTGTTTGGGTCAGTTGCTTTTGTTCATCATACATCTCCTGGCCATGACAAGCTCTCTTCTAGAGCTGTCAAGTGTGTTTTTGTGGGGTATCGCAAGACTAAAAAAGGAAACCATTGTTTTGATCCTGTTCGACAAAAGTATTATGTTAGTACGGATATTACTTTCTTTGAATCTACTATGTTTTTCTCTGTTACAGGTGATAGATTGATTCCTTCGGATTCTGGAGAAGAGGTATACATGCCTCTATCTCCAGTTTCATCTACCATGTCTATAACTACTAATCTCTCACTCAATCGGCACCACCTTCACCATAATGATCACCACTACCTCCTCCTCCATTGCCTCTACCAGCATCCTCCATCTTTTTACCATAGATTTACATGTGCCGACCTCGTGATCATGAGCTTCCTCCATCATCTAGCATGTCCCAGGTGTGTTCCGAGCACTTGGTATCTACTGATGGCACTGGTGATTTGCATTTACAATAGGATGAGTAGGTGGCTGTAAATGTTCCTGTCTCGGTCACTGAGGAGGCTGAGGACCTTGATGTGCCCATTGCTTTACAAGCAGAGGTATACATGTGCTACACACCCTCTTACTTCCCATGGTTCTCTTACATGTCTCTCAGAGGAGTTTTATAGGCTTGTTGTTGGACTATATCCCGTGGACATACCACAGACATCATGAGGAATTATAGGTTAGTCAATGGCGCCTTGCTATGGAGGAAGAGATGGCTGCGTTGTGGCACATGGAGTGTTGTTCCTGCTTTACCTGGCATATCTGTTGTGGGGAGCAAGTGGGTGTTTACGATGAAATACTGTGCTGATGGAAGTGTTGATAGATATAAGGCAAGGCTTGTTGCTCGTGGGTTCACCCAAACATATGGGTGGACTATCAGGATATGTTTACTCATGTAGCTTGGCATTCTACATTGAGGATCCTTATTTCTGTTGTTGTGGTAAGTGATTGGCATCTCCTTCAACTAGATGTCAAGAATGCTTTCTTGTATAACGGCTTGCTGGAGGAAGTCTACAGATGGAAGTGTTGATAGATATAAGGCAAGGCTTGTTGCTCGTGGGTTCACCCAAACATATGGGTGGACTATCAGGATATGTTTACTCATGTAGCTTGGCATTCTACATTGAGGATCCTTATTTCTGTTGCTGTGGTAAGTGATTGGCATCTCCTTCAACTAGATGTCAAGAATGCTTTCTTGTATAACGGCTTTCTGGAGGAAGTCTACATGCAGTAGCCACTGGATTTTGCTGCTGAGGGGAGTCTCATATGGTTTATAAACTTCACAAGACTGTTTATGGCCTTAAGCAGGGTTCGAGGGCTTGGTTTCAGAAGCTCTCTAAGTTGATTGAGCAGCATGGATTTGTTAGATCGACTGCAGATCACTAGTTTTTTGTTGAATGATCCCAGAGAGGTATTGATGCTATATTGATTTATGTGGATGACATCATTGTTACATGAGATGATGAACATAGTGTCCATGAAGCTAAAGATTTCCTTGGACATCATTTTGTGACTTAGGAACTCAGCAATCTTCGTTACTTTATGGGCATTGAATTTAAAAGGAGCCAATGTGTCATGATGATGATGCAAAGGAAGTTTTTTATTGATCTCCTAGCTGAGACAAGCATGATAGGATGTAGGCCTGCTAGGTTGCTACTCCTCCTATGGATCTGAATGTTAAACTCTATCATGATGACATTGAGGAGGTTGATAAGAGACAATATAGAGAGCTTGTAGGGAAGCTTTTATATGTCATCATTACCAGACCTGATATATCCTTCGCAGTGACCAGAGTTAGTTAGTTTATGGAGCAGCTCAGACATGTACATATGGATGTTGTACAAAATGATATTGAGATATTTGAAGACTTCTCTTGGTGTATGAATCTTGTTTAGTAGAGACACATCCCTTACAGTTACAGCATGTGCTGATGCAGATTATGCATGATGCCTACATATATGAAGTGTACATCAGGTTTCGTTGTCTTTTTAGGGAGTTCGCTTGTTTCATGGAAGAGTAAGAAATAGACGATTGTTGCTAGATCTAGTGCCGAATCAGAATATAGAGCCATGGCGCAAGGTAGCACATATATGATGTACGTCAGATTCGTCTTGACTGACCTGACTATTGATGTGCCACTTCTTATGCACCTCCAATGCAACAACTAGGCCACCCTTTTCATAGCCAATAATCCATTCTTCCATGAAAGAACTAAGCACATCGAGGTAGACTGCCACTACACTCGAGATATAATTCAAAAGAGATTTATCTCCACTTCTCATGTTACTTCAGGAGATCAAATTGCAGGTATGTTCACCAAAACACTTGCTAGAGGTCTATTCCATCGTTGCTATTCCAAGCTGAGCATGATAGACATATATACTCCACCTTGGGGGGGGAGTGTTGAGATAGATATTTTTATGAGTTCTTTTATTTATATTTCTTATTTCTCCATCTACTTTATCTAATTTTCTTGTAGGAATTTTCTCATATATAAGAGAGCCCTAGGGTCACAATGAAAGGATCTATTTGTTTTCCCTTTCCACAGCAAATAATGATGAAATTTCTTACCGAGCCCTTTTTCGGTTGACTTATCTTGGGAAGATTCAGAACTCACGATCACGGTCTTATGGTTATAGGTATGCATGTGGTATTTCTCGAGGAAAAGCTTGATGATAACCTTGCACTTATATCCCATGGAGACAAAACCTTATGATTTGATGCCTGATAGTTTTGAGGATATCCCGACATTTTTTCCCTCCTGGCACATATCAAGTCTTATTTGAAATATCCAATTAGAGTCTAGCATTGTTTCATGGAAAATTTGCAAACATTAAGTGTTATTCAACATCTTGTGAGCTTGAGTCTAATAGTGAATCCGGTGATGAGATAGATGATGAATTCAATGATGAATGTGATGATATATCTGTTGATGATGAAACTAAAAATGAATCCCAAGATGAATGGGAGGATAAGAACATGGGTATTTTCATGTATTTGATATTCAAGAAGCTATAACATCTTATAATGAGTCAAATGCAAAAATTGTACAAAGAGACATGAATGTCATGCCCCACACGTGAATATAGTCTATTGTGCTTTTCAGAGACTGGAGGGATGCACAGGATGGGCATCAAGTTAAGATAATGTTAAAGCTTTAGATAATTATGAACTAGGTTAATTGTGCCATTTCATTTCTAACATGCATATTATGTATGGATACATCATTGTAGCGGACATACATTGGAGGTCTATTTTTGGCCATGATTGAGACTATTCTACTTGATTTGGGTAGGCTTTATAGGGTGTAGACTCTTACCCTACACCGAGGTAAGAATCACAAGATTACAATTTTCTAGTTGTATATGTTGATTACAACATAAACAAAGCATTTTCCCACATTAAGTAGGATTGACTACATAGATTCTTTGCCTCCATTCAGATCTATCTTGGGTCATTCTTGGGCTTAGATCTAAAAAACTAAGATCCCTTCATATAGTCCCATTCCAACACTTCCTGAGCCTTCCTCGCCCGGCTCAACATCCCAAAACTCGCATCTCCTAAATGGTGCATCAGTTGATCTCCTTTGCAAATGGCCAAACCGCCTTAAGCGGTTTTCTCACATCTTATCGTCTATTAAAGCTAGCCAACTTTCCTTCTGATTGCATCATTCTGAATCCGATCTTTACATGCTTATCCACACATCCACCTTAGCATTTCATTTCTGCTACTGCCATTCTATGTACTTGTCGATGGTTCATAGGACAACATTCGGATCCATAGAGCATATCATGTCTTACAAGCTACTTTATAAAACTTTCCTTTGTTTTTCAAAGGAATTTTCTTATTATAGAGAACAGTAAATGCTCCTCTCCACTTTAACCAACTTGCATTGATTCTATTAGTAACATCTCCATCAATTTCCCCATCATGTTGCAAAATAGATCCCAAGTATCTAAAAGAATCTCTCTTTTGAATGTTATCGTCACCAATTTTCACATCGATTCCTTCACCATTGCTTCCATCAAAAGTATACCCCGTATATTCAGTCTTTGCTCTACTTATACAAAAACCTTTTTCTCCAATGCATGTCTCCAGACATCAATCTTCTCATTTACCCCATCTTTAATCTCATCTATCAACACAATATCATCGATGAATAACATACTCCAAGGTATCTCATCCTGAATGTGACTTGTCAACTCATCCATAGTCAAAGTAAAAAGGAATGGACTCAAAACTGAACCTTGATGCAGACCAATGCTAATGTCAGAATAGCCAGTCTTCCTAGTCTGTATCCTTACACAAGATGAAGCTCTATCATATATATCTTTTATGAGGTTAATGTATAGGACATGTACTTGTCTCTTCTTCAATACTCTCCACAATATATCCATTAGGACATAATCATAAGCCTTCTCCAAATTAATAAAAATCATGTTGAGGTTCTTCCTTTTAGCTCTATAAATATCCATTGTTCTCCTTAGCTAGTGGATGGCTTCAATAGTTGAGCGACCTGGCATGAATCTGAATTGGTTTTCTTTTACTTTGGAACCTTGCCTCAACCTTCTTTCGATCACACGTTCCCAAATTTTCATAGTGTGACTCATCAGCTTGATACCTCTGTAATTTGAACAATTTTGAAAGTCTGTTTTGTTTTTATAAAGAGGCATCACGATGCTTCTCCTCCAATCTTCATGCATTTTCTTGCTTCGCCAAATAACATTGAGTAAATTTGTAAGTCAAGTCAAACCACGCTCACCTAAAACTCTACAAACTTTTATAGGTGTGACTCAGTCATGGTTGGTCCCAGGCTCGGGTAAATTGAGGGTGGCGCGTTAGGTAGCCAATAGCCAGCATAAGAGAGATCCTAAATGGTGTTCTTTTTAAGAACACTGTTAGAGTTATTATATTTACATTTATGTTTGTTGGGAAAAATGAACGGCTTGTTTATTCCATAAGCCCTAGGCTCTCTTATATAGGAGAGTAGCCTATGGGTAAATTACATAAAGCATACAACTGAAAATAAAATAATGAAGAGGTACATGCACTACTCTATATGCGTCAACACTCCCCCTCAAGATGGAGCATAGATATCAATCATGCTCAGCTTGGACGCACACTTCTGGAATGGGACTCGAAGTAATGCCTTGGTGAATATATCAGCAGTCTGATTCTCTGAGGTGACGTGAGATGTAGCAATGAACCCCTTCTGAATCATGTCATGTATGTAGTGACAGTCAACCTCAATATGCTTGGTCCTCTCATGGAAGGCTGGGTTGTTTGCAATGAACAAGGCTGCCTGATTATCACATTCCAACTTCATAGGAAGCGGTATATCAAAACATAGATCTGTAAGTAGAGCTTTCACCCACATTATTTCTGTGCTAGCCTGGGCCATAGCCCTGTATTCAGATTCAGCACTGGATCTAGCTACCACTGTCTGTTTCTTGCTCCTCCACGAGACTAGGGCATCTCCAACATAGACTGCAAATCCTGAGGTGGACTTCCTGTCCTTGGGGCATCCTGCATAGTCTGCATCAGCACACGCTGTGATAGAGATCTCCTTTCCCTTCTTAAATAGCAAGCCTGCACCTGGAGATGATTTTAGATATCTCAGAATCATGTGTATTGCATCCATATGGACCTGACGTGGTTGCTCCATGAACTGGCTCACGCGACTCACTGCAAATGATATATCAGGTCTAGTGATCGTGACATACAGTAGTTTGCCTACCAGTTCTCTGTACTTTCTCCTGTCCACCTCTTCTGTGTCATCATCATAGAGCTTCATGCTGGGATCCATTGGTGTCGTAGCAGGCCGACACCCTAGCATACATGTTTCACTCAATAGATCTGTAACATATTTCCTCTGCGACATTACTAATCCATATGGATTTCTAGCAAACTCCAGCCCCAGAAAATATCTAAGGACTCCCAAGTCCTTGGTGATAAATTCGGTTCCCAGTCTTTCTTTCTCCTGCTTTATGCCCTGTTCATCATCTCCTGTAATCAAGATGTCATCAACATAAACCATGATTACAATGATACCTCTAGCCGTCTTCTGTACAAACAAGGAATGATCAGCATTGGATCGTTTGTATCCTTGTTTCTCAAAGAGATCTGAGAGCTTCTGAAACCACGCTCTGGGGCTCTGCTTAAGGCCATAGATGGCCTTATGTAACCTGCATACCTTGGAACACTCCCCCTCAACAGCAAAACCAGGTGGTTGTTGCATATAGACTTCCTCCTGCAAATCGCCATACATGAATGCATTCTTCACGTCCAGTTGATGGAGCGGCCAATTTCTAGCAACTGCAACTGACAACAAGATCCGTAGAGTGGAATGACGTGCCACAGGCGAGAATGTGTCAAGGTAATCCACCCCGTATGTCTGTGTAAAGCCACGTGCAACAAGACGCACCTTGTACCTGTCAATAGAGCCATCTGCATTGTGCTTCACTGTAAACACCCACTTGCAGCTCACCGGGTTCACATCTGGAGGTATAGGAACCAAACTCCAAGTTCCTCTGGACTGAAGTGCTGCCATTTCTTCTTCCATTGCTAGCTGCCATCTACTATCCTGCAGAGCATCTTGATGATTTCGTGGAATATCTATAGCTGACAGTGTCATAGCAAATGACTTGAAATCTCCATATAGCCTCTCAAAAGACACGGATGCTGATAATGGATATGTAGCACAGCTCCTCTTCGACTTGCGTAGAGCAATGGGAACATCTAAATCAGTTGTAGTCTCATCTGGCCCCTGCAACATATCCTGCTCAGAAATATCGTCAGATCCATCAACAGTAATATTTTCATCACATACTGTAGGCAAGCTAGTAGACGAGTCATGGCCATGAGCAGGAGGAGGCCTGCGGGTATAATGGAACGGTAGTGGTGAGATAGGTGGTGGTGGTGGTGACGGCATCTGAGGTGGTGATGTCATGTATATGGCATCAGTAGATATAGGTGGTAGCTGCTTGTCTCCTGAGGCTGAAAAATACATAACAGATTCAAAAAATGTAACATCTGCACTGATCATATACCGCCGACGCAGAGGATCAAAGCACTTGTACCCCTTTTGAGTTCTGGAGTACCCAACGAAAACACACTTGACAGCCCTAGGAGAGAGCTTGTCAGTACCAGGCGACAACTGATGGACAAATGCAACCGACCCAAACACACGAGGAGTAAGAGTGAACAGATCCTTGCCAGATGAATAAGGGAAAACGGAATCTGTTCATTCAGGACAGAAGAAGGCATACGATTGATTAGGTAACATGCAGTGAGAACTCATCACCCCAGTAGGAGTAGGGAACATGACTCTGTATAAGTAGTGATCTTGTGACATCAAGAAGGTGACGATGTTTTCTTTCAGCAATTCCGTTCTGTTGAGATGTATGAGCACAAGATGTTTGGTAAACGATCCCTTTTGAGGAGTAATAATTTGCAAGAATATTGGTGCACAATTCTAAAGCATTATCACTTCTCACAAACTTCACAGATGTGGAGAAAACATTTTTTATTTCATTCAAAAAATGGATAATGATATTTCCTTCTTCAGATTTATTTTTCATCAGAAACACCCATGACACTCTAGAAAAATCATCAACAAATACTATATAAAATATGTGTCCCTGATGATCAGGTACACGACTCGGACCCCAAACATCAATATGAAATAACTCGAACTTGGAGGTACTACTCCGACCTGGACAACTGGGAAAGGACGACCTGTGATGCTTTCCCAACTTACACGCCTCACACTGAATAGGTGTGTCAGGAAGATCGTACGGTAACACTTGACGCAACTTCTGAAGCAGTAAATGACCAAAGCGCAGATGCCACAATAAAGTAGATACTTGTCCAGAAGGAGGCAAATGGGGTATGAATCAGGCGGTAGAGGCCTCCTTGCTCATAGCCACGACCAATCACGTTGCCCGTACGGATGTCCTGAAAAATCAAAGAAGATGGATCAAAAATTGCCCGACAATGTAGATCCTTCGGAATCTGACTAATTGACAACAAATTCATTGAAAAAGCAGGTGCATGTAGCATATTCTTGAGCTGCATAGAAGATGTCAATCTAATCTCCCCCTGACCGGTGATGGGGGAATGTGTACCATTGGCAATTACTACTGTCCGTCCTGGAGGGATCTGAGTGTATCTTGTAAGTAGACTCTGGTCACCACATAGGTGATGTGTAGCATCCGAGTCCATAATCCATGGTATATTATCTGATCTACTACTGTTGAGTGCAAGTATACTACCTGAGGCACTGGTAGACGCAGAAGCAGCGGCATCAGAATGACTCTCTGCAGTCAGTGCTGGTCCAGATGGTGGAATAATGCCCCTCAGACGGGCAACTAGATCGTCGAACCGTTGATCCAAAGTAGCAGCAGATGGAGGCTCTATCTGCTCAACAGCTCGTGCGGATGCAGGAAATCCATGCTTCGAGTAGCATGTATCTTCATTGTGTCCAACTCAGTGACAGTAGGTACATGTTGGCCTAGTGTGGCCACCTCTTCCACGAGGTCCACGTCCACAGCCCTGGTGATGAAATCCGCGACCTCTGTTGGCTGCCATGACTGAAGAATTCTGACTCGCAGTCGTGGAAGGAACTGTGATCCGACTCAATATATGAAAAGCTTCCTCCATGGGAGGAATAGTCGAGTCAGCCAAAATCTGTGATCGTGCCGCCTCTTACTCTGGATCGAGTGCAGCCAGGAACACACCCACCATGGTCGCATTCCTGTATGTCTTCTGATGTTCTGGCGTGGCAGTAAGAGGCATGAAGCTATAGAGCTTCTCGAACATCCCTCTCAGTGATGTATAGAGAGAATGTAAACGGCGACCATTCTGATTTATTGTGAATATATCATGTTGAAGTTGCAGAATCTTCGTCTCGTTCTTCGCCAGAGAGTATGTTGCCGCCAGAATATCCCACATATCCTTGGCTGTGGGTTGATGTAGGATGTCATTGGCAATTTCAATAGCCAACGTACCAGATAGCCAAACCTTGGCATATGCATCATCGGCCTCCCAAGAGGCATTGACTCCAGTCTTCTCAGCAGGCTCAAGTTCGGTAAGAATGTGCTTCTTACCTGTTGACTTCATCATACTCATAAACTGCATTGCCCACAGTTCATAGTTTGTACCGTCCATCTTGACAATAGGCGCTGGACCACGAAAGGCACCAATAGATGGGATATCCGCCTTGCTTTTTGACATACTAGAGATGGAAGACTGGAGCGATTGACAGAAGATGAGCTTCGTCTACAATGACATAGACGGGATTAGTTGCATGTGTAGACCTCAAGCAACTAACCCCATGTAGATGAAGATGTGCGTGCTAAGCCCTACACGTGCGCAAGAATCACGCGCAGGCACAGAGATGCACGCGCAGGTCCTGGACAGTAGATGCACGCTACAGGGGATGCGTGCACTGGAGATGCACTAGGCCTGCACCGGAGATGCGCTACGGGCGCACTGGAGATGCACTACGGCACTGGATATGCACACGAGCGTGGTGCCGGGAGACAATGCGCAAGAGTGCACACAGGCGATTGCGTACAGGCGCAGGGACGCGCGCTTCGCGCACAGGCGCTACAACGCGCAAGGAGGAGGCGCGCGAGGAGGAGGCGCGCAAGGAGGAGGCGCGCACAGGCGCTGCAGCACAGCGCACAGCGCACAGTGCGCGGGGGCTACGCGCACAACGCGCGGAGGCAGGCACAGTGGCGCAACAGCGATTGGAGAGGCGGCGCTGGAGCAGCAATGGCGAGCTCGGGCGACGCCGATGAGATGGAGCGAGAAGGAGAGGCCGGCGGGTGTGGTGGGGTTAGGGTTAGGGTTTCGAGAACTCCGGTCTAGGACCGTCGCTCTGATATCATGTTGAAAAAATGAACGACTTGTTTATTCCATAAGCCCTAGGCTCTCTTATATAGGAGAGTAGCCTATGGGTAAATTACATAAAGCATACAACTGAAAATAAAATAACGAAGAGGTAGAGGCACTACTCTATATGCGTCAACAATGTTTGTAACCCTTTGGGTTACGTAACCCCCAGACCCCAGTGACCCTTCGGTTCCGTAACCCTCTGTGACCCTTCGAGTTCCGTAACCTCCTGCGATCCTTCGTATTCCATAACCCTTGTACTCTTTAGGATTTTCACTCTATATAAGAAACCCTAGCTCTATTGAATAAACATCTCATTTGTTTTTCTCCTCAACATGGTATCAGAACGACGGTCCTATATCGAAGCCTAATACCCTAAATTCGCCGCCACCACCAGCCCTCTCTCCACCAAGAAGGAGAGAGGGCTAGACCTCCTGTGTTGCTCGTGGATTCGATGTCTCACGCAAGGCAGTCCGAATCCCCAGCATCACTAGCTGCCACCTCCAACGGCACCTAAAGCGCCGCCCGAGGCTCCAACAGCTCCACTCCACCTCCTGAATCGCCGATACCGCCTGGAGCTTCCCTCTCCAACAACCCCTGCTTCACCACGACTTGTTTCTCCCAACTTTTTGTTTCTCCCAACTTAATGTTCCATACTCTTTATTCTATCAAGTATAGGACGTCTTCTTCCCTACCACGACTGATAAACCGACACTCCAGACTACTACTCAAATCATCCGTCTTCATTGAGCATCGACTTCTTTATCAAGTTGTATACTTCTTTTACGACCCGACTACTACTCTGTGCTGGACTTCTTATACAATGATTCTTCTCCAGGCACGTCATAGATATCTTCCGGTGACCTCCAGGCACGACAGAGATACGTTCCGGTGACATGATATCGTAGCGACTCTACATGCATGGCTGAGATACGTTCCAGTGACCTGAAAGCCGCAGACCCGTCCTCGAGCGAGGTCTTCTACCAGCAACAGACATATGTTTTTATGATGCATCGTGTGAAGATGTGGTGTATACTTTTTCTTTTTGTTACAAGCTGCAGCTTTCTCAGCTCCAGCTTGAGGGGGGTGTTAGAGTTATTATATTTACATTTATGTTTGTAACCCTTTAGGTTCCGTAACCCCCCGTGACCCTTCGGTTCCGTAACCCTCTGTGACCCTTCAAGTTCCATAACCTCCCGTGACCCTTCGTGTTCCATAACTCTTGTACTCTCTAGGAATTTTTCTCTATATAAGAGACTCTAGCTCTATGGAATAAACATCTCATTAGCTCCTCTTCTCAACAAACACAATTTAGGAATTTGTCTCAAATTAGTTCAGATCTTTTCAACATGGATTTAAGTATATGTCGATTACCTTGTATAATTAAAGAAATCAATTTTATCATGTATGTAAAGGATCAAGGAAAAGGTACTCCATACAACCTCTGTTGAGTTGTCGTGTATTCGGATGGGTAAACGAGTATATGGATGAGCGAATGTTTTACCTCATCTCCTATAAAATTTACTTATCCCCCTCTTTTCCATTAATTTAGTGAAGAATGCTCTAATCTCTTACAGAGATTAGGGTTGTGAGCCCGTGTGTTTTCCCTCATCCTAGGTTTTCCACGTACATCCTCTTCTTCATAGTGATTGTTCTTGTATGATTACAGCATGGTATCAGAGCCTCATTGAAGTTTAATTTATATCTTTTCTCTTCTACGATTGTGCCCCTCCTCTGTGATCCGGGTCACAACCCTTGGCACTCATGGCGTAAGGACCCTCCTTGGCAACGTGCCCCCCTGTGTTGTAGGCCCCCCCAGGACATTATGTGTTGCACCCTTGGTATCACTTGTGCAATGCTCTAGCAGCGCCTGTACAACGCCCTAGCAGTGCCCTGTGCAGTGCCTTAGCAGCCCCTGTACAATGCCCTATGCAATGCCTTAGCAACACCCTGTGTTGTGCCCTGTGCTGCACACGCCTCCTATGCTGTGACTTGTGCAGCACACACCCCATCTCCTATGCAACACCCCCTTGTGCACGTGCCCCTCCGAGCAGCGATACCCCTCTTGTGCACAACCTTCTTCCTGAGAATGCAGCCCCAGGCTGCGCATCCGCTCATGAGCACGCACCCTCCCCGATGGCACAAATCCCTGTTGTGTGGTGCTTCCCAAGGTGCTCTATAGGTTGATAGATCTGTTGGGTTTCTCTGTGATTTGTCCTTCCATTTGATTACTTCCTCTTGTATCAGTTGATAGTTTGGTATGGTTCGTGTGTGCGCCCTATTGTGGTTTTTTTGTTGGCTTCGTTTGTTCTGCCCTGTATGCGTTGTTGGTCTTTATTGTGATACTTTGTGATTTCTCATGGATTTAGAATATATTGCAGAGATTGTACACTTCAAGATGGAGAAGGTACTAATGAATCTATGATCATCATATTAATGTCAATTTTAACTTGAATCCCTTAACAAAATATAAAATAAATACCTTTAAATTCAATAGATTAATGAAATAATACGTACAATAAAAATGTACTAATAATGTATATATCTTGTAAATAAGTACATAAAATAAATCAAAATAAAATCACAAGAAAATAAAGAGCTAAAATGCGTATATATTCACCTGCAAAAGCTCAAACATCTTATACATACTAGCTCCTTTTGACTTGATTCTTTTTCTAACATGCATATAAAAATGTATATACAAATACAAAAATACAAAACAATTCTGACCTTGAATAAATACTCTTAGATCTTGAATA
Source organism: Ottelia alismoides (assembly GCA_037367405.1). Lineage (NCBI taxonomy): Eukaryota > Viridiplantae > Streptophyta > Magnoliopsida > Alismatales > Hydrocharitaceae > Ottelia > Ottelia alismoides. The sequence goes on along the minus strand of JAZKJV010011182.1, from coordinate 186,413 downwards.
GAAAAAGTGGTAAAGTCAAACTTCTCTGCTGATTAACCGCTCCATATGAACTCCAAATTTACAAACTCACTTTCGAAATTTAAGTTATAAAATTACTTATCCAATGAAAGTGATTTCATTAAAACCAGAGCTTGTTTGCAAAATATTAGTTTCATGGCATTGTCCATCAGGTTCCCTCGCCTCTTTGCTCTGACGGCCGATCGCAACGCCCATATTGTTGATTGTTGGGACAATGGTAACTGGATGCCCTCCTTTGTTACTACTTTCTCTGACCGATGATTGGAGGAATTCCCGCTACTATTGGAGTCACTGCGACAACTTGATAGGCCTTCTGGGTCTAGAAAAATAACTCTTTTTCAGTGAAGAGGGCATACAGGGCTATCTATAGACCTCCAGCTTCAAGGACATATATTATCATTAGAGATTGCAACCTTATTTGGAAGCTCAGGCTATCGGAGAAAGTCGGCTTTTTTATGTGGCTCCTCATAAGGAAAGGAATTATGACAAGCGACCGTTGTGCAAGGCTCTTCCCGGATATGTCCAATATTTGCCCACTATGCAATAGCCAGGTGGAGACTATTGACCATCTCTTATTCCACTACCCGGTAACTTCACAACTTTGGTTTGATTTCGGTCCTAGGTGGATTGATACTCAGAACTTAGAGGCATTGTGGAGCTTGCTTGTGGAGGCCAAGGATAGGCAGAAGAAGGATGTTCACATGCCTTTGGTGTTTATTTGGGCGATCTGGTTAGCTAGAAATTGCACCCTCTTTTCTTCGTAACACTTTTATTGTGAAAATGTACTTGTGCACTCCAGGACTATTGTTGAATCTTAGCTTATATAAGTTATTCTTTTCTTAACTTTTGAATAAACTTGAACTTGGGGCGGACACCATAGCATGTTACCTCCTCTTTTGGCTTCAAAAAATATCAATTTCGGGACCTAATTGTACTTTGTAAATAATCACTAGTTTTGATTTGCGATTTCATGTAAATAACTAAACCTTTTTAATTTACTTCTTTTTCATTTCTTTTCTTTGTTTTATATTTCAATGAAATAAATTCAAATCCAAAAGATATAAAATCAAAGAAAATGTTGTGTTGTTACTTTGTATAAAGTGTATATACGGTTTCTTTCTTGATTTTTGTTTCTCTTTTTATTAATTATTAAAAATCCAAAAAATAGTTTAGAGTTCAACTTTATTTCTAGTATTTTATTACATTTTCTTTTGTATGTAGTTCTGTATAAAAAAATCAAAGATAAAAATATAAAACTCAAAAAGTGGGTGTTTTAAGCTTTTATAATACCTTCAAAAATTCTTATCTTGTACATATTATTTTATTTTGCCTTTTGAGATCTTCATGAATATAACTTTCATGTAGATTTTTTTTGAATTCTTTCATCTTTTAATTGTTTTATATTTATTTCTCTCATTTGGTCTTCTTGGTCAATATTCCTCTGGTCAATGGTCATATGGCCTCTTCCCATTGGTCCCCACACCCCATCCTCTCTTCTTCTCCGCCAATCAAAACCAACACCCCATCCTCTCTTCTTCTCCGCCAATCAAAACCCTTTGAAAGGTGACGAGCGAGTCAACAGGCTCCCCCCATGTTCTCCATTTGAACCACCATTTCCCCTCATGTGTAACTGCCTCTCCACTTCCTCCCAGCCACCACCCACATTGCCAGCATCCTCTCCAAGACCCCCCACATTTTCGGGAAGTCTTGCCAACCGCAATCAATAAAAAATGACCCCCCCCCCCCCACATCCATTTTCGTCATCCGCCACTTGAGAGTGAAACTGCTCGAGCTCCTCCTCCGTGCTCGATGATAGCGAGGGCAAGATCAAGTTGAGCAACGACATGATACCCATTGTCCACAAGATCCGAAGGTTGCTGCCTTCATCGCAGCGCTCCGTGTGTTGTTCTAGCTCCGCCACCTACCGCGGCGTTGAACGAATTCCAGAAGCTCATCGCGAGCTTTGTCCACAGGCTTTCTCCTACATCCAGTACATGTAACCTCTTATTCTTCTTCTTCTTCATCTTCTTCTTCTTTCTCCATTTTCTTTTCTTCCTCCTTTCTCTTCATAATTTCTCTCTTTAGTACACCTCCATCCATCCATTAAATTGCCAATTTTTTTGCATTTTCATGGATATATCAGCCACTGCGGATGTAATGGTGATTTTTATTTATTTATTGGTGAGATTTTATCAATCAATTAATCAAAAATTTTGATATGCTAAACAAATACAAGGAAAAGGAAATCTCCTGTTGCAACATGGGATTCTTTGTATGCACCTCCCCACTTTTCTCTCTCCTCCCCTTCTCTCTACAACTTTTCCTCACTCCTACCTTCCACATACTTGAACCCATCACAGCACACATGTATACTCTCACTTTCACCTCACCGATGAACACATGTGTGCATCAGCAACAACTGCTGGCCGCATTCATTCTCCTCTCGTCGAGCTAAGGCTTGAGCACCTGACTTCTCTTGCAGGTCTGAACTGCAGCAAAAAGGACATTCAAGTGTTAAAGCGTGGGACATGCCACCCTCAAATCTTCTTAGAATCTATCTACAACTTTTATCGCTTCCCACAACCCCTTCACTTTCCATCAACCCCTCAAAACATTCGCCTTCACGAGTAGCAAACTCCATCAATAGCAAACCTACACATCTATAGACCTGAGGAGGTGAATCTTCAGCCGAACTCCATCATCGTGCGTCAGAGCTGCAACAAGCAAGAATGAGGCAAAGCAGCTTCTCTAATCGACAATCATTGGATCCCCTCAGTCATTCCCCCACATCCAGTTGCTCGAGCATCTCGGTGTTCGTCTTCACGGAGCCACACAATCGAGCAGCTATGCCACTTGCGTCTTCACCTTCAGCTCTTCTCGAGCACATCAGACCGATAGTAATAAGGGGAGCAGGAAGACCATTGTAGCCTCCACTGTGCTCCTAAGGATGGAGAAGACACCCTTTGCCTTCCTTACCACGAGCAAGCCCTTGTTGTTAGAAAATAGGACGCGGAAGCATATCAGAATAATAAAAAACAAAACTTTAAGAACAACGGGATTTTACATAGAACCTTATTCCCTAAGGAGCGGGATGAAACCACGGGAGAAGCCCTCAAAGGGGCATATGCTTCATTGTTTTTTCTCAATGGATACAGGAGGTCTGGGCTCCTTATATAGCCTCCACAGAGACTCCAAGTCCCACCACTGGTAGATGTGGGACTAAACACAAGGATGTGGTAAATGGATCCTGGAGGTGTCCATTTACCCATCTACAACTTAATAGGCGTACAACCAAATACTCCAACACCCCCTCAAGTTGGAGCATGCAATGCTCAGCTTGGACAAATAGAAAGAAACTCAATTCACAATACATGAGACTACGGATAATATCAACTCAACGCGCATAACTATCGGCTGCTGTCGAGGACGTTGCTTCTCATGCCGTGCAGGTGAGGAGGACGAACTGGCTGGAGTGTGAGTCTGCTGAATCTCCTCGTCGGAGAGCATGCGCTCTGTACAGCGCCTGCCAGAGTCACTATAACTGGAAATGAGTCTCCTCATCGGTCTGGCCCGCCACAACATGTGGACAACTGCTCCATCTCTGAAAAGGGCCGAACTGAAAAGGCCGTGGAAGTGTAATCCTCGTCGGAGTTCACAATCGCTGGAGAATGGAGTCTGAAATAGTCTCCTCGCCGGAGAACTGGGTCTCTCCCATCTGGCACAGAGAATGGTACACTACTCTGGAGTACCTATGATACCACATGAAAACCCTTGCCCACATGGCTAGGGAATGGTCCTCTGCTCTGGAGTCCCTATGGCTCACATGAAAACTCGGACCGAAACAACATGACTGATGGGGGCCACGAGAAAAGATGGAAAACATGTGTACATCAAAAAAGACTGCATCCATGTGCGTGTCTGAAACTGAGACTCAGAAGCATCTCATGTCGAGTCTGAAAAAATCTCTGTAGAGTCTGGAAATCAGTTGGTCTGGATAATATCTGAATCTGACCTCTGAAGCTGGAACAAGACCTGTGACTCTATATGATACTCCCCCTTTCTCTCAAACTGGTCGGAAAAATCAACATCGACCAAGTCCCTTTCTCTCAGACTGGTCAGAAAAATCAACATCGACCAAGTTAGGAGAAGACAATATAATAAGGGGAGAAAACAAGAAACCAAATAAGCTGGAATTTTTTTCCGGCTTCTAAAAAACATTCATTTTTTTCTAGGCTATTTTCTAAAAAAAAATTTAATAGCTGTCACATTTTTTATGGCTTTGCATAATTTCTCTCTCTTTGGTCGCATACGAATTTTTTTCCATGCCTTTTTCATTTTTTTAATTTTTTTGAACAATATAAACATGCCTCATTTGGGCCCAAAGATGCCTTAGCACAATTGGGCTTTACAAGATAGCTCTCTCCCCCCCCCCAATTTTTTTAAGCATTCACAGCCCAATTGGGCCAAATCACAATAGGATTTTCCTTTTTTTGAATACAGGGCAATTGGGCTCCCCCTTATTTCATTTGACGCCGCCTGGAGGTTTACCATGGAACCTTCGACAGCACCGTCTGCTGTTGGTGCCGACGAGTCGGGAAGGAGGAGGGCACGGAGGGAGCGCACAAGGAGGATGGAGGGGAGCACGATGGGGCTTGCGCGCACGGGGGTCCTGTGAGATGCTCGCGCGATCACCAACACGCTTGGAGAATCGAAGAAGACCGCCCGGAGTGTAGGAGCAGCCCCGCGCGTCAGGAATCTCCGCCTGGGTTTGCGCAGCTGCGCGATAGGCAAGGATGACTCGAGGGAGATGTGTGCTCTGGACGCGTCGCCTGCGCTGATGGAGCTGCCTAGAGCCGCCGCAAGGAGAGCAGGAAGATATGAGCTCGCCCAGGAGAGAGCCGCCTGGATCCTGGAAGAAGATGGGCACCGTTGCGCATAGGGAGGAGGTGCCCTAGAGGGTTTCGGATGGCACGCGTGGAGCATCTGCGCCTCCTGCTGGTGCTGTGGGGGCTGGAGTGCGGGCTTCACCTGGAATCCGCGGCTAGATGCGATGGGTCGCCTGGACCTGTGGCTCTTTGATGGTTATGCGTGAAACCTAGGGTTCCACGATAGAAGCTGAAGCAAGGGGGGTTCCGCCTGGAAATGGGGCATGCTTGCCTCATGGACTCGTGATGTTGTAAGGAGTTCCACCTGGAACCCTAGATCTGGAAGAATGGAGGCGCGCACCTGCTGTACGTTGTGTGAAACGAAAAAATAGCACTGCCTAGATCTTCGTGTAGAATTAGGGTTTCATCAAAACCCTAGAAGCTTGGATGGACAATAAATCCGAACAGGAATGATGATCTTCAAACACAACTGGCCTTCAAACACAATTGGCTCTTGATAATCAAATCTCGAATAGAGTAAAAAATAAATACTTTACAAATAAATCCTCGAGAATCAAACCCGTTCTGATACCATGTTAGAAAATAGGAAGCGGAAAGCATATCAGAATAATAAAGAACAAAACTTTAAGAACAACGTGATTTTACGTAAAACCCTACTCCTTAAGGAGCGGGATGAAACCACGGGAGAAGCCCTCAAAGGGGCATATGCTTCATTGATTTTCTCAATGGATATCGGAGGTCTGGGGCTCCTTATATAGCCTCCACAGAGCCTCCAAGTCCCACCACTGGTAGATGTGGGACTAAATACAAGGATGTGGTAAATGGATCCTGGAGGTATCCATTTACCCATCTACAACTCAATAGGTGCATACTCCAACACTCATTGAAGAGCAGATACCCTTCGATTGAGATCAAAGGGACGAGTTTGAGACAAGCATCAACACACAATCAAAACATCCTGACCATTGATCTGTGGAGGATGATCAAACGTTCCGAAACTAGCCATGTGGAGAACTTGGAGTAATTGCGTGTATGCACTTGCGACTAAGGGTAGTTAAAGAAGCACCTTTTGGTGCTAGTTGTTCATTTATATTTTACTTCACAATTTTGTTGTTTGAACCCTGTATTTGAGCACTTATTTAAAATTAGAATTTTCATCATTTTGCAAAACTAAAAATGCCAACTTTCTTAACATCTTAGTCTCTATCGTTCATGATTTAATTTGGATTTTTATGATGTAGTTGATTTACTAAAAATCCATAAGTGAACTTCAGTGATATTCTGCCCATTTTGAGCTCTGAAAATTATAACCCACTCCAATGGTTTGGTGGCAGTGCAGTGTGTCTACAACCTAGAAGATCAGGGTTCAAATCCCCCCTTTGTGGGTGTTGTGTTAGGTAGCAGGACAACCAATGTAAAAAATAGTCTGATCTTTTCAACATGGATTTGAGCAAGAATCCATGCAGCCAACCCTACTTAAAGTGGGAGAAGGTTTTGTTATTTTTTACTTGCTGCTCAGAAAATTCTCTTAAAATCAGGGATGGTGTGTTTAATTGCGTTTTAATTTGTGCCCAAGTTTCATTGAAATTGCATGCTTTTGGTTCTTAAAATAAATTAAAGAGTGTTTCATGTGATCGATTTTGAATTTGATTCATAGATTTAATTTTTTTCAAAATTTCAATTCTTCTGGATATATCATTAAAATATCTATTCAGGGTAATTTTGGTTTGGTTTGATATTAAGTTGTGGATTTATTAAAAATTAATTACCAGAAATCACCTTGTTTTCATAATAAAATTCATAAAAAATATCATCTAAAAATTCTAAAAATATCAGAGTAATTATTCATCACGCTTGAGCTTTAATACGAATTTTATTAAATTTTCTTACTATTTATTCACAAAATAGACAAAACCCCCTAAAAAGAGTGGATTTTTCATGCATGTATCTTGAGTACAAAAATTCTAAAAAATTGCATTTTGCATTCACTTTGCATAAGGTTTTTAGGAAAATACTAATTTGCTAATTTGGATCAGTTTTGCATTAAATTAAATTGGCTAAAGTGTTGTATCTCTTAAGAAACCATCTCATTTGCATATTCGCATCATATTTCTACTTGCATTCAAAAAACAAAAAATTTCTTCCCTCGAAAACTGTACATTAAGTGATCTGAATTGAGCTTAAGCCACAATTACTTCCTTGTGTTCGACTTTGGGCTTGCACAAGTAAAAAATCACATCACTTGAACTTAAATAGCATATTCTCTTTTGAAGTGGTTTCGTGATTGATACCTAATAGCCCGACTACAACAACTTCACATTATTAGCTAAGGGTAGCTCTGGGTCATCATGTACCTACTCAGGTTACTACATTAAAGTTGACAAAGAACAATTATTTAATGTGGTATGTGTCTATGGAAATAGCCTTAACCTTTCGTGGGAGGGGAGGATACATTATGGTCGAAAACAAGCAATTGCTATCACTGATAAAGTATATAAGCAATGTTATGTCAAAGACATCCAATGCAGGAGCTGGATCATTAATGCTATGTCTCCGGACATTCAGCTGCTTGTTCTTCAGAAGAAATCGACCAGAGAACAATCACTCATGCTCGAAAGTATGTATGGGCAGAAGAAGCAGGGTATCTGTATGTATCGGTTGATTAGGGATGTCTATAGTATGAAATAAGGGGAGATTACTATGGCTGGGTACTATGATGCTTTGAAAACCAAATCGAAGGAGATTTACTATTATGGTGATGATACTTCGACGAGCATTGCCAATCAAAAGAAGTACTGAGACGAGGTTTGGAAACGGAGGATCTTCATTTTTCTTGGAGGCCTGAATGCTGAGTATGTGGCTACTAGGAGCCAGCTCCTGATTGGTGGGATTGGATTTGACATTGAGGAGATCTATCATGCCATCGAATTTGAAGAACAATGTCATGCTATTATGAGAAATGATCATGTCTCGTCCTTTAAGAGATCTACATTACATAGCAAAAGGGAGCAAAAGTGGTTATTGGAAAGATAGGAAATGCACCTCATTGCAAGAAGATTGGTTATGGACTTAATTACTGCTAGGAGCTTCATTGTGAGAGAAAGATAAACAAAAGGAAGAAATATGTTACTATGACTACCGATAGCAAGAGACTAACCAAGTGTCAAATCAAAGACCTTCATGCTTATGTCCAGCAGATCTCTATCTCAGATAAGGGTACTACCGATGCTGATATTGTGAATGCTGCGATGGATGCGAGGGAAAGCGAAGGTAAATATTTCGTTACTAATGAATATGTTATTAATATGGTGACTCTGATCCTATGATAGGCAATTCTAAGATGCTCCTTGATTATAAACTTGCCTCAGGTAGAAAACGTGTCAATTTGGCAGATGGTTCTTTGGTCACTGTGGCTGGAAAAGGGAGCATTACTATCATGGATAAATTTATTTTAAAGGATTCTCTTCATGTCCCCTATTTTCCAATAAACTTACTTTCTGTTTATCGAATTGCCAAAGATCTGAACTGCCGATTAGTTTTTGATGAAAAATATTGTGTTTTGCAGGACTTGGTGACAAGGAAACAGATTGGGATTGGTTTGATTGCTGATGATCTATATCGACTTCTTGCTCATGTTGTTTCTTCCTGGGTCACTACAAGCCTACAACTAGTGATAAAGAAAATGATGATGCTCTGAATCTGAAGCGATGGCATGAACGTCTGAGACACCCTGGTTATCCCGTCCTTAATAATTTAGTTCCTGAACTTTGCAATAAAGTTGGACGATGGATTCATTTTTGTGATGTGTGTGAGCTCTCAAAACACACTAGAAACTTTATCCTATGTGTAATAATGAAAGTAGTTTTGTTTTTCACATTATTTATTGTGATGTATGAGGTCCGTCAAATTTGAAGAGTTTGTGAGGACATCTTTACTTTATAACTTTCATCAAGGATTTCTCTTGTACTCATGTGTACTTAATGAAGAGCAGAAATGAGGTGCCAAAGTATAATTCGAAGCTTCATTAACATGGTAAAAAATCAGTATGATACCAACATCGGAATCTTACGGACAGACAATGCTAGGGATTACTTGGAAGAATCTCTCCATGCATTTATGGATGAGAATGGAATCCTCCATAAACCTTCTTGCATTTAAACACCCTGATAGGGTGGATGGGAATCACCGTTGCTCGTATTGAGTGGAGAAGTGCATCATGCTTTATATGTGTGTAGTGAAGATACAATAGTCTGTGTTGGGGGAATAAACTGACTAGGGTTGTGCACGGATCATGGGTTAGACGGATATCCGATCCGATCCGTATGGGTCGACCCTAAATCCATGGTTACCATGTAAAGCATATCGGATCGGGTACCTGACCCACCTTGACCCGAGACATACGGGTTTCCGACCCTATGATCCATGGATACCCATGGGTCGACCCATTTCATTGTCCCTCCAACCCGAACGATGCATACGGGTCAACTTATCTTATTGTCCATCCTACCAGAAAGATAGTTGTCACGACTTGATCAAAATTGCGGGTGATTGAGTTCGATTCAAATCAAAATGAAATCCGTGTAAGACTAGAGATGATTCGATCGGCGAATCATTGGAATTGGTAAATCTTTGTAATCTCAAGATGGATATTTCTCTCTCGCGTCGAAAGAGCGCAAATGATTAAAATCGTAAAATCATTGCAATTGATCATAATAACCCGAATGAAATCAATAAATCATTAAAATCAATCCTAAAAATTCGAGTGAAATCGGCATATCATTGAAATCAATCATATCGACAAATCATGGAACTCCACAAATTATTGAAGCCGGCAACTCACTTACATCATCAAATATTTGCAATAACAAAACATTGGACTCGACAATTACTGAAATCATTCCCAAAAACTCGAATAAAATCGACAAATCATTGAAATCAACAAATTTTGAAATATGTAGATTATTGAAATCGACAAATTTTTGGAACGTGCAAATCAAATCGACAAATCTTTAAAATCAATACTAAAAATTCAAATGAATCGACAAATCATTGATATCGACAAAACTTTGAAAGTGATAAATTTTTGGACTATGCAAATAATTGAAACCGGCAAATATTTGGAATATGCAAATCATTGAATCGACAAATCATTGAATCAATCCTAAAAATTCGAATGAACTGACAAATCAATGAAATCGAGAAAATCTTTGTAATTTACAAATAATTGAAATTAATCCTAAAAATTGGAATGAAAACAAGACAAATATAACACCTCGAGATGAATCCACACACAATTGGGATGAATTGACAACGAATCGAGGTTGATTGACCTCGATCGATGGCACGGTCGTCAAATTTGGGAGGAAATAATTTCACCTCCTTGATCTCGACCACAAACCGACGGAGAACTCCATCATCACCAATGAAGGTTGTATTGAAATGGTTGATGTAGAACGAGTTGAGGTCAAACCATGTAGGAATAGATTCCACGGGTACCCACGGATATCCATGATCCATCCAAATATTATGGATATCCGTTATATTCGGATACCCATTGGAACGGATCGGTTCAATCTGTGATCCGGTAACTATAGATCGGGGCGGGGCACATTTAAACGGATCGGATACCCGTCCCGTGCACAGCCCTAAAACTGACAGACGGGAAAGGTTGTCAATTAGGAGGATCAAAGAGGACACGAGGTTTCGTTGGAAGACTTGCTGGCATCTGTGAGGAACACAAGAGATTGTGGTCGATGCCAACTAGCAAAGGTTGAGATAGTCATGGTTGTGAGAGGAAGTTGAAATAGTTGTGGTTGTGAGCAGATCTATGCAGAAATGTATATTAATCACGATGCTTGTGTGCATGGTTATCGTTGTTGTAGTTGTATGCACTTGTTATCCTTATTTCATGCTTGTCATATGTGTGTTTTCTTTTCATTTTCATATATAATTTTCTGTGATTGTTGAAGTTACCATATAGTTTCCCAATAAAACTGTGATTGTTCATAGGTGTGTTTAGCAATCTCTACTATAATATAGTGAAAAATCCTGACTGGCGAAGATCTTCCAGGAGAACCTGTCTTTCCTAATGGGTCCTTCTCTCCCATTAGAGAATCCATAATGGGTGGACTAGTTTGGAAAGAGGTTCCATTCATTTCATAGTGGATCCTTCCACCATTTCGACATGGCTTTCCTAAACAAACATGAGAAAAAATCCTCTCTTTCCTAACATGGTCAATTCTTCTTTATAATTCCCAATTCTTGACAGTTAGATCCATCGGGAATTTTTATGGAAAAGGCTTTGTTGTTGTAGTGTTGTAGACAGTGTGCTATTCACTTAAAATACCATGCTCAGCTCTTGCCTTGATAAATTAAAGAAAGAAGGAATAAATACACTCAATCAGACTTACCATTTTAAACAGTTGGGGAAGATTGCATGGATCAACAAAAGTATGAGGCAAAAGTTTGAAAATTTCTTGTGCACCCTGAGACACTGAGATGCAATCTGTTAATACCATGATATGAAACTGCCAAAAAATTCCTGATAGTTAATCTAGATGAAAAAAAATCAAATGGTAACTTTTACTCCACATAAAATTTTAGCATTTGTGACAACGGAAACAATAATATTTATTTGTTCTATTTGAAATTGATCACATATGATATATAGATTAGGTGCACGCAAAACCTGAAGAAACTATTAAGCAATCTATCCGCCTTACTGGAAGAGAATAAAAGGAAAATCTCTTTTCTGCACTAGTCATTTAATATGAAACACTGTCATATGATCTTATTAAGCTGTGATATGAATCTCCAAGCAAGGAAGGACCGTACAAGGAGACACACAATGTCTGATATATATATGCCAACAAGGTTTGTCGAAAAATAAGGCCTGAGAATTGCCTTGGTGGAGATAATTCATTGCCAATTTCCTCGTGGGAAACCCTAACATAAATTCCCTTTAAAAATAAAAACGATAACTTTTTCACACTTTGAAGATTTACCTAGTGTATTCTGTCAACAGTGAAGGACAGAAACAATCGGTTCATTTCATGGTCAGGATATGCACCATAAGCATGACCCTGTTGAGATTTTCTACTGAAACAGTAATTCGATCAATCTGTTTCTTTCTCACAGCTATGGACAATGATATTCCGATAATGTAGAGAGCGTGATTCTTTTATAATGAACAATTAAAAGATTTTTAAAAAAAGGTTTACCATTTCCAGAACCAGTGAAGACAAAAACAATAGGGGAGATTCCAGATGGAAGCCCAGTTGTGGCAATGCCTTCTCCAACAGCACCAACTGCGGCCTTCGCTGCAGCTAAAGAAGGATACGTATACGATGTGCCAAGAGAGAGAAAAGGCGTTGAATATCCCAGGGTCAAATATCCTGAAGAAAAGAATATAAATAAATATCTTCTTTTTTAGTGAATGGAATTTTTAATGACATGTATTCCATGTTGCATCAGTTGAAGAAGAGAACACACCATTCAGCATTAGACCAAGTTATACAATTTATACTTTTATCTAAGAAAAGTATTATAGGATGATAAACATTTAAAAGAAACGGATCTTTGTGCCACTGGTATAGTTCCAAATAACAGGGCCTCCTACCGTGCTGTCAAATATGGAGAATTCATCTGAAGCAACTCAAGATTCAATCAATTCTTAGCTTGTTAGCATAAAAGGTTTTCTTTATGAGTGGTTGATGTTGAGTTATTGTACTTATACAGGTAAACGGATCTTTGGATGAGAGACTATTTACACATCCTTCTCTATATATTGTACTCATCCCTCCTCATTGTTTTTTTTATCTTAGTGAAAAGAGCCCCCATGGATTTCCACTCTTCTTAGGGTTTTCCACATAAATCCTTGTCTCCATCTTTGTGTGTGCTTTGTGTGTTTGATTCTAACATGGTATCAGAACTTTGTTGAGATCTTTATTTGGGCGTCTACAGCATAGAAGTTGGTATGCTGGAGTTGGTTTTTCACCCCATTCTGAAGCTATTGTCGTGGAAGAACCCATGCTCAAAAATGAAGTTTGAAGCCATTTGTTTGGTGGTTTTGCGAGGGGCCTAACCTCCGTTGTATGCCCTAGTTTCGCCTCTAAGGGTGTGGCGAATCCCTTGATTGTTGTTGTCGTTGTTGTGTTATGCGAGGGACATTATCTCCCTTGGTTGCTATTGTATTCTAAGCTGCATTTGTGTGTTTTTTTCTCCCCAGACAGAGAGGGTTGCTGCTGTGTTTTAGACAACAACCAGTCCAATGAGTTTATGAGGAAGGGCTGCATTTTTCTCACTCCATCGAAGCCTATTGTTGCTTCTATCGCCTGGGATAGTTGTTGTGATTTAAGTTCTTTGTACTCGAATTGTTGTTCATAGATTATTGAACGCAAGGTGTTTGATTAAATGTCTGTGAGAGATAGTCAAAGTCTAAAGGATATAACTTTGATGGTGAATGGCCCTTTGACATTTGGAGCATCCATACAACCCGACTTGGCAAAGGATACCATCATGGAGTTACAGTCCTTCTCGAAGGAATTTTTTTACGAAAGAGCTTGTCTCTATGCAATTGACAGATATTGGTTCAATTTTTAATACGAGGAGTACTAGCAATGCTTGCTCTACCAAATTTGAGTGGATTATTGATAGTGGTGCTTCCGATTACATGACATGTGATGTTTCATGATTATAAGTTATTGTTTGGAAGAGAAAAAGTTACAGTTGTAGACGGTTCTCCAGCTATCGTTGTTGGAAAAGGAACGGTTTCTGTTGTTGACTGTTTCCTCCTTACTGATGCACTTCACGCCCCTGATTTTCCAATACATCTTTTGTCAGTCAGTAAGATTACTAAATAATTGCAATGCAGGCTGATATTTTATCACAATTCATGTGTTATAGAAGACTTACAGACAGACAAGAAGATTGGAATCGGATTAAGTGAGGATAGATTATATCATCTTCCTACTCGAGTGTATTGATGAATCTGTGATTCATCACTCTAAAAGTTGAAAATAGAGCTTTGTTCTCGAGTAATTAGCTGCATTTCATCACTTATATTGCATAATTAGCATTCATACATGTGTAAATAATATCTGCATTTTAGCATTCATATTTGCATTAAATAAGAAGCCAAATTCACATGTAAATATTCACATGTATATTAGCTAAAATACCATATATGTATACTAACTCCAAATCCAATAAAATCAACTCTATAGTGTATATATTACTAACACTAATAAAAAAATCAAATAAAATACTAACTTGTAAAATTGACCGATAAAAACCAAATCCAAGTTTGAGACTATGAACATTAAAATGTGGACATCTCTCTCATACAGTGTCCGATTTAGGTTTGCCCACTTTTAAAGTAATATACATTCAAAGACCTTCAAAACAAGATAAATTTCATAAAAATCGGAGATCGTATGTGAAACTTGGGTTTTGGGCCCCTATTGTATATTGTACATATTGACCATAATACCCTCCATTTTTATCTTTTTATTTTCTTAATTATAAAAAATCCAAAAAAAATAGATTAAGTTGTAAATATTCCTTCCATATTTTCTCTAACTTTATTTTGATTTTTCTCGAATTAAAAATGAAAAAAAAATTACAAAAGATAAAAATGCGGTATTTTATATCTATAAGGTACCTACAAATATATTTTTTGTACAGATGACTTCCTTTGATTTTCAGTCCTTCACGAAAGTTGTAGATCTCGTTGAGACGAGCAACTTTTGTGTTGACCACTTTTTGATTTGACCTCTTTTGATATTTCTTTCTGATATTTCTTTTGATTTAAATTTGGATTTTTCTGGGAGCGACATGTGGCTGCTTTTGGAGCCGCCATATGTCGCCCTATTTTTTATTTTTTATATTATTTTTGTAATTTATTTTATTATTTATTTATTTATTTATTATTTTTTAGTTATTATAATTTATTTTAATTAAATTTTTATATTTTTTCCATTTTATTTTTTCTCTTCTTTAATTTTTAGCCCACTTATTTTATTTATTATTTATTTTCCCCCTTTTACTTCTTCTCCCTTTACTTGTTTTCCACTCCAAGTCACCAACTCCCCATCTTCCCCACTTTCTCCCACTTCTTTTCTAACTCCCTCCTTTTTTATTCTCCTCTCCTCCATCATTTTTCCATCCGCCCTTTTGAGAGAAGTGAGGTCGAGCCCCTTTAACCTTCAGGTCACAGCTGTGGGAGACAAGTTGAGTGACGACAACATCAAGGCGAGATCTGGTGGTCCACACCACCGTCATGAGTTTCTTCGAAGCTCTTCCAGCTTCTCTGCTTCGATTCCGCCCGGAGCTGATCGAGACGATGACCGGATTCCAACATAGCTGCTCCGCAAAATTCGGCGAATCACAGGTAAGTTTTTCCTTCTCTTTTTCCTCATTTTTTATTTAACATTTCTGTTATTATTATTCCATACATCACCACATTCTCATCATTTCACCACCATCATTATTTACACCACTTCTTCATTCTCATTTTTTTACAAAAAAAAATCAAAAAAAATACAAAATCAAAATTTAAAAAAAGGAAGCAGCTCCAGGTCGTTCCTGGAGCATCATCGCCGCCGTACGCCTTCAGTCCCTGTCCACCTCTACGCCACTGCACGTCTCCCCGCCATCAGCCATTGTCCTAGTGTGACGCCCCGCCTGCGACCTGCCCTCCATGTGCCTCGCTGCTGCGCGAGCGGTCGCCGGCCCGCACCTTCGCCCTCGACCTGCGGTCTCCAGCCAGCGCCGCCAGCCCCCTTCCTCGCAGCAGGTCGTGCCACCCCTGGCGCCCACCTCCCTCGCGCGTCCTCCAGAACACGGCCGCCATCGCGGTCCCGCCGCCAGCCTCCATGCTCCCCCTGCCACTGCACGTCTCCCTGCCATCAACCGCCCTTGGTCGCGCCCCCAGCGCAACCTCCGCCAACTTGCAGCGCCACCTTCTACGCGCGTGCGTCGAGCCATCGCCGGCTTCCACCGCGCGGCTACAGCCACCTCGCCTCCGCTGACGTTCGCCTCCACCGCGCAGAGGAACTCCACGCCCGCGTGCCCTCCACCCGCGCGTCGCCGTAGCCGTGCGACACCCGCGCGATGACCGCACTCCGTCCACGCCGCCTCCTCGCCTCACCGCCGCCGCGCGCACCTGCGGCCGTCCGCTCCTCAACCCTCACGCTGTATCCCCCACTCCCTGCGCGCCCTAGCTTGCGTGAGAAGAAAAGCACTAACTGCAAAGGTCCAACCTTTTATTTTATTTTATTTTGTGAATATTGCATAATTTTCCCTGCATAGTCAGATATTTGCAATAGCACCCTTAGGCACAATTTCAATTCATTCATTTCTATTTCTGTATTGCAAGTACACCCTTATGTTTATGCTTGAGTTTGGACATTAATATTGCATCATTGATTTTGGTGGAAAATAACATCATGTTGAGTTACTAATTCTCTATCATTCGGCTATTTATTTAGATTTTTGTGAGCATTGAACAATTTATTAAAAATCAAACTTTGAAATTCGGTGATATTTTACCCATTTATAGTCTGAAATTCGTGCATTCTTAAATATTGCTCCAACAATTGCACAAAAATTCCATATGATGCCACTACATGCTTTGTAGTTATTACCAAATTTCATTGAAATTGGAGTTGTCTTGTGCATAAAATAAATTGTTTAGTGATTTCAGTAAATGATTTTTAATTAAATCCACGAATATCATTTTTGTGAAATTTAAGTCTCCTGATTTTCTCAATACAATATCTATTTAAGATAATTTTGCTTCTGGATACATGAATTTCATGGATTAGTTAGGAATTAAATACTCACAGTAACTCTGTTTCATTAAAAAATTCATAAAAAATCATATATTGTCAGAAAATTCCAAAAACATTAGTGCAACTTCATTGCATCATGTTTAAGTTCCTATAAATTTTTCATAATTTTTGCATTCTTTTTGCAGGAAAAATTGCATAAAAACCCAAAAAAAGTTTGCATTTTTCATTTGTGCTTCTTAAATCCAAAAATTCCAAAAAAATACATTTTGCATTCAACATTGGATTAGGTTTTTAGAAAAAATATAACTTAGCTATATTGACTTAATTTCACATTAAAAATTAATTTAGTTAAGTGGGTTGTTTTCTTAATAACCTGGTTCAATCGCATTTGTGCATTTGCATTTTTATTGCATAAAAATTACCAAAATATCCTACTTGGAAAACCGTGAGCTAAAGTTGTTTCTTTGCCTGCTTGAGTCGACCCTAGGGCTTGCCATGTTAAAAATACATAAAACCGTACATTACTTAATTCATCGATTCATTGATTCGTGCGGTTAATTTTTGATCGATCCTGATTGCCCGACTACAACAAAATGACACACATTTAATCAATACAATGGCGATTTTCGATCAATCATGTATCAAGCCCTCACCTCTGTAATAAAAGCTCGCCTTGAAAAGGCCCACCCCACTTTAGTACGAAAATGGCATGACCTTCTTGGTCATATCAAAATTTCTTATTTACACAAGTTGATGCCTGAGATTTTCTTTGGATTGTTTGAGGATGATTTACAATATGAGGTTTGCCTATTTGCAAAGCAAACACAAACTATATTTCTTGCATTTACTGATAAATCTACTTATGCATTCAAATTAGTGCATTACGATATTCGCGGTTCGTCAAGTGTGAAAAGCATGGGTGGCCATATGTACTGTAGAAAACTAGAATGCATAAGCATAATATCAGAGATAATGAAATATAGAACATAGAAAGAACACCAAGATTTAACGTGGAACCCTAGTCCGTGAGGAGTGGGATGAAACCACAGGAGAACCACCTTAAAGGTCTAATATTTCATCCATCTTTCTCATCTGATACAATGGGTGTGGGGATTCTTATATAGTACATACTGACTCTTCAAGTCCCACAAATAGTCAATTGTGACAAAACCACTGGATGTGGTAATTGGACCCTGGAGGGATCCAATTACCCATCACTACAATAACGCATACTCCAATATTCCCCCTCAAGCTGGAGCATGCAATGCTCATATTGGACAAATATAAAGAAATCTCAAACTCACAATACAAGGCACTACAAACAATATCAACTCAACGCATACTACTATTGGTTGATGTTGAGGACATTCCTTATCATGCTGTGCTGGTGAGGAGGAACTAAGGGGTTGGAGTGTGAGTTGAACTTGGTCTCCTCGTCGGAGAACATGTGCTCTTTACTACGTTAGTTAGATTCACTGAAACTGGAATGAGTCTCCAACTGGAGAACTCTGGTCCACAATTGCTCGATCTCTTTTAAGGACCGGACTGGAAAAAATCGTGGAAATATCCTCATCGGAGTCCGCAGTCATTGGAGAATGGAGTCTGAAAGTCTCTTCATCGGAGAATTGGATCTCTCGCATACTGGCTCAGAGAATGGGATCTCTACTCTGAAGTTCCCATGAAACCACATGAAAACCCTAGCCCACAGTGGCATAGAGAATGTGATCTATGCTTTGGAGTCCCTATGGATCACATGAAAACCCTGAGCTGACCAGATCAAAGAAGGGGACCATTCTAACAAAGAATGCACACTTGTGTGCCATGAATTGAAGACTCTGAACTGTTTGTAGAGTCCGAGTCTTACCATCTATAGAGTCTGTCATGTGTCCTAGAATCTAAACTGGTGACTGTAAAACTCTACACATACTCCCCCTTTCTCCCATATCGGACGAAAAACAATGACATCGACCAATTTGGGAGAAGACATGAAGATGAGTAGGAATAAAAATAATCTCTCTTTTTTATAAGTCATTGTCGTCATCATCATCATTTTTTTGACTATTCTCTTTTTTTGTATGGTTTTCTGTACGATCTTTTTCTTTTGCGTACGACTTTTTTGTACGCGCCTTTTACAAAACAAATCTTCTTTTTCTTTTTTTGAAACACAACCCAAATAGGTCCCAAAATCTGCAGCCCCCTTTTGTTTTTTCTCAGTGGATCCCTCTCTCTTTGGGCCTCTCCTCCCCCTCTTTTTTTAAAATATATCAGCCTTCTTTTTTGCCAGCTGTGCAGTCTTCACCCTTTTCTTAAACCAAAAAAAGAAAATTGGCCACACATACTGGACCCTAACCCTTTATTTAGGGTTCCCCTATTGGGAATCCCTCTCATGAAGGATGCCACCCATGATCGGCTCGTTCATGATTGCTGCCACCGTTGGAGAAGACCCATCGCCTGTGACTATGCTAGATGTTGCTGCAGCTTCCTCCTTCGCGATCTCCACCTGGGGATCTCCATAAGCGACGATGCTAGGGGGATGATATATGGATGCCGTAATACGGTCCTGATCCTATGATCGACACCTCTAAATAGAATCCGCAGCTATAGTCGCAACGAGAGGGAGAGGGGGAGTACAACAATATGAGGACTTTCCACCTCGTGTAGATACCGCCTAGAATGAGGATGCGGTGCAACTGAGTTCGAGTGGTGTTGTTGATCGGAGAGGAGGTCTGGAGCCTTCGCCTGGAGGTTGCTTGCGCCTCCTCCTCCTCCTCTTCCATTTTTTTTACGAGTACTGGATAACATCTGGAGATCGCTGAAAATGGATTTCACCATTATGCTGAAATTGCTACCTCCTGTAGCTTCTCTTCATCATCGACTTGGGTTCCTAGATGGAATCTCAACACGTGTGGGTCATAATCCTTCTGCAAGGGGATTGCCAATGCTTGTTGTTTGGCCTTGATTGCCCTGCATTGCCTCGTGATACATGCACGTGGAAAAGATGATGATTAGAGGCATGTCATGCTGCTGGAAGACCTTGATCTAGAGTTTTGTGAACTGAACAAACCCTCGCTGCCGTGCTGAAATATGGTTTCAATAGAAATGCTAAAACTCTCTCATAAATCTTGAACATAAATAGATCTTGAATAATAGATGAACATAAACTCAAGAATCAAATCTGCTATGTTAATCGAATCTCGAACAAATCAAGAATATAAAATAAATCCTCGAGAATCGAACCCCTATTACCATTCTGAAAACTAGAATGTGCAAGCATAATATCAAAGATAAAGAAATATAGAATATAGAAAGAACATTGAGAATTAACGTGGAACCCTACTCCGTGAGGAGAGTGATGAAACCACTGGAGAACTACCTCAAAGGGCTTATGTTTCATTCATCTTTATCATCTGATACATGAGTGTGGGGTTTCTTATATATCCCACACTGATTCTCTAAGTCCCACAAATAGTCGATGTGGAAATAAACCACTAGATGTGGTAATTGGACCCTGGAGGGATCCAATTACGCATACTCCAACATGTATTATATCACTTTCATTGATAAATTTTCACGGAGTACTTATATGTACCTTCTAAAACATAGAATGAAGTTCCTGTTGCTGTAAAGAACTTTGAAAATATGATTCACTCAATATGCAACAAGAGTAAGAACACTCAAGATCGATAATGCCAAGGAATACCTGGAAAGTTCCCTACGTGCTTTTCTTGATGATAAAGGTATCATACATGAAACCTCATGTAGTTACATGCCACAACATAATGTGATTGCTGAAAGAAAAACCGTCATTTATTAAGGGCTTGTTTGGTTGCTGGGTTGGACTGGGTTGGGGTACACCGGTGTACCCCTCCTTCCAACCCTCTCAAAACTCCTCACAGTTTACTATTCACAGGGGTACAATTTACTATTCACACGGGCACCCCAACCCAACCCAACCCAGTCCAACCTAGCAACCAAACATGCCATAAATGTTACCAGAGCACTCCTACTCTAAAGAAATGCGCCAAAGAATTTTTGGGGAGAAGTCATCTTGACCACTGCTTATCTGATCAATAGACACCTTTTGTCATAATTGGGAAGAGAACTCCTTTCTTTGTCATCCATTCAGATGCCTTTCCATTCAGTTTGGACTCTTGGATTTTTGGATGTGTCTACTTTCTTCACAACTCTGGACCAGGTTGGCATAAGTTGGATCCAAGAGTCATGAAATGCATCTTTCTTGGCTATTCTTGAACTCAAAAAGGATATAAATGTTATGATCATGTGACACACCGTCTTCATGTGAGTAAGGTGTTACTTTCCTCAAGGGAATTCTGTGAATACAAATGTTGAGAAAATGAGAGTATGATTTACTTGGTGACATACAAGAAACTATCCATGTGGGGGAGGGTAATGAACAAGATAGGGATAAAGACAGTGAAAATATAGGCAGATTTGGACAGACTTAAAACGGGCGAAGGGGATCAGATAAAGTGGTGGAGACCAGAGATGAGATGATACTGAACCATAATATCAACCTTCCCATGGGTGATTTTGGCCATGAAAACTCTGCAAGTATTCCTCTCTATCCCGATATTCATACTAATAACATCAATCCTTTACTGTATGATCGTTTGATTGCTCTGAGAAAATCTATTAGAACTGTTCGAGCCTCTACTCGTTATCTAGTGGAGGACTTTGTTGCTTACACCATTATGGGTTCGAGATATAAATGCTTTATTACCTCTCATGATACTCATCATGTTCGTAAAAATACTAGTGAAGCCAAAAAGGATCTGAAATGGATCAATGCTATGAAGGAAGAAATGGATGCCTTTGTTAAAAATAATACTTGGGATATTGTTGATGCTCCTAAGGACGATCTCCTTGTTGGATCTAAATGGGTCTACACAATCAAGTCTGACGCTAATGAAAACGTCGACAGATTCAAAACTCGGCTTGTGGCTAGAGGATACATCCAGAAATATTAGATTTCCAAGATGAATACAATCAGGGTTGTTATTTGCCTAACAACTCATTTTTCCTGAAAATTGTATCAATTAGGTATGAAAAATGCTTTCTTGAATGGTGATCTTAAAGAAGTGTATATGAAAATGTCGTTTGGGTTTGATAAGTACAACAAGTGCTGTAAACTAAAAAGGTCTTTATATGGGCTAAAGTAGTCACCAAGAGCTTGGTTTGAACATCTCCGTGTGGTCATGATTAAGAATGGATATACCCAAGTGAATGGAGACCATACTTTGTTATTACGAGGAATGGTGAAAAAAGATCTATTCTTTTGGTGTATGTCGATGGCATGATCCTTACAAGTTATGACAAAGGAGAACTTTCCAGGATAAAGAAAACACCTGCAAGTGAATTGAATTGAAGGACTTGGGAAAGTTAAAGTACTTCCCTGGCATTGAGATGGCTCGATCTCTAGGAGGTATGTATCTAAGTCAACGAAAATATGCTATGGACTTATTAAAGTACTGGCATATTGAGATGCAAGCTTACTACTAATCCCATTGAAGCTAATCATAAACTGAATAAAGGGGATGGTGGCCTTGATGATGCAGGAAAAGGTACGTATATCAAAGGTTGGTAAGAAAATTGGTCTATCTTACCATCACTAGATTGGATATTATATACGTTGTACATGTGGCAAGTCAATTCATGCATGTTCCTATCACCTCTCATGCTAATGCGATAAATAGAATCATATGCTACATAAAAGGATAACCAGAAAAAAGGCCTTATGTTCAAGAAAAATCTTGAGGTCACTATTGAAGGACACACTGATGCTGACTGGACTGGCTCTGTTGATGATAAAAGTTCCACCTTAGGTTATGCGATATATCTATGCGAAAATTCTGTTATTTGGAGAAGTAAGAAGCTGAATGTGGTTTCAAGATCAAGTGCTCAAACGGAATACTGAGCTCTCGCCAATGGCATTGCATAAATTCCATGACTAAAAATTCTGCTCCATGACTTGAGCATCAAGGTTAGTAGGCCAATAAAGATGTTTTGTGACAACAAGGCTGCAATAAACTTGATCTACAATCATGTAATGCATAATAGAATGAAGAATTTGGATATTGATAGACACTTCATCCGTGAGAAGATTGATGGGGGATTGTCGTGTCTTCCTTACCTGAAGTTTACGGATCATGTTGCTTATCTCTTCACAAAGGGGCTACCTACGGTACAATTTTAGTTAAATGTAGGCAAGTTGGGCAATGTATGCCCAACTTGAGGGGAGAGTGGTTGGGGGGGGGGGCACCTCTCATTGGTTTTTTATCTTACTGAAGAGATCCCTAATCTCTAGTGAGAGAGATTAGGGATTGAGAGCCTTCGTGGTTTTTCCCTCTCCATAGGGTTTTCCACGTAAATCCTTGTCTCCATCTTTGTGTCTGCTTTGTGTGTTTGATTCTAACAGTTGAATCACTTAATCTTTCTACATGTGATATCTTTTATCGTTTGGATGCATTAATCTATGTATGAGTCCAACTAAACTACATACATCCAATACATGTCTTAACATAATTGCAGGTCGAGGATGACATCTCGCATATGCTATCATATTATCTAAGCAAGAGCAAGCTTGCACTTGGAAGAAGTTACTACCATTTTTATACATGTCTGACTGATTATTTTATACATGTATCAGTGAGGTAAGATACATCTCCATATTGTTGTATACTTGCGTAAAATCTTGAGATGATGTAGAATGAGATCCTATTATTTTCAAATTTGCAGGTGTAACTATTACATTAGGGCTTTGACTTTGATAGTGAAGAAGAGGTTGGTTGAAGGTTTGGAGTGTATTTCACATGTTCTTAAATGTACCGAGGTTCAAGAACAAAAGGAATGATGATGACCATTCTTTGATGCAAACAACCAACCAATAACAACAAAATCATCTCATGAGTAAACCAACATAACAAATGGCTGGGAACAAAATGACACAAGAAGAGGCATGCTCTTTGCTGCTTGAGAGTAAGATCTAAGTTACCATCTACTCATGGACAAGAGGATCATATGCATGATCTGTTGGTGGAAATGAGCATTCTGTTTTTTCCATAGAACCCTAGGCTCTCTTATATAGAGAGGATCCGTGGGTAAATTACATAAGAGGTTATCGGCAAAATAAAAATAGAGAAATTGATACACTGACTACATAATATTCTCTGCACTCCCCCTCAATATGGAGCATAGATATCAATCATGCTCAGCTTGGAAGAACATCTCTGGAAAGGTCCTCTGAGCAATGGCTTGGTGAAAATGTCGGCAGTCTGCTCCTCTGAACTAACATGTGAAGTAGAAATCAAGCCCTTCTGGATCATATCTCTAGTGTAGTGGCAATCTACCTCAATATGTTTTTTTCTTTCGTGAAATGCTAGATTATTGGTGTAGAGATATATTATTTCTTTCTGTACTCTTCTTGTATTTTTCTTTTCTATTGGACTCTTTATGTATTTTACCCGTAGGCTACTCTCCTATATAAGAGAGCCTAGGGCGGATGGAATAAACAAGTTTTCTCATTTTCCCAACATGGTATTAGAGCGACGGTCTTGGACCGGAGTTCTCAAGCCAAACCCTAACCTTAGCCTCCACCCTCAAGCCCTCCACGCGCGCTGCCTCGCGCCACCTTGGTCCTGCGCACGCGGTGTTGGTGATCTGTTGTGTGCCGCCTCCTGCGCACGCGCCTGCGCACACATTTGCGCATCTCCTGTGCACCGCCTCTTGCGTGCCTGTGCGTAGGAACAATCGCGCGCTTGTGCGCCGTCTCCTGCGTGCGCATCTTCGGTGCGCCGCACTCCTGTGTGCAGCACTCGCGCATCTTCTGTGCGCCGTACTCGCGCATTTGCGCGCTAGTGCATGCACATCTGCACACGCATCCGCGTGATCCTCTGCGCGCACATCTGCTCGAGTGCGCTTGTGTGTGCCCTTGACGTGATCCTGCACGCGCATCTGCGTGCACATCTACGCGCGTGATCTCTGTGCGCGTGCAGCCCTAGGCCAGCGCGCGTGCGACTCCAGGCTCGTTCCGCGCTCACGTTTCTAGATTGATGGGTTTGGTTGCTTACGTCTACATATGCAACTAAACCTGCTAATGTCCGTGTAGACAAAATCATCTATTCAGTCTACTCATCTAGTCTTCCTATATCATAATGTCAGAAAGCAAGGCAGATATTTCATATACAGGCGCCTTCAGAGGTCCAGCGCCTATTGTGAAGATGGATGGTTCAAACTATGAACTGTGGGCCATGCAGTTCATGAGCATGATGAAGTCAACCGGTAAGAAGCACATTCTTACTGAGGAAGAGCCTACTGAGAAGACAGGGGTTAATGCCTCTTGGGAGGCAGACGATGCATATGCCAAAGTCTGGCTTTCCGGAATATTAGCAATTGAGATTGCTAACGATATTCTCCATCAGCCCACTGCCAAAGCAATGTAGGACATTCTAGCTGCTACCTACTCACAGGCAAAGAATGAGACGAAGATTATGCAACTTCAACATGACATTTTTACAATCAAGCAGAATGGACGGCCTCTCCACTCATTGTACACGTCTTTACGTGGAATGTTTGAGAAGCTTTATAGCTTCATGCCTCTTACAGCCACTCTAGGGCAACAAAAGACCTATCGGAATGCCACTATGGTGGGTGTTTTCCTTGCTGCCCTTGATCCAGAATACGAGGCAGCAAGTTCCCAGATCTTGGCGGATTCTACTATTCCTCCTATGGAGGAAGCTTTTCATAGGCTGAGTCGTATCATTGTCCCTTCGTCTCCTACGAATCAGACCGCCTCAGCCATGGCAGCCAATCGAGGGTCGAGGAGGTCATCATCAGTTCCGTGGCCGTGGACCTTGGGGCAGAGGAGGCCGGGTTCGGCCATCATGTACTTTTTGCCATCGTTTTGGACACACTGAAGACACATGCTATTCTAAGCATGGGTTTCCTGCTTCTGCACGAGTCGTTGAACAGATCGAGCTCCCATCTGCCTCATCTATGGATCAACGCTTTGATGATCTTGTAGCCCGTCTGAGGGGCATCATTCCTCCATCTGGTCTTGTTGCATCAACACCTACTTCTGAGAGTCACTCCGACGTTGCCGCATCTGCATCTGCATCCACCAATACATCAGGTATCACCTATGCATTCACTAGCAGTAGTGGATCAGATACTTTATAGTAGATTATGGACTTTGGTGCCACACATCATCTGTGTGGTGATCAAGGTCTACTTACAAGATACAGACAGATTTCTCCAGGTCGTACTGTGGTTATTGCTAATGGAACACATTCCCCGATTACTGTCAAGGGGAGATTAGACTGACACCATCCATGCATCTCAAGAATGTGTTACATGCACCTGATTTTTCGATGAATTTGTAGTTCATTAGCCAACTTACAAAGGATTTACATTGTCGAGCAATTTTTGATCCATCTTCTCTTGTTTTTCAGGACATCCTTACAGGCAACGTGATTGGGTGTGGCTATGAGCAAGGCGGCCTCTATCGCCTTAGTCCGACTACCTATGCTGGAACCTCATCTCTACATGCCGGATTCATCTCCCCATTATTGTGGCACCTGCGCTTTGGACATCTACCACTTTAAAAACTGTGTCATGTGTTACCTCAGGTTTCACCTCACATGCCCGTTCAATGTGAGGCTTGTCAGTTGGGAAAGCATCATCGGTCTACCTTTCCCAGTCGTCAATGTCGGAGTAGTACCTCCAAGTTTGAGTTATTTCATGTCGATATCTGGGGTCCTAGTCGTGTTCCTGATCATCAGGGACACCAGTTTTATATAGTTATTGTGGATGATTTCTCTCGTGTGTCGTGGGTCTTTTTGTTAAAGAATAAATCTGAAGCGGGGAATATTATCATCAATTTCATTAATGAAGTTCGTAATGTTTTTTCTGCATCTGTTAAAATTGTGAGAAGTGATAATGCCCTAGAATTTTGTACTCATACCCTATCCAATTATTTTTCATCTCAAGGGATCATCCACTAAACATCCTGCGCCTATACTTCCCAACAGAATGGGGTTGCTGAAAGGAAACATCGTCATTTACTTGATATCATCAGGTCGCTTCTTATACAGAGTCATGCCCATCATTCTTTCTGGGGTGATGCTGTTCTTACGACATGTTATCTCATTAACCGTATGTCGTCATCTGTCTTAGGTGAGAAGATTCCTTTCTCTTTTTTTCCTGACAAGGAATTATTCTCTCTTACTCCTCGTGTGTTCGGCTCGGTCGCCTTTGTCCACCAGTTGTCTCCCGGGACTGACAAGCTCTCTCATAGGGCTATCAAGTATGTCTTTGTCGGGTACTCAAGAACGTAAAAGGGGTACAAGTGCTATGATCCATTGCGCATGAGGTATCTAGTTAGTGTTGATGTAACCTTTTTCGAATCTGTTATGTACTTCTCATCTATAGGTGATCAATTGGTATCCTCTGACACTACTGATGCTATATACATGCCACCACCACCACCAGCACCCCTACCACCTCCATCGCTACCATCTTCTACACCTCATGTCGTTGTGCCTTTTTCACCATTACCATTCCATTATACCCGTAGGCCTGCTTCTGCTCATGGTCACCGCTCATCATCTAGCTCACCTGAGGTATGTTCTGGAAATATTACCATTGATGGATCTGATGATTTTCCTGAGCAGGATGTGTTACAGAGGCCAACTGAGGATACATGTGATTTAGATGTACCTATTGCTCTACGAAAGCAGAAGCGGAGCTGCGCGTCATATCCTATAGCATCTTCTGTGTCGTTTGATCGCCTAACTAGAGAATTCAGGAACTTTGTGGTTGCATTGTCAGCAGTGGATATTCCACGGAATTACCAAGATGCGCTGAAGGATAGTCGATGGCGTCTAGCCATGGAGAAAGAAATGGCAGCTCTTCAGTCCAGAGGCACATGGAGCCTTGTTCCTGCACCTGCTAATGTGTCTACAGTTAGCTGCAAGGGGGTCTTTACAGTTAGGCAGAATAGAGATGGCAGTATTGACAGATACAAGGCACGCCTTATTGTTCGTGGCTTTACACAGATATTATGATACATTCTCGCCGGTTGCTCGCCATTCCGCCCTACGGTTCATTCTTTCGGTTGCAGTTACTCGTGATTGGCCCCTACACCAATTAGATGTGAAGAATGCATTCTTATACAGTGACTTACAGGAGGAAGTCTACATGCAATAGCCTCCTGGGTTTGCTATTGAGGGGGAGTGTCCTAAGGTGTGCAGACTTCATAAGGCTATCTATGGCCTTAAGCAGAGCCCCAGAGCTTGGTTCCAGAAGCTCTCAGACTTGTTTGAGAAACAGGGGTACATACGTTCTAATGCCGATCATTGCTTGTTCGTACAGAAGACACCCAGAGGTATTGTTGCGATTATGGTGTATGTAGATGATATTCTGATTACAGGAAATGATGAACAGGGAATCCAGAGGGCAAAAGAAATGTTGGGTCGTGAATTCATCACCAAGGATCTTGGAGTTCTCAGATATTTTCTAGGACTGGAGTTTGCCAGAAATCCTCATGGGTTGGTAATGACCCAGAGGAAATATGTCACTGACATGTCAAGTGAAATAGGAATGCTTGGCTGCCGACCTGCCACTACACCTATGGACCCCAGTATGAAATTATATGATGATGATACTGATGAGGTGGATAGGAGAAGATACAGAGAACTAGTGGGCAAACTTCTCTATGTTACCATTACCAGGCCCAATATCTTCTTCTCTGTGAGTCGAGTAAGCCAGTTTATGGAGCAACCACGTCAGGTACACATGGATGCTATACATATGATACTCAGGTACCTTAAGTCATCTCCAGGTGCGGGTCTGCTGTTTAAGAAAGGCAAGGAGGTTACTATCTCCGCATGTGCAGATGAAGATTACGCAAGGTGTCCCAAGGATAGGAAGTCCACCACTGGGTTTGTTGTGTATGTTGGAGATTCTCTAGTCTCATGGAAAAGCAAGAAACAAACGGTCGTAGCAAGGTCTAGTGCTGAGTCAGAATATAGGGCTATGGCCCAGGTCAGTAAAGAAATGATGTGGGTAAAGGCTGTGCTTAGAGACCTATATATAGAAGTCCCGCTCCCTATGGCTCTGGAATGTGACAATCAGGCGGCTCTATTCATTACAAATAATCCAACATTTCATGAACGAACCAAGCACATTGATGTTGATTGTCACTTCATACGTGATATGATTCGGAAGGGGTTTATTGCTACATCTCATGTTAGCTCAGAGGATCAAACTGCGGACATTTTTACCAAGGCATTACTTCAAGGGCCGTTCCAGAAGTGTTCATCCAAGCTGTGCATGATTGATATCTATGCTCCACCTTGAGGGGGAGTGTAGAGATATATTATTTATTTCTGTACTCTTCTTGTATTTTTCTTTTTCTGTTGGACTCTTTATATATTTTACCCATAAGCTACTCTCCTATATAAGAGAACCTGGGGCGGATGAAATAAGCATGTTTTCTCATTTTCCCAACAATTGGCAATGAACAAAGCAGCTTGATTGTCACACTGTAGCTGCATGGGTAGAGGTACATCTACATGCAAGTCTTCTAGTACAGCTCGAACCCACATCATCTCCGTGCTTTCTTGTGCTACGGCCCTATATTCATATTCAGCACTAGATCTAGCCACAACAGTCTGTTTCTTACTTTTCCAAGAAACCGGAGAGTTACCCACAAAAACTGCAAAACCTGAAGTAGACTTACGATCCTAAGGACATCCTACATAGTCTGCATCTGCACAAGCCGAAATAGATAAACTTGTGTTCTTTCTAAACAACAATCCTGAGCCTGGAGAAGACTTTAGATACCTTAGTATCATGTATATAGCATCCATATGTACATGTCTTGGCTGCTCCATGAACTGACTCACTCAACTTACTACAAATGCAATATCGGGTCGAGTTATAGTGATGTAAAGAAGCTTACCCACCATATCTCTATATCTTCTCCTGTCCACCTCTTCAGTATCGTTGTCATATAATTTCATACTTGGATCCATAGGAGTGCTTGATGGTCTACATCCAACCATGCCCGTTTCAACCAACAAATCTGTAATATATTTCCTTTAGGTCATCAGCAGACCCTGTGCATTCCTGGCAAACTCCAGCCCCAGAAAATATCTTAAGGTACCAAGATCCTTCGTGACAAACTGACGGTCCAAAAATGTTTTTGCCATCTCTACCCCCTGAGCATCATCATCTCCTGTAACCAGAATATAATCAACATATATCATGATGATAACCGTACCTCTAGAAGTCTTCTGAATGAACAACGAGTGATCCGCATTTGATCTTTTGAATCCCTGTCGTTAAATTAGGAGGGAAAGCTTCTGGAACCACGCCCTTGGGCTCTGTTTAAGGCCATATATCGCCTTGTGAAGTCTACACACCATATGATTCTCCCCCTCAACAACAAACCCTGGTAGTTGCTGCATGTAGACTTCTTCTTGCAGATCGCCATACAAAGAATGCATTATTGACATCAAGTTGAAATATGAACCAGTCACGTACCACATCAACAGATAGAAGAATGCGAAGAGTAGAGTGACAAGCCACTGGAGAGAATGTATCCAAATAGTCCACACCATATGTTTGAGTGAAGCCCCTCGCCACTAGCCGTGCCTTGTACCAGTCAAAGCTCCCATCTGTGTGGTACTTCACTGCGAATACCCATTTGCACCTAACAATAGATGCGCCGGATGGAGCGGTAACCAAGCTCCATGTACACCGGGACTGTAAAGCAGCCATTTCTTCTTCCATAGCCAACCGCCAACAGTTAATTTTCATGGCATCTTGATAATTCCGTGGTATTTCCACGGAAGACAAAGCTGCATCAAATCTCTGAAAGTCTCTTGTGAGACGATGAAAGGATACCTGGGAAGCAAGGGGATAAGACGCGGAAGTCCGTTTCTGCTTCCGAATAGCAATAGGGACATCAAGATCATCATGGAGCGGTAACCAAGCTTAATGTACCCCGGGACTGTAAAGCAGCCATTTCTTCTTCCATAGCCAACCACCAGCAGTCAATTTTCATAGCATCCTGATAATTCCGTGGTATCTCCACGGAAGACAAAGCCGCAACAAATCTCTGGAAGTCTCCTGTGAGACGGTGAAAGGAAACCTGGGAAGTAAGGGGATAAGACGCGCAAGTCCGTTTCTGCTTCCGAATAGCGATAGGGACATCAAGATCATCATCCACTATACTCGATGGTGCACACTCCTCATGCAAAGAAGAATCATGCATAGGCACACTATCCAACCCATCATTAGTAATAGCATCTGAACATACCTGAGGCGTGATGGATGATTGACGTGCTGCCTGAGCAGGACCTGACCGACGTGTATAGAATTTAGGTAGTGGCAGGATATGTAGTTGTGGTGGTGGTGGTGGTGATGGAGATGACGTTGGCATGACGACTGGGACAGGAATGGACAAAGGTGGACTCAGGCTAGGAGGAGGAACATAGACGTCATCATTAGATGTGGAAGAGGCCAACCTGTCACCTGCAGGGGAGAAGTACATAACGGACTCAAAAAATGTAACGTCATCATGACAAAATATTTCCTGTTTACAGGGTCATAATAACGGTAACCCTTCTGAGTCCGAGAGTATCCCACAAAGACACACTTGACAACTCTAGGTGAGAGTTTATCAAGTCCAGGAGACAAGTGGTGAACAAAAGCAACATCACCAAAGACACGAGGGGTAAGAGAAAATAATTCCTTCTCTAGAAAAATAACAGAAAGAGGAATTTTCTCACCAAGTACAGAGGATGGCATACAATTGACAAGGTAGCAGGCCGTAAGAACAACATCCCCCTAAAAGGTGATAGGCGCACAACTCTGGATAAGCAGGGTTCGAGTAATATCAAGGAGATGAGGATGTTTTCGCTCTGCCACTCCATTCTGCTGAGATGTGTAAGCACAAGTGGTTTGATGAATAATACTTTTGGACGAAAAGAAATGGGAGAGAGAGCGAGTGCAGAATTCCAACGCATTATCCGTAAGAACATATTTGACAGAAGAGGAAAAAACATTCCGCACTTCAATGATAAAATTTCTAATAACATCCCCTGCTTTAGATTTATTCTTCAAAAGAAATACCCCACGATACACGAGAGAAGTCATCAACTACTACAAGATAGAACATGTGTCCCTGATGATCAGGAACACGACTCGGACCCCAAATATCAACATGAAATAATTCAAAAGGGGAGCTACTGCTCCGACACTGACGACTAGGGAAGCTATCTCGATGATGCTTTCCCAACTAACAGGCTTCACATCGAAATGATGAACTTGGAGAAATCTGAGGCAAGAGATGACACATCTTTTGAAGTGGGAGATGACCAAAGTGTAGATGACAGGTGTACGGAGAGATTGATCTGGATGAGTAGAAAGAGACGCCAGCATATGAATTCCGGACCAGACGATAGAGACCATTCTGCTCAGAGCCACAACCAATCACCCTGCCCGTCAGTATGTCCTGAAAAATAAGAGAAGATGGGTCAAATATAGCGCGACAGTGCAAATCCTTTGTAATCTGACTAATAGACGGTAGATTCATGGAAAACTCAGGAGCATGTAGAACATTCTATAAATGCATGGACGGTGACAAGGTATTCTCCTCCTGTCCAACGATGAGGGAATGAGTCCCATCAGCTATGAGCACTGAGCGTCCAGGTGGATTGTCTCTGTATGACTCAAGTCTATCTCTGTCGCGGCAGAGATGATGGGTTGCGCCGGAGTCCATAATCCAATCTGAGAGAACATGATAGGATGTAAAAGCAGAAGCACTACCTGAGGTACTAGCATCGACAGAAGTACTGGCAGATGTTGAAGCAACAATATATGAAGAACCTCCTGGAGAATCTGTAGATGGTTGAGGCATAATATCGCGCAATCGCGCCACAAGCTCCTCAAACCGGTGATCTGAAGTGGATGCCGACGGAGATGTAACATGCTCAGCTACGTGCGCCGATGCTGGAAACCCATGCTTAGAATAGCATGTATCCTCGGAGTGATCTGTGTGATGGCAAAAAGTGCATGGTTGGCGAAAACGACCTCCTCGGCCATGAGGTCCACGTCCACGAAAGGAAGACTGACCACCTCTCCCTCACGACACAACCGTCGCCGAAGATGGTGGAGTAGAAGTGATGGAAAGAACAGAGATGCGGCTAAGCCTCTGGTAAACTTCCTCCATAGGAGGAATGGTAGCATCGGCAAGTATCTTAGATCGGGCTGCCTCAACTGCATATGTAGACGTTACACACTCAAATCAATGGATAGAGAGAAGCCGGCGGAGTAGGAGACGCCGGTGTTGGGGGAGGAGCCCGCGTCGGAGGGCTCCCTACGGTGGAGAGGCCGGTGACGTAGAGATAGGCTGGCGGTGGATGAGATCGGCGACGGAAAGATAGGCCGACGGGGAGGAGCGGGGTGGCATCGGGAGAAGGGGCGGGGTGGCGGCGGCGGTCCCCTAAGGTGAGTGGCGGCGACGGCGACATCGAGAAAGGGAGAGAGGGGCGACGATGGTAGGGTTTTAGGGTTAGGGTTTTGGCTCTGATACCATGGTGAAAATGAGCAATCTCTTTTTTCCATAGAACCCTAGGCTCTCTTATATAGAGAGGACCCATGGGTAAATTACATGAGAGGTTATCGGGAAATAAAAATAGAGAAATTGATACACCGACTACATAATATTCTCTACATGATCCATTTGAAGATAGGTATGAAGTACCAAGAAGTTTTCATTTCTACTTACATTCATATATTGTAATGCACAATGGATGAAACGTCTCGGGTTTAGGTCCCCGGTCCGTTATCGAGGAAAACTGGCCATGATAACTTATTGGGTTCGGGCTCAAATGGATCCTTTGACAACCACCCAAAATGCTTAACCTCAAGATGTCAAGAGTAGTAATCCCCACCACTTATAGCTCATTTTCACACTTTTTGAGTTAGATGTCGGACTATACTTGGAGGTATGGGTGTTACAACCTTCCCTACTTATATTCGCAACGTCCTCGTTGGGACATGACCAACCACTTATTCTCAGTGATAGTGTCGGCTGCACGCTTCGGGTAGCCATTTCCTTCTATCTTTTTGTAGGGGTGGTTCCACCTCTGGAGTAGCCATTTTCACTATCAGACGGAAATTAGCTCTGATACCATTTGAAACATCCTTGGCTTAGGTCCCCAGTCCTTTATCGAGGAAACCTGACCCTGACAACTTGTTGGTTTCGGGCTCAAATGGATCCGTTGACAACCACCCAAAATGCTTAAGCTTAAGTTGTCAAGTAGTAGTCCCCACCACTTATAACACACTCCCACACTTTGTGAGTTTTAGATGTGGGACTATGTTTGGGGGCATGGGTGTTACAACAAACTCAAAAAGTGTGATAGTGGGTTATAAGTAGTGGAGATTACTACTTGACAACTTGGGCTTAAGCATTTTAGGTGGTTGTCAACGGATCCATTTGAGCCCGAACCCAATAAATTATCAGTACCAGTTTTCTTCAATAACGGATTGGGGACCGAAGCCCGGGACGTTACAATAAAAGTGGAAGAATGCTTGAAACTAGCCATCCTTTTCTTGGAGTTATTTTTTTAAATGTCTAAAAATATGGCTAAAATGAGTTGTCATAAAAGAATCTTTATCCAACATGTAATGCTCAGGTTTCAACTTCTACATAATTTATAACAGAAATGTAATTATGCAAATAAGAGACACGAAAACATACTCATCCCCAGACCATGTAATGTGTCAATTAAGCCAGCTCTACCAGCAAATTTCCCAAACGCAATCAACCTTTTACCATCATCACCAACAATAAGCTCATAATCACATAAAGACGCCTTCTCTTCGATAATCTACATAATACACCAAAAAAACTAAGGTATTCCTGAATCACAGTAAGTTGATAAATACTGAAAGTTCATTATTATTCCAGCAAAGATGCAGATACAAAGAACCAATCTAAAACTGTACCTTGTCGAGCAGGGGCATGTTTGCCTCCTGACCTTTGTGGGTATGCGAGAAAAACGCGTGCAATCGATTGGGAAGAATCATTTCCAACTAAGTAAAATATACAAGTCAGTGGAAAGACAATTTAACAGTAATTGTTCTAACTGAAATACACGATAGTGTATGAGAATCGAGTTCAGTCACAAAAATCTGCAACTTAAGTAAAACTTCACCTTTGGTTGCTTAACTCCCAGGATGAGACCACATTCAGATAGATCCTCCGAGATTTGGCAACCGACGCTCTCATACTCCTTGTCTAGGTAGATCCTCTTCTTGCTCGGTTGCACGACGATCCTGTCCACCCCAGCTCCACTTTTGTCACCGTGGAGAAGTCGTGCGCAGTGCAACGGCGTCAACGGTGTTCTCCTCTCCCATTGATTGCATGTCTCAGCAAGAATCCCAACTGTGCCATTCCCCATCTTGATCCCATTGTCCTGTCAAGGTAAAAGAAGAAATAAAAGGAACAATTTTTTATGGAAGAAAAGATAATACAGGTGGGGTTCTTACATCCATGATTGGAACTACACCACAGAGGAAGTCCCTTTGCTGTAGTCTAGAGAGCAGCAGTGCTCTGAAAGAGCTGCATTGCATCACACGCATGATATGAACCCATACATAGCAACCACTATTAAAATTTATAATAAATGGTGCAGCAAAAGAGAGAGGCAAAACCATAGCCACCTACATTGGAGAAATGCTTCTCTGATCTTGAGCAAAATGCATCTGGACGGATAGTAAGGAAGCAAATGGCTCTTATATATACATGTTGAATAGTATATGTCCATTATCCAAGTTTCTTCAACGTGTTGCCTCAAACGCCACAACAGAGGATCTGCCTCCCCTGAACGTGTCACCGTACATTTCAACATCTACCTTCTGGACCCTCGCCATCTTCCATGGACCATCTAGAATTTGAATTACAATGCTATTTTTTAGTTGGGTCTGTTTGATTTACATCTGTTGTTGGATGGAAATGCTGGGCACTATTCCATTGGAACAAAAATTAACAATGCCTGTCATTGTTGTCCAATGTTGCTGTTGAAATTCAGGTTTTCAGTAGTTATATGGAGAATATCTTGTCCGTATAAATCTAAATTCTTGCAGCTCTGGAAACCCACTTTTTTTTAATTTGTCTCCACGTCGCGGATGCGTATATATTTCGTTTGTTTTCTTTTTTGCACTCGAATTGCTTAAGGACCTTCAAGAATATTACATCTCCAGTTCGCAAATGTACTATTTAAGTTGCTGTCCATTTAATACGTCGCCATCCTCCACATCTATGCAGCACAACAATGGTATTTCTATGCCTTTCACTTAAGACCCGGGATTTTTTTATATATTTATACTCGATTATAAGGAAGAAATTTTCTAGCTTGAATAAATTCGATCAGAGTTGCGGACGCAAACTTGGACATGGTCTTTTTTCCGAAATGGAAATGGCTTTACTTTTTCTTTCTCGCAAAGGGTACAATAATTACATATAGTGCGCAAGGCCTCAGTCAGTCTTTTGTTTTATTCCCCATAACTTTTCCTCGGACTTGCGCAGAATAGTAGAATAAGTATACGTATTAGTAACATAGAAAAGTTGCGTTCCTAGTCACTCACATGGATAGTATGATAATTTGGAGCGCTTTCGAACAGCTCGTGAAAATTGCATCTACTTTTGCCATTATAAGGAAGTATGCAACTAGGAAAATCTCATGGATGATTTTATGGTGGCTAGTATGATTTAGTAGGACCACTTTTCAAAACAAAATGATTAAGGAGGACCACATGGACCAGAAACTCATAATGCATGTAGAATTTTTGGCTTAGTATGGGGATAACAAATAAAATGTTAAGGCAAAAAACTAGAAAAAATATAGAAATAAACCTTGATGCGATTGGAACAGGTTGGATTTGTCAAGAAAATGAATTTTTATATTTAAAGCTCTGCATAATTTTCTATTTACATACATAATCCTTGATAATTCGTAATTATACGAGAAATCCAGAATAATCACTACATCTCACACCTATAACCTTATATTGCTCCAATGACTCAGCTACTTGAAGAACCTAGACTTTGCAAATATCAAGAATATTTGACATTTTCTACCCAACAAATTGTGCTCTTCTTAATTTATGGCATTGAATCAAACCGCTAACATCATTATCTACCATTGAATCATATTTTTCAGTCATTTTTATTTTTTAAATAAATAAAAAAGAACTGACACCTGCACTTTCTAAGAATCCTATAATTTTGTCACCATGTTTCGACACCCTTATCGTTACAAAATAATCATATTTTGTCAACAAAATATCAAGCT
Organism: Ottelia alismoides; assembly: GCA_037367405.1. Taxonomy (NCBI): domain Eukaryota; kingdom Viridiplantae; phylum Streptophyta; class Magnoliopsida; order Alismatales; family Hydrocharitaceae; genus Ottelia; species Ottelia alismoides. Next base: position 149,330 of record JAZKJV010011182.1, on the reverse strand, counting down.
TTATGCAATGGAATTTCCGCAATCACAAGCTAGGTAAACATTATGGTAATGAAAACTTCTCCTTTTACATTAAGTTGAATGTAAATTGAATAAGCTTAATATGCGGTGTATAACTGCATTAACATAAGATAACATAATCAGTCATTAAAGAATAAGTTATATTATAATAAAACAGAGAATTATAGAAATATTTTAAAAGAATATGCTATAACTACATTGTGGTGTCAGTTTTGTGTGTATGGCAATAAAACCTTTGACTCGTAGTGGTTTAATCGCTGCACAAAATCTATTGTAAATAATAAGGTAGTCAAAGAATTCTAACAACAATGTGCTCGTTGTCACTACTTTAGTTATGAATCCGCAGCTAAAACATCCCTGGCTTTGTGGGAACTGAAAGTTTATTATTAAAAGAGAAACTATGAGAGATTTTTTTTTCATTGTCACAATCTATCTCTACATGAGTAGTTTGTTACATGTACACAATATACGAGTCTAATTAAATAAAAATCCTATTCGTCTGGTATGTTTCATTAATCAACATCTCGATACAACTGAAGTTTAACTCAATATTCAAAGCATTATTTTTTCGGCCATCAAATTTAGAGTTTTCCTTACCCTTATGTCATTTGTATTTGATAGGTATAAATTGATAGTCCCAGATAACAATGCTTCATACTAATTTAATTTTATTTTATCCATGCCTATATGAGAAGCAAAATTTCCTACTATTCTCACGACGAATTTACAAATATGAAAAGTATCAATTGTGTAGGGTTGAGGTACGTCGTCGACTTCTTGCTTCGAGAGATAGAGATGATCTCAGATGATGTCGCTCCTCCTAGTGGAGGTCGACCTTTTATAGGGCTCATAAAGCTCCCTCGCTAAGTCTATCCTCTCTCCCGCGCCCACGGTTAGGTCTTCCAAGAGATCCGACCTCCGTAACCGTCGGTCTCATAACCATTGGCGATGATTTTTGACCATGCGCTCACCGGACCGTTCTACAAATTGTGCATGAAGGTACAAAATGCTTGTTAAATATCTCTTCTACATGCATCAAGCATTTAGAAGTTTGATTCTCACCATAACTTTAGCTCTCTCTCTCTCTCTTTGACTAGAGGTAACATATATGTTTCGATTGCATTTCAGACAAGAATTCAGGGACCTGATCTAAGTAATATAATCATCATAATTACGAACTCATAGACACTCAAGAAGAAGGTTGTATGTTACAAACACAACATATCAAATAGAGTAACTTGTACTCATATTGTAAAATGTTAAATTCAACATTACTAATACTGAGCCTACTAGTTTAAACTTAATACCGTAATTTTTTCTAAGTATTACTCAATTTGAGCTCATCTTCGGCCATCACTTTATTACATTTATATTTCTTTATTTTTTTGCTAATGTTTAACGAATGCTTTAACCTTGAAATCAATGGAAAAATTACAGTGATGTCTTTTTAGAATCTGTTACTATATTGTCTGTTGTTAAATATATAAAGATGATATTATTCATTGTAAAACTATTTTTATACTTGAAATTAGCGATGAATATCACATGCATTGCTATATAATTAACAACCACTAAAACAAAATTGACTTAAGGCAACAAATAATTTGAATATTTGTTGGCATATGTTGCGATGTTTTATTTTTACAATTAGCAATGATTGTCATATCCCATTGTCAAAGGTTCATATAACAATGATTTATCTGTTGACTTGTTCGTTAAAATTTGTATTAGTCGTTGTTAAATTTAATAATGATTAGATGAAAATATCAATGAATAATCATTGTTATATGATTTATTGCTAGAAATGTAACAGTGAATACAATAATCATTGCTAATTTAAAAAATCAAGTAACGTATAATATTCATTGTTATGTACTTAACTACGGAAGATATGTCAATGAATGCTAAACTATTCATTGGCTTAGGTTAATTTATTTGTAGTGGATTGTCCATATAGCAATTCTTATACGTTGCTATATTTCAAAATTCAACTAATCATCACTAAATTTCGAATTTTAAAATTAGCGAAAGCTAAAATTTTGAAAATAAGCATTGTCATATGTACCGTTGCTAATAATATAGCAATGGATGTGACATTCATTGCTAATTTCAAGTGTACAACAAATAACTTCGCTACGAATAATATCATCTTCATACATTTAATAAAAGATAGCATAGTGAGAGATTTAAAAAAAGCATCATCATATATCAATTTTGTTGTAGTATTTATTTTTAAGGTTGTTGATTTTACTAATATTTTTGATGCTTTTGCATCTATTTCCTTTATATTTTGAACAATAATATATATTGTAATGTCTTATCTAAACAAGAAACAAACTTTATGATATGAGTCAATCTTCTCATACTTCAATCCTAGCCAACACAAAGGTGACGACTTAGCATCATTTCAATCATTTGAAAATTGTTACACAGTGAAAAAAGTATCTTATCGATGATATTACATTTGACATAATCATAATCATAGGCGTGGAATAATTATTTAATTTAATCTAAAGGTATTTCTCATAAAAATTATGACCAAAATATTTTAACCCAAGGCTAATATAGCCTCATTTTTTGGAAGGTTACCAGTTGGATCTCACCAGTATCACATCCATTTTGGTCAACTAGCATATCAATTAATACATTTCAATTATTTATCTTAACTCTATTGTTTGTATCATGCTTAATTCATGATTGTCACCATGCTTTTCTAAAGTATTTAATGTGACCATAATATCTCTAGAATTAGTTGACTATAAACCCCATCTATCATGACCAAACCCACTAGCTGCGATTATGGGTGTTCAAAATATTCGGGTCAAATGGGTACCCGATCCAACCCATCTATCTCGACCCTAAGTTCACGGGTACCCAAAAAATATATTCGGATCGGGTACCTGTTAACAACTAACTCACTCAACCCGGTGGAAAAACCCATGGCAATCTCGGGTACTCGGTTGGCAACCCAACGGGCAGTTTAGGATCCAACCCCCCACCCCCGCAGTTTGTACACATCTTTGAAGATTAGGGTTTTCACTTTTCACGATTTCTCACATCTCATTCATTGCGATTGTCAAGCTCCTACCGTCGTTGTTGCATCTCCTCCGCCTCTCCCGATTTCACAATTGTCAAGCTCCCGTCGACATTGCTGCATCTCTTTCGCCACTCTCGATTTTGCAGCCAGGGGTTGCACTGGATCAAGTTCGTCAGGCAAGACGACGAGGAGCCGTGGTAGGTATCCTTTTCCCTTCTCTACAACCACAAATCAGATCAGAAATGATGACAACTTCATTTTCCTTGGGTTGTCAAATGCTGCAAGTCTGTTACAGTATCATGGTCTGTAGTGATTATGTTCCAAAAAAGAAGCAAGCGATTCACACGCTTTTATTTTAGCATCTTCTCTAAATTTTAATGGCATGGTGTATCTGGTACTTAGTGTCAATCTTCTCCGCATTTCAACATGACAATGATAATGTTAAGAACATTTGTTTCTCTATATTCGTTTGACATAATTTATTGTAGGAAATCAACACTAGTACTAACTTATTCGTATACATGCATAACTTGTGAATTATTTTGATTTGAATCCCTCGGACGCTACAATTTAGAGGAAAATCTGCAACTGCAAATTATCTTGCTAAAATTTCTATTTGCGGATTCATTCTATTGATCAAAGAGTATGATGGAATACTTTCTCTTGTTATTATCAATGCTTGTTATATATGGTAAATGATATATAATTTTAAAGCTCCTACTATTTTGCTTTGACCCACTCTTGCTGCTAGTAATTCCCATTGAACTAATCCTCTGCGGGAGCCTAAAAAGAAGACATTATTTAGTTTTCCACTGACATAGGCACCTGGAGTTGTGAGAAACCTTCTACTGCATTCAAATATAATGGTTTAGATCATTACTGAAATAGCAATTTGTTTAGGTCTTAGATATGTGTGACAGATGCTTCCATGCATGAGTGCTAAGAGCATCACAGTTTTTTAGGTTTCAATTAGCTGCTTGCATATGAATCTATATGGCTCAACTTATATATTATGAGATGGAAACATCTACTACTTCTACGAGACAGAAAAACAACTAAAACATGGCAGATTGACCTAGAGATTCCCGTCTATTAACATGATACATTTTAAGAGTTGTATAGCTGAAAAGAGGGAATGAAGCTGTTGCTTTAAACATATATTGAGATTGACACACATATATTGAGATTGAAAAGCAAACTTTTGCTTTAAACATCACAATATTCATATATGATTTTAATATTAAATTCAAGGGATATTTACACCCATAACCCTGAGTAATATGGTAATTACCCCAGGAACCCTTGATAAACACGAATTACACCTAAACCTCCGAATAATTGCTCCGTTTTACTCCCATAACCCTCCGTTAGTTAACTTCATTAACTCAACCATATGGCTGAGTTAATCTAACCTATCTGTGATTTAACGGTTGAGATTAATCGAAAATAAAAAAAGAAAAGAAAGAGGAGGTGGACTTGACCTGGAACAGGAAATTGCAGGTGGGAGGGGTTCCAGGCGAGCGACCTGGGGGCGGTGCGGGCGAGGGGGATGGGTTCCTAGGAGAGGCAGAGCGCAGGCGACCTGGGCGGCGTCGGAGGGGAAGGGGGGCGACCTGGGGCTTGGGCGCGGGCGAGGGGGTGGGTTCCCAGGCGAGGCGCGGGTGACCTGAGCGGCGCCGGAGGGGAAGGAGGGGTGCGCGGGCGATCTGGGCGGCGCCTGAGGGGAAGGGGGGGCGCGGGCGACCTGGGCGGTGCCAGAGGGGAAGGAGGGGCGCGAGCGACCTGGGGCTTGGGGGAATGAGGAGGGGGGGGGGCGACTTGGGGCTTGGGCGCGGGCGAGGGGGATGGGTTCCCAGGCGAGGCAAAAGCGCAGGCGATCTGGGCGGTGCCGGAGGGGAAGGGGGCGACCTGGGCGGCGCCAGAGGGGAAGGGGGGGACCTGGGGCATGGGCGAGGGGAATGGGTTCCCAGGCGGGGCGCGGGCGACCTGGGTGGCGCCGGAGGGGAAGGGGGGGCGCGGGCGACCTGGGCGGCGCCAGAGGGATAGGGGGGCGACCTGGGCTTGGGCGCGGGCGAGGGGGATGGGTTCCCAAGCGAGGAGGCGACCTGGGCGGTGCCGGAGGGGAAGGGGGCGACCTGGGGCTTGGGTGCGAGCGAGGGGGATGGGTCCCCCCAGACGAGGGGGGTCTGGAGCTTGCGGCTCGGGCGATCAGATCTCGAGATGGGCGCAGGCGCGCTGGAAGGAGTGCTCGAGCTTGCACGCGACCGGCGGGAGGAGAGGGGAACTCTCGGGCGGAGGTGGGGGAGCTCGGATCGGAGGCTCTGAAGACGAACGAGCGGGGAGGAGGTTATTTTGTTTCATGAATGGCGTCATGTTGTAAATAAGATGGAGTTGGAAGGGTAAAATAGACTTTTTCTGTTATAGTTTTGATGGATGGCATCTTGTTGTAAATATAATGGGTTTGGAAGGACAATATTGGCTTTTTCCGTTAGAGTTAACGGAGAAATAAGACGGAAGTTGACACAGGGTTATGCCATGTAATGGTTAACCATTATTCGGAGGTTTAGGTGTAATTCGTGTTTATCGAGGGTTCCTGGGGTAATTACTATATTACTCAGGGTTATGGGTGTAAATATCCCTAAATTCAAATGCTGAACATGATTTATATGGTCTTTCTATAAAATCTGATGTTGGTTTGGATTTTATACATAAATAGTTTTGAATTTTTTTCCATAAAATAACATTGACAGGCCACAGATAAAGAGAGTCATGATTTAAATGTATTGATATGGATTCAACAAAGCTAAAAATGATGTTTGGAGGATTTAGGAAGAGGATTATACATCAGAGTAGAAGTGTGAATGTCAAAGAGAATCATGATTTGAACAGGAACTCAATGGAATCGAAAGTGATATTCGGAGGAGATAAGTAGGGAATCATTCATCAGAATGAAGGACTCCTGATCTGGATATAAACTTGATGGAAATGAAGTGATGTTGGGAGATAAACCTGATGGAATCATTCATCAAAAGTGATGTTTGGAGAATAGAGGAAGATGATCCTGATTGGGTCATTGGTCAAGAAGGAAGGTTTTCTAGCTTTAATATTGCTTATAGTGCACATCTCTCAAAATTTCCTTCTGTTTTTATAATGTTGATTCGTGAGTTGGTTGTTGAACTTGTGTTATGTTTGTTTCTGATATAATTTAACACTCTGCATGTGGCCTTTCTAACTTTCATTGTACATTTTTTTCATTTCATATTAAAAGTTGATCAATCATTTTACAAAATTCTATCTTTTATTTTAGATGTCAAACATGTTTGAGACAAATGATTCAACATCAGAACTTTGATCTTTAGGAATGAGTCACGAACCTTTAGTTCCAACAGATGAGGCCCATTCGGAGAAGCCACCACATCCACCAACTCATGAAAGAAAACTAGCGGAAGTTCATCTTCGAAAAGATTTTCGTGTGTATGGGACCATTTTATTGTCAAAGTTGGAGGAGATATAAGTGAGAGAAGAGGAATTTGCAAATATTGTGATGAAGAGCTCAAATGTCCACCATCTTATGGAATCAATAGTTCAAATAATCATTTATTAAGATGTGGAAAATTTGATGGTGGTGCGAAACTTAAGAAGCAAAAGACATTAACACAGAAGTCACATTCTCTTATATCTCACAAGATCAATCAAGAAGAGTGTCGAAAGGCCCTGGTGAGAATGGTAATTGTTGATGAGTTGCCATTTAAATGTGTTGAAATGGAAGGATTACGCCATTTTTGCAGTGTTGTTGCACCGGAGTTTAAATTACCTTCTTGTTCTACCATCATTAGAGATTGTGTACATATTTATGCTGAAGAAATGAAGACTCTTATGAGTTTTTTTCGAAGTTGTCTTCTAGAATTTGTCTCACAACTGATACTTGGGCTTCATGTCAGAACCTAACTTATATGTGTCTTACTGCACACTTTATTGATAGTGATTAGACTTTGCATAAGAAAATAATTAATTTTAGTCAAATATCTGGTCATTCCGAGGAAGTTATTGGTAAAGCCGTGGAAAATTGCTTACTTGAATGGGGCATAGAGAAAGTTATGACTGTAACGATCGATAATGCAAGTTCTAATGATGTAAGAGTTCAATACCTGCGAAAGAGGTTAAATAATTGTAATGGAACCATACTTAATGGTGACTACCTGTATATGAGATGTGTTGTACATATTATGGACCTCATTGTGAAAGAAGGTATGACAGAAGTGGATGACTGCATTTTTAAAATCCGTAGTGCTGTGAAGTATGTGAGATCATCTGATACAAGATCATCAAGGTTTAAGACTTGTGTAGAGAAAGAGAAGATTACATGCAATAAGCTTGTCTCTTTAGATGTGGAAACCAGATGGAACTCAACATTTTTAATGTTGGAAGCTGCTGTGAAGTTTGAGAAGGCGTTTGATTTGTTCGAAACAATTGATGCTAAGTATGTAGTTGAGCTCACATCTTCTAAAAACAGAGGCCTACCTGGGTGCTATGATTGGGAGCGTGCGTGTACCTTACCTTTTCTAAAGGTATTTTATGATGCCACGTTGAAACTCTCCGGATCTCAATATATGACTGGTAATGAATATATGCAAGTCATGCTCAGTATTGAGATAGTTCTTTCTAGGAGGTGTAAAAGTAGTGATTCACATATTCAATTGATGGATTCGAAAATGAAGATGAAATATGACAAATATTTGACAAATATTGATAATATAAATGTCATGTTATTTGTTGCTATTGTTTTTTATCCTCGTTATAAGATGGGCTATGTAAATTGGTTGATTGACAATTCATATGAGGGTGAAAAAGGAAAGCTTTTGAAGGAGACAGTACATCAAATAACAATCTCAATGTTTGAGTTATATACTACTACCATTCCACTTTCCAATGCACAATCACCTAGTCAAATGTATGAAGCAAGTGTTTTTGATGTCGATGCCATTGGAAATATTGAAGATCTTATGACCACATTGTATGATCAACAACATACATACCAAAAAGGAATGGGGAGCAGAAGTGAACTCGATAAATAGTAGGCTGAAGAATGTGAAGATCGTAATAACAAATCATTTGAAATATTATAATGGTGGAAATTGAACTATTCCAGATTTCGAGTTTTATCATCCATGGCTCAAGATTTATTAGCTATGTCAACGCCAACGGTTGCGTCTGAATCTGCATTTAGTATTGGTGGGCATGTACTCGATCCATTTCATAGTTCATTGACCCTCAAAATGGTAAATGCTCTCATGTGCAGTCAAGATTGGTTACGGAAGTCTAATTCGCCACTTACCATTGAGGAAAATTTAGAGGATCTTGAACTGCTTGAATCTGGTAGTTATATATATTTCATTTATTTAATTTGTTTGATTATATGTATTTTTGATTTCTTGAATCTATATATTTGATTTTTTTTTATAGATTTGGTAGAGCAGAACGAAGATCAAATTTCTGTTCCCATTGATGATTAACATTGGTATGTAGTTTCAATTATTTCACTTTTATATTTGATAAAAATTTAAGAGTGCTTTCAATTATCTATATTTCTAATTTTTGAATGTGTGGGCTCTATAGGTATCATATGGAATTCCAAAAGCTGAGAACATCACATAGTGTTGTCTCTCCATGCACGATGCACTGTTGCAACCAAGATTCAAAAAAATGAAAGGCGGAACGAGGCGTTTTCCCTGAAAGGGAGGCGAGACGTAGCCTCGAGGCGGTCGAGGCGTAGGCCTCAATTTGTATAGAAAAATAATTATAAAATATATAATAAATATATTTATTGGTGAAATAATATAATCTGACAAACATATAGTATATAACAATGTCATATTTGATGATATTATGAAGATAAGAAATGAAAAAAAGATATGTCAATGACTCAATACCATAAACCTTTCTACTGAATTTCTACCCAATCAATATAACTATCATTAAAATTTTTATCTAAAAGGGATTGGCTATTAGTTGTCATTATAGATATCTAAGTTGTTGATATGAATCATATGATTTGAATCCTAACTATATGTTCTACTATACCCAGATGAAGAACGGTCTGATGTCCTCCCTATGCCACCATACCCTATCAGTACGGGGGTCTCGCTGCCCGGTTAGCAAGCTTGGAGGGGCCCAGGTTGGCCCCCCCTTGCGGGGGTGCAGGGGGCAGCGCCCTCGTCCCAATTTTTTTCTTATATGAGTATTCAAATTCGTATACACTTTTTTATATGTTTAAGGATGTAATAATAAGAGTTCACTGAAATAATTTGGCATGTTAATGGTAAATATGAATGTGAAAGAGGTCAAATTTAAGCATATGAATATGAAAGAGGTCAAATTTAAGCATTCATCTTGGATAAATTAATAGTTAGACATAATTAATAGTAAATATGAAGCAGTTTGCTGAAATAATTACACATAATTAATAGTAAATATAGAGTTATGGGTACGAAAGAAACATCAGATTTAGCCATTTGACTTGTATAATCATTATCCTAAACAAGTATATATTTATAAGCTTCTCAAACCACCATGTAAGCTATTAAAATCATTAAAAAATCTTCAAAAAAATAAAAATCAGAAAATGCCTCGAGGCTACGCCTCAGCCACCTGAGGCGCACGTCTCACTGGACAGGGCCGAGGCGCACGCCTCGAGGCTAAAAAGGCCGACCTCGCCTCGAGGCATAGGCCTCGACCGCCTCGAGGCGTATTTTTTAATACCACGATTGTAGATGGCTTAGACCCTCCATGTATTTCATAGAGATCATAGAGAAGCTTTAGTTCTGGATGTTTAAACTTGATTGTATTCCAATCTCCAATATGTTTTTTTTTTAATTCACGTCATTTCATATTCATGCACTCTCATTTTAGAATCATAGAGTCTGAATCCTAATTACAAATCACAGTGAAGTTGTGGACATACATGTTGGAATTACATTTTCATTTTCTGTTTTTTCCCGGTTCCCTTATGCAGGTGTTCTTCTTTATTTCTTTTTTGAAATTGTAGGAGTCAAAGCGTGTTGATTCCTATACATAACTAATTGCACTATACATGAACTAATTGCACTTGATTTTTTATTATGCTATATAGCTCCTCATGGTTGCTTTATGTGCTCTCTACATTTGAATACAAGGACCAGATTTGATATTTACAAGGATAATGGACTAGACATCATTCATATTCATGTATGGATCATTTGATATAGTAATTTGTGATTTATTTTTCAGTATGTATTAATTGATGTATTTACATGTTCTGTACACATTTGAATACAAGGACCAGATTTGATATTACAAGAATAATGGATCCGACATCATTCATTTTTCATGTATGAATCATTTGATATATTAATTTGTAATTTATTTTTCAGTATGTATCAATCGATGTATTTATATGTTCTGTACAGTTTTTGATATATATAGAATGCCTGCTCTTTATATTTCTTTGAATGGACTACAATGTTGGTATGCTCTGTACACAGAAAGTCCGCTCTGATATTCATTTTCTAGTATGTATTTCTCTAGATTGATGTATGTTATGTTCCATTTGAATGGACTAAGGTTGTAGATAATATATGATCTGATTTTTGTATATGGTTTCATTTTTTTGTGTTATGGTTCATTTGATGTATATGTTTAGTAACCCTCGGGTACCCGCTACCCATTCTAATAATTCAGGTAACCGTTAGAACTGGGTATTCGTTGAAATGGGTCGGGTCGACCCGTTGACCCAGTACTATCAGGTCAGGGCGGGTCATGATTGAATGGGTCGGGTACCCGCCCCGTGAACACCCCTAGCTACGATGAACATGTCAATTTCTTTCTAATCCTCTTAATTCTAATTAATCTTATCCATAAAAAATTCAGTAGCAATTCCTCTACATTATTGACTCCCAACCACTACTCAGTACCTGAAACAATTCATATCAAACATTCCATACAAAATTTCATATTATCCACTATGACAACCATCCAAGTCAGCATCTGCATTCACAATACGAAGCACATTTCCAACTGTTCTATATGTACAACCATCATACACTACCATAAGTCTGGAAAATTCCTTTTCTCTTCATAAAAAAACATGCAGCCTCCCATGATACTAACTATTTACCTGAAGCATAAAAAACTTTACCTGAAATATCTGATATATGGAGTGTCATAATCCCTGGCTAATGATGTAATTCTCATTCCCTCTATGTCTCCTAGTATGATATATCTATAAATAATATTTAATAATAGAGGGTTGCGTCTAAATTTGATGTGATCCTAGATGCAGTGAGTGCGTCTCAACTTTTTGCTAAGCTACTTTTTCAACATAATTTTCAATCTATCAAATAAAGCTTTACATGAAATCAGGAACTTTTTTGTAATTTACTCAATAATTTAATATAAAAGGATGCATAACTTCAAAATGTGCATAGATAGGAAAAGATGTTTGACAATCTTGCACATGTAATACTCAATATTACACTACCCTGATATATCATACTATGTCAAGAACCGTGTAAAGTTGTACTATAGTAGCACATGTTACCGTTGGTGGTTCAAAACTATCGGCAGAACGTTGAAAACCATCGACGATGGCGTGAACCGATCACCGACAATTTAACTGTTGGTAAAAGTAAGGCCGACGGTTCTCATATAAGGCCGACGATTAGCCGACCGCTGGTATAAACATTGTCTACAAACGCTTTACAGCGGCGGCTGGCTCACCGTTGATGTTTCATTACAATCGCCGACATATCTGGAACAAGGTCGTACTGCAAGATTAATGATGATGTGATGAATCCGTGATTCATCGTTTTTATTATTTCATTTTGGCTAAAGTCTTTGTTAAAATACATGTAAGTAATCACTAATTCCAACTAATTATCATTCTAACCACAGATATTAGTATTATATAATTAACATTTATTTTACCCAAAATTAAAGAATAAAAATAAAAAGAAAAATAAATAAGAAGGCTGTACATATAAAATATATACATACTGATCCTAACCCCGAGACCAGGTTAATATTGACTTGGTCGATAAAATAAATAAGTAGGGTGAGATAAGGATCGAAATATCAAAATAATCAAGACCAAAAATATAATTTACTCATTTTCACCTTGCAAAAATTTCACCTATTTACTCATCACTTATATCCTCTCAAATCAAAATACTTCTTTTATAAAAGTTGTTTACAAAAAGATATATTATTGTATAAAAATATTAGAAAATAATTCGACATAAAAATAAAATACCGCAATGAACCGTAAAAGCCGCAAAAGGCGACTTCTGAGGTTCATAAATATTTATAAAAAACTTTAAACGGACAAAACTCACTTTTAAACTTTGTTTTATACTTAATACTATTTATTAAAAATATCAAAAAATATTCGAATAAAATCAGTGAGTTTTGGCGTTTGGAACCCATTGTATAATTATACTATATTTAGAAACTTCCTGAATTTTTATCTAATTAACTGTAACTCCGATTAACTTAATTTCTTTTCTAAAAATCTTATAAAAATATATAAAAAATTCAAATAGTATAACTAAGTCAAAATATCAATAAAATCTAAAACCTCGAAGCCACTATCTAAATTTTTCGGACCCCATAACTTGGTCATATGAACTCTGAATTGGGCAAACTCAATTTTAAAATTCATATTGTTTAATTATCTACAAAATGACACTAGTTTCGCTAAAATCGGAGTTAATATGAAAAATACGGGTTTCGGGATCGTGTTGGTATATTGTACAATGAACTGTAACTTATTATTATATATATTAATTTATATTTATATACCTTATTTAATCCTTTTGATATTTAATTAAATTAAAATAAAAATATTTAATTATTTATTCATTTAATTAATTAATTTAATTAATTATTTAGTATTTAATTATCAATTATTACTTAATTATTCGTTAACATATTAAATTAATTCATTACTCTAATTACTAATTATGTAATTGAGTTTATAATTACTTCTTTTAAAATTAGATAAGTATAGATTATAATTTAAATTATAATTAATCATATTAATTATTTAATTATTGTTATTTAATTTTATTTTCTCTCTCTTCTCTCTTTTCTCTCTCTCTCTCTTACTTTCCCAATTTCCCTTCTTCTTCCTCTACTCACTTTCTTCCCAAACCCATCTTCTTCCCCGTCGCCGCCTGCCACCTCTCCTGTTCCTCTTCATCTTACACCAACCGCCGCCAACAGGGGCGGAACTAGCATATAGTTTGGGGGGGCCATGGCCCCTCCTTAATTGTTACAATTCTCTTATATAATGTTAATAAATTTTGATATGGCCCCTGCTTAAGTGTTAAATATATAGTAAACAATGTCAAGTAATATCACTAAATGCGGATTGTCTCATTGGCAAAGTCTTGTTTTCTCCAACTAGCAAACCAGGGTTCGAATCCCATGTGTGTGTATTTTGTTAGAAAATTGGCTTTGCTCACTTTATCTCCCTCTATCCTTTATTTTGTTTAGTTGCCCCCCCTTCATAAAATTCCTGGTTCCGCCCCTGGCCGCCAACGAACATAACGGCCCCCCTCTGCGGTGACCGGACTTCTCTTCTCCTATAAATAACCGTCCATATCCACCAGCTTCGGTATCCACCATTTTCCACCTACGAGCTTCGAGAGAAAGCGAGTGACAGAAGCGCGTCTCCTGCCATCGAGCGAGGAAGGGCGAGGTCAGGCGTGATCTCCGCCGGTGTCGAGGCTCTCCTCCACCGCTGCGATTGAGCCCCCTCGCATTGACAAGTTGAGGCGACGACCTGGAGCACTTGCTCCTCCACAGGCAACGACATCCACCGCTCTCTCCGTTCTACTTTCCAGGTTAGGTTTCCTTCAGCCTTCCTCGAATTCTCCTCTTGAATCTCATAATTCCTCTGCTCTTCTCCTTCTAGTCCAATTGTTTCATTTGATTTGATTACCAATCATGCATCCATCTCACTCACGCACAACACATGCATCGCTTCTTCATGTTCCCCTCATCATCTGCACACCTCAAATCCGACACTGATATGAGTTAGATCCCAAGTCCCATCGCCTTCTTCCGGGATCCCCCATTCACTCACCTGTTTGTTGCAAAGTTTGGATTTGTAAATTGAAGTGTACTTATCTACATCGGAAATGGAAGGAAGTATATAACTGAAATTGCTTTCAGATTTGTTGTTTGAGACTTATGATGAAATTATGTAACTGTGGATTTGTTTAATACTGAATGCTGGGAACGTCACTCTCATTTTGTTGTGTGATCCACACCGTTCATGTTATTAACATATGCGATTCTATTTATCTTCACCCGATTCCTTCAAATCGAAGAAGCATCTTTTGAGCTACAGGTATTACCGAAGGCACTTCCGAATCGGTTCTCGAATAAGGAACAGAAGAAACATCCTTCTTCGACCCGGGTGAACCAAGGAGGAAGGCGTACTCCTCTTCCTCAGTTTGATTGATCGTATTGCCATCGACCGAGAACACCACGACACCGCCAGGATCACGTAAGAAGAACAAGAAGAGTTGTTTGGGTCAGATTCATTTGTATCTGAAGCACACAGGCCTTCTGTAGATTTGAATCACTTGTAGGTCGACTCATTAAAAACAACCAGAGATCTAATCCGAGCCCGTGAGCAAAATCGAAGCTGCCGCCGCGCGTTCCTCAATTGGGGAAGAAAACCTGCTCATTTCCAGAACGATCAATCATCACACGATCAAGCCATATCGAACGGCCTAGCACGCCCACCACTTTACGCTATACGTGGTGCACGTGCTTCACACATGCATGCTGATATTTTAGGCATTTTTGCAGATCAACCCCAATCTTTGCGTATTTGCAAGAAGGTCCTGACGAAGGAAATCACGTGGCCCAACACGTGATTCTAGGGAATTTTAGCGTCTGAGCCCCCAACTTTCCCTAATTTACCAACAGGTACAGAATGAGCTTCAGCACGTGCACGATCACGTGCACATCTAGAGATTTTGCGCGAATACACTCCAAATTCTACTATTTATACAATATCCCCTAAATTCCCAGAATAATTTCATATACATACCTATACAGTATTACATCTATTATATAGTATAATAGTCATACTAAAATCAAATAAATTTATAAAAATATAATAAAAACACATATATACCATATATTCTACTATACATAGTATTAAATAATTTTTGCAAAATAAAAAAAGATTTGCTATTTTTAATGACCCATTTAAAAATAAAAAATTATAACAAACTTCAAAAATTATAAAAAAATACAAAAATATTCTAAAAAATCCTACAAAAATTTCTTGAAGTATCTTTTTTTATCATATTTTACCTATAAACCAAAAAAAATAAAAATCAAATATTAAAATCAATAAAAAAATATAAAATGCATCAACATTTCAAAAATTCATAACTAAATAAATAAAAATCACAAAAAAACACACAATATATCATTTTAAATATAATTTCACCTACTTTTAAATAAAATAAAAATATTTTGCTACCTTTTGTTATCATAAAAATCGAAAATAACAATATGTTTTCCATAAAAAAGTTCAACTTTCACATTAAAATAATAGAAAATCCATAAAAATTCTAAAAACCCCTTAAAACGTCATAAAATAGTAAAACAAATTTAAAACATAAAAAAACAAAATAAAAATTATATAAAAAATTCAAAACAGCTTAATAAAAAATTACAAAATACTTAAAATCACAAAAATAATATAAAATTCATAAAAATCAAATAAAAATTTAGAAAAATTCCTAAAAATAAAATAAAAATAAGGAAAACCTAACAAACCTTAATTTCTATAGTTTAACCCTAGTCTCCAACAATTTGCCTCCCTGAGTTCGATACTCCCGTGCTTTCACTATACATCAAAGTTTAGGAGTATAAATAATAAAAATAAAAGATTAACTAAAAATTAATCTTTTCTGCTAAGATCCACCTGGTCAATGCAACGACCATAATTATCTTCCGATCAAGTGCGGTTTTTCACGATGGTCCTTCAACCACAAGTGTTATGCAAAGTTGTCGACTATTCATCGTTGTTAATGTCAACGTAAAATCAATGCAGGTAAAACTATTCCCAACGGTTAAGCAATCACCGGGACTGATTAGCAAAACATTAAAAAATAAGAATCAAATTCGGATCCTAAACCTGATTTAAATGTTTATTTTTTAATAATAAAATATCGAACAACTAGTTTTATAAATGAATTTATAAAATTATGTTAAAAATTAAAAACTAAATGAATTAATAAAATTCAAATAAAATAAAAATTTACAATATTAAACCTCCAACGTCGGGAGGCTGCGGATCATCTAGAGGATGAAAGGCAAACATATCTATGTAGGAGACTCCCGACTCATCTAATTCGCAAGTATGTGAGCGAGCATTTCTCGAGTCTTATGGCTCTCCTCAGTGTTCCTATCAATAGTTTATTTAAAATTGAAAATGACATTTTTCATCTCATCTAACTCAGGCGTCGATTTTCCTGAACTCACTAACTCATCTTCCCCTGTATCGATTAGTGATGTTTACTGCAACACCTCTGCATCGAACATATGAAGGATGCTCTTTGGGAAAAATAGATAAGAATGCTTCTTCTGAAGTCCGTGGAGGGGTCATCGCACTACTATTATCTGTTGGTTGTATCGTCTGTAATCGTTGAGTCATCTCCTCCTATTTTTTTAAGATAAATAAAATAATGAAAATATTTGACAAAATATAAATGTTAAATAAATAAAAAACTTACGTATGCTTTGTCATAGCTCTTGTGACACCATACACAAGAACTGTCGACCCCACTCTTCTTCTTCAAGAGTTCGAAGGTCATCACTAGATCGAGAATTTCATTGCCATGTTATCGACTCTATAAAAATTTAGCTAGAAATTTTAGTATTAAATATAAATAACAATTATGATATTTAAAGATACCCAATTAAGCTTCACCTGATCAACATTCCTCCTTCTTTGCCCATACGTTGCAATGTGTTGTTTGTCTCGAATCGACTTACTTTTAGATGAGCTCACCTATAAAAGATATTTAAAATTTAAAATATAGTGCTAATTTTTTAAATTCGATGACTTGAAAATTTATTTTACAACTTCCTTAAACACTTCATATGATCAATGGTTATAAGCTTCAATCCAATCTTTTGGAAGAATAGATTCCAGATTAAGTCGATATGCTTCCTCGAAAGATTGGACGGAAGAAAATGTCTAACGTAAAAAAAGATAAACAAATTAATAACAAATTCTCAGGAAGGAGTTTAGTAAAACAACCATACCCGTCGACAACTCTCTCCAATCTCTATGCATCTTCGCCGCACCAGAGAGGATTCTAGCATGAGCTGGGGGATTATCATTCCATTCAAAATATTGCTTAAAAAAGAAATATTGAAAAGTAAAAAATAAATAAAATAAAGAAATTAATCATGCTCACTACATCTTCATGTAAAATTTAATCTTTTCTCTCCTTATGCATACTACACCAGTCTCTAATATACAAGGGTACATGCATTACGAGCATCCCCAAATGAATGGTGAATTGGGGACAACATACACATGTTCTCCAATAGTGACTTGGAACATTATCCTCTCCCTAGGAGGCAACCATCTTAAAGATGCACAAATAATCGGTCCTCGACAATGACACATCTTTTCTAAATAAAATATAAATCCATAAAACGATAGTGAAAGAAAGAAGAAAATATATTCATATAATACACTCATACCGCTCAAATCCGCCCCATCATGATTAACACCCAATCTACAACATCGACAACTCCCGCGAGATCAACACTGTCACCAATACCCTCGACCAAATACTTTGCCTCGAACCCCTATCATCATGCGGGTCCATCCTCTCTTCCTCCGAAGGATGTTGAAGGTCTATAAAATATGTTCGAACCATATCTAAAAAATGAGACTTAAAAACATAGAGTTAGTCATTTTGAAAACTATATCCAAGAAACATTTTGAAAACCATTTAACAATTAGTTGTTAACATTCCGATAAGTGAACTCTTCCATTGTATTATCATTTTCCTCACTTCCAATATCATAATGACCTTGAAGAATAACTTTAATCGGAATTACCCATTCATGATATTTATTATTAGGGAGATAAAAAACTTGATCAACCTGACAAGTGAGAATAAATAGCTTTTTATTTTGCAGTATCATACATCTTTTATTAAGTCGATATAAACATGGTGAGGATCCAACTTAAAACTGATCTCACTAAATACATCGAACCAATCACATTTGACAACACAAATGCGACGATTAAGATCGAATGGTATTTTAACAACCTCCTTTATAATGTCATAGTAACCGTTACATCCTGATCTCAGAGAACTCTTTACATAAACACCTGTCAAATGATTGTCTTCATTTGTCTTTGCTTTAAACATATACCACTGGTTATATATCCACGATGAAAATGAGCATAATATAATGATCATAACACTAATGTATTAAAATCATATATCCATCGTAGATCCCAACTAGACTTCATAATGGAGACGATGTTCTTAAACCATGAGGCATCATCATTGCCACTGTTAAACTCCTCGTACAAACTGTCAATCTTTGGCATTTGTTTTAAAATGTAATTGGATCCATAGTTGTGTTTATATTATGCCTTTCTTATATTTCAAATATGAATAAACGAGAATCATTATATTCATTGTTCTCTCCAACTTTTTAAAGTTATCAGTTTCTCAATCTAAATATAAAAAGTAGAATGAGATACATTCTTCAACAAGATATCCCTCTACAGTGGAACTATCTGATTTTGCATGATTCAAGATGTAATCTTTCAACTTCTTCAGAAATCGTTCAACTTGATACATCGTCCTGATTGAACATGCCCTCCAATCTTCACTTCGTGGGAAATGTGTATAATGAAATGCACCATAATATCGAAGAATTGTGAGGAAAAATTTGCTCCGGCAAGCATATTGTAGTAAGCAACTCCTCATCCCACATCTTAAGCAACGGCAGATTGAGTGTTTAGAACATATATCTTTGAAAAAATACCGATATTTGCCAACGGCTCTGAAATTGTAGTTGGTATCAAACCTCGAATAGCCAAGGGAAGGAATACTTGCATCAAAACACGACATTCATGGCTTTTTAACCCATTGTTTTTGCTTAATTATCCATTGATGCAACGAGACACATTAGATGAAAAACTGTTAGGAACTTTAACTGCTTTCGAATATAACAAAATTTCCCTTCATTTATCCGGAGACAATATATAAGGAGCTTTTGGCATGAAAAATCCTTCATTTTCAGTTGCCATGGGATGCAAGTGTTCTTGTGTTCTCAATTGCTTCAAGTCATATCTACTGCGCAATTTATCTTTCAGAAAATCTACGAGATTAAAATCATCGAAGATGTTTTTCATCTTATTCTTTTCAATATGCATCACATTCAAGTTGTGTCTAATTGTAAGATGCAACCGATAAGGCATTCTGTAAAGAAATACTTTTCCTTTTAAACCCACACTAGCCAAGGCTGCTAAATCAAACTTGAAAGATTGACCTAATCTAATATCTGGAAGTTTCAACAACTCCTAATTGAATCAAGTTAATCATTATGTTATTGTTATTTATTTAAATTATTTTTGCATACGATTATTTTTTAACTAGAGTTTTAGCTAAATTAAGTTGAACTAACCCACTTATGTTAGTCTAAGTTCAGGTAGCCATGTCTTTGGATCTAATAACATCTAGAATGTTATCTTTACGGGAGCATAAATACATGGTTTATATGAAAGTGCTCATTCGCGGCCACATGACCTTATCTAATGCAATTCCAGCAGTTGCAAAATTGTAATGTTAAATTTAGCTTGTAGGAAGATTGAAACCCTAGAAAATCTCCCCAATCAACGAGCAGTTCTGGTTGATGATGGTCCCATGCATGGGAATTGGGGGTAGTCAACTGGACCATGCCATCCAATCCAATGAATGGGATTGGGATGCGAGGGGAACAAGTCCCCGGGAGAGTAGGTGTTCCATGGTCCAGTGGGGATTAAATGTGGTTCGTTGGAGGGGCGGAGGGGGGTTGATCGAGCCCCTTAGTTCCCCACAGCTTGAACGCCCCCAATCGGGAAGAACGTGGGGGCATTAATGGCGTACGCGTCAAGGAATGGGATGGGAGCTGATGTTGTCTGTGGGTTTGGCCTGTTCGAGGCCTCCTCACTGGTCAGTGCTGCGCTGGCCTTGCTCAAAGACCTTGCCGTGTGTTCCACTACCAAGGTCTGATTGGAATACTTGCCATCTGCATTTACTCGTCCAAGACTTTTTGTGATGCTTACATTCCCATTAGGAATATATATATATATATATATATATATATATTTCTGAGATGACGGTGCTCATCAACATCGCCGGTGGAATCTCCGATTTGCGATACTGCATTTTTTTGGGAGGATATGCTGCAACGGTTTTTGGGCTCCCCAAATTTTCGGGGATAACAATTCTCTTCAACTTATCTCATCCATTGAGTAAGTGCTAGTCGAGTGGTGGAAGCGTACCGCTACAAGGAGATAGTAAGAAGAGGTGACCCAAAGCATGCAACCACTACTATTATTGACTATAGCTAATGGGTCATATCCGAACAAAGATGTATGCAAATATAAATTATAGTCTCTCATGAAATACTCACAAAGTTTGAGTGTACAACAACAACGAAACCTTTTTCCACAATAAAGTAGGGTTGGCAACATGTATTTTTTACCATCAGTCAGATCTATTTTGGATCATTCTCGAGCTTAAATCCAAACAACTAATATCCCTTCAGATAGTCTTATGCCAACATTTATTAGGCCTTCCTCATCTTCTCTTAACCAGCTTGCAACTTCTAACTGGTGCATCAACCAACCTCCTTTGCAAATGACCAAATCATTTTAACTGGTTTTCTCTCATCTTATTCTCTATTAGAGCTATACCAATTTTCCTTCTGGTCGCATCATTCTGAATCCGATCTTTTCATGTATGACGACACATACATCTTATCAATTTCATTTATGCAATGCCATTCTCTGCACATGTCTTCACATGCCAACATTCTGGTCCGTAGAACATAACAGATCTCACGGCTACTTTGTAATACTTTCCTTTAACTTTCAAAGGGATTTTTTATCACAAAGAACAGTAAGGCTCCTCTCCACTTTAGCCAATTTGTATTTATTTATGAGTAACATCTCCATCAAATTCCCAATCTTATTGCAAAATAAATCCCAAGTAAAAGAATGTGTTATTCTTTGAATTAGTTTTCCCATCCTGCTGTAAAATAGATCCTAAGTATCTAAAAGAATGCGTTAGTTTATCCATCAATTTCCCCATCATGTTACAGAATAGATCCCAAATATCGAAAACAAAGTTTGAGAATGCATTATAATAATGGATGATTAATATATGGCAACTTGGATTCAAGCATTCGGTGGTTGTTAACATCGTATTGTCATAACACAAGCCAAAGACAATCTATTAGAACCTCTCTAAAATAATCATCGAGAAGAGAGCGAGGTGTAATTTATACCTAGATAAGTCCAAGATCAAAAACAAGAATGCAAACAAATTAGATTATCTAATCAGGGTCTAAACACTCTACGTTATGTGATCTAGGGTATCTAAGTAAAAGAGTGCAACGAGGGCACATGCATGATGTTTTTGATTTTTTTGTAATACAATTTAAGCGATCTAGGGTTTTTGATTTTTTTATAATACAATTTAATAATGATAAACTCAGCCAAGACCGGTCCCAAGCCCGGGTAAATGAGGAGGGTTGCGTTAGGTAGCCGACAACCAGCGTAAAATAGTCGGAGACAACTTCCTAAATATTATTTTTTTAAAAAAATACTATTTAGGAAGTTGTCTCATGACAGTCGGATCTTTTCAACATGGATTTATGCAAACATACAGATTTCGTTGGGGCATTCCCTACTTGCAACGCGTTGCATCGTCCGAATGCAATGGAAAATTGGCAAGGGCTGCTACATCGCAGCCTAGATGTAGTTCAAAATTTGTAAGGATTCTCGCATGAGGAACGCATGCATGTAATTAAGCTAGTTACGTTGCATCATCGCTCGGATGCAGTCCAAAATTTACAAGGTTCTCGCATAATGGGCGCATGCGAGTAAAGAAGTTAGTCCAAACGAGATTGCAAAGGAAGTTTTGGATGGTAGCTGGAATGTTGGCACTTTAACTGGAAAATTGATGGAGATAGTGGATACGATGGAAAGAAGGAAGATTCATATACCATGTCTTCAAGAGACTAAATGGGTTGGAGAAAAAGCAAGGGAGATCGAGAAGACATGCTTTAAACTTTGGTATTCAGGTAAAGATAAGGGTAGAAATGGTGTTGGAGTGGTTATTCATAAGGATTTGAAGGATTGTGTAGTATAGGTGCAAAGATTCAGAGATCGTATTATTTTGCTAAAATTGGTGCTTGAAGAAGAAATTCTGAATATCATCTTAGCTTATGCACGATAAATTGGTTTAGATGAAAGGACTAAAAAAGATTTTTGGGAGGATTTGGATAAGATTTTGCAAGGAATCCCACAAAGAGAGATGATTTGTATAGGTGGAGATCTTAATGGACATGTAGGAAAAGATGCTTCAGGGTATGCTATAGTGTTCATGGAGGACATGGTTTTGGGGATAGAAATGAAGAGGGAAAAGTCATTCTGGATTTTATAATGGCATATGATCTTTTCATAACAAACAATCTCTTCAAGAAGAGGGAGGAGCATTTAATTACTTATAGGAGTGGGCTAACTAGAACACAGATAGATTACTTTACGTTGAGGAGAATAGATCAGTTGTGTTGTAAAGACTGCAAAGTAATCCTGGGAGAGAGTTTGACAACTCAACATCGCTTGTTAGTCTTGGATGTGCAAATAAAAGGCCTGGTAAAGAAAATGAGGGTTCCTAAGATCACTAGACTAGATGGTGGAATCTTCCACTGAAGGAATCGAACATCAAGGAGAAGGTTTTAGAAGACTTATCTTGGGATTGTAGTGGAAGTGCAAACGAGATGTGGGAGGTAGTAGCATCTTGTATCCGAAAGGTAGCCAAAGAGACTAGGTGAGTCGAAGGGAGGAGCTCCAGGTCAAAAGGAGGCTTGGTGGTGGAGTGATGGGGTGCAAGAGAAACTAAAAATTAAAAGAGCTTGCTTCAAATCTATGTCTAAGGATAGAACAACGGAAACTGTCACAAACTACAAAATAGCGAAGAAGGAAGCAAAGAAGACTGTAAGCAAAGCTAAGTCAAAATCTTATGAAGTTTTTTATAAAAATCTCGACTCTTAGGAGGGCTAGAAGGATATATTCAGGTTGGCCAAAGCAAGAGAAAGAAAGACCAAAGACCTTTCTCAAGTGAGATGCATTAAGGACGAGGAAGGTCACGTGCTTGTTACTCAGAAGGATATAGAGACTAGATGGGAGCAATACTTCCATAAACTTTTCATTGGAGAAGGAAATAGAGGATCACTTTGGGTGATCTAGCTAGTAGTGAAAGTTACTTGAATCGTGCAATCTATAGACGAATACAAACAAAGGAAGTAGAGGATGCTTTGAAGGTTATGAGACTTGGAAAAGGTGTAGGATCAGATGACATCCCTGTAGAAGTATGGAGTGTTTCAGGTGAGTGCGGTTTGACTTGACTTACGAATCTATTCAATGTTATTTGATGAAGTAAGAAAATGCCTGAAGATTGGAGGAGGAGTATCGTGGTGCCTCTTTATAAGTTAAAGGAGACATTCAAAATTGTTCAAATTACGGAGGGATCAAGTTGATGAGTCACACTATGAAAATTTGGGAATGTGTGATCGAAAGAAAGCCGAGGAAGGTTTCCAACGTAAAAGAAAATCAATTCGGATTCGTGCCAGGTCGCTCAATTATTGAAGCCATCAATTTGCTGAGAGAACAACGGAGATTTATAGAGCTAAAAAGGAAGGACCTCCATATGATCTTTATTGATTTGGAGAAAGCTGATGATTCTGTCTCACAAGAGATATTATGGAGAGTTTTGGAGAAGAGACAAGTACCTGTCCTATACATTAACCTCATAAAGGACATGTATGATAGGGCTTTATCTTGTGTAAGGACCCCGTCTGGGAAGACTGACTATTTTGACATCAACATTGGTTTACATCAAGGTTCAGCTTTGAGTCCAATTCTTTTTACTTTGATTATGGACGAGTTGACAAGTCACATTCAGGATGAGTTACCTTGGTGTATGTTATTTGCTGATGATATTATGTTGATTGATGAGACTAGAGATGGAGTAAATGAGAAGCTTGAGATCTGGAGACTAAAAGACTTCGTATAAGTAGGGCTAAGACGGAATATATGGAGTGCACATTTGATGGAAGCAATGGTGAAGGAATTGAGGTGAAGATTGGTGACAATAACATTCATAAGAGAGATTCTTTTAGATATTTGGGATTTATTTTGCAACAGGATGGTGAAATTGATGGAGATGTTACTAATAGAATAAATGCTGGCGCTGGCTAAAGTGGAGAGGAGCCTCTGCTGTTCTCTGTGATAAGAAAATTCCTTTAAAAATTAAAAGAAAGTTTTACAAAGCAGCCGTGAGACCTTCTATACTTTATGGATCTTAATGTTGGCATGTGAACCATAGACATGTGTAGAGAATGGCTGTAGCAGAAATGAAAATGCTAAGGTGGATGTGTGGACACACACATAAAGATTGGATTTGGAATGATGCAACCAGAAAGAAAGTTGGTGTAGTTCCGATCGAGGATAAGATGCGAGAAAACCACTTAAGATGGTTTGATCATTTGCAACAAAGATCAACAGATGCATCGATTAGGAGATGCGAGTGTTGGGATGTTGAGCCGGTTAAGAGAGGGCGAGGATGGTCCAAGAAGTGTTAGAAATAAACTATACAAAGTGATCTTAGTTTTTTATATATAAGCCCAGAATGACCCAAGATAGATCTGGATGGAGGCGAAGAATCCATGTAGCCGACCCTACTTAATTGTGCGGAAAAGGCTTTGTTGTTGTTGTTGTACAATTTAATAATGATATACAATGAAGAAGAATGCACACAAAACTACACAATTACATAAAAAGCTCATGAATTCAATGTTATATTAACTAAATTTGGTCCATTAAATAATTTAATTCAAGAATGCAGATAATGAGGTGCTCTCTGGATTGATTAATCAAATTAATACTTAAGCATCTAAGTTCTTAAGCAAGAATGTTAATCTTCATATTTAATCAAAGATAATATAACTTGAAATCATTTAAAACTTACTTAAGCATGAAGTATTATGATAAGAATTACTTCATCTAAAATAAACTATCCAATT
Source organism: Ottelia alismoides (assembly GCA_037367405.1). NCBI lineage: Eukaryota > Viridiplantae > Streptophyta > Magnoliopsida > Alismatales > Hydrocharitaceae > Ottelia > Ottelia alismoides. The sequence goes on along the minus strand of JAZKJV010011182.1, from coordinate 123,877 downwards.
TAACATTTTAACAAATTGAAGGCTAATTAATGGATACATGAGAAGTAAGGACTTTATTTTATAAAATAGATGATCATTTTCGCTTTAATTCAGAGCTTACACATCAAAATCAAGCAGAACATGAAATGAGGATTCCAACAGGATCAATCTTATTAATTTAAGACAATATAAGTAAAAGTTATTCAACATATAGTCCATATCCTATTTGCAAATAAAATATAATCAAAAACACATAAATTCATCAGAAACATGTCAAAAAAAGACCAAAATATAAATAGAAATAACTGTAGGAGCTTATCTACAAGATTCCCAAGCGGCCGGGGGAGTAATTATGAATAAAGAAACCTGGTGGGGCTGATCTAAAAATATCCTAGGGAGAATGTGATGAGTATCCATTCATGCACCTTTATTTTATCTTTAAAACCCTAGCTAAATACATGTAAATATAGCTAGCTTGCATAAATTAGCTTTCTAACTGTTGTTTGTGAATAAAGCTTAAAAATCTGTTTTTAAATAGAAAATAAATGAATAAAGAAAAGAAAAGAAAATTAAAGGAAGTATTGTAACTACAGACCGACCCTAAACCTTGAGACTAAGTCAATATTGACTAGGTTTACAAGGAATAAAGTAGGGAAAGATAAGAACAAATAAATACATACCAAATAACACTTTCACCTAGGAACCCTGGGTGTCTCATACACTGTATATATATACACCTGAAACTTGCACTAATTAATACACACTCTTACACACTTAAAATAAAACTATTTTCAATACAAAACATGTACATAAAAATGTATAGAAAAATAAAAAAATAATTATAAATAAAAATAGGCTACAATGTGTCTAGGACACACATATGAAAAAGCCGTAAATATAAATTCACAGATCCATATCTTCTCCATATGAACTCAATTCACCAAACTCACCTTTGTTGTTCATAAAATTAAATTATATATTTAATGAAGGTGGTTTCATAAAAATGGAGTTAAGATGCAAAATTTGACTCCTGGGCCCCTATCGTACTGTATACCTATATATTATATTCATTATGTTCATTCTTTGTATTTTTATCTTTCTTGTATTTTTATATACCTCTAAATATTATTTGAAATACATTGAATTAACAAATATAAAATAAAAGTATTAAAAACTTACTAAAATAAACAATGTAATGAAATACATAGGTATACCAATCCTATATTATACATACCCATATTTATTTAGGTATATAAATAAACTCAGAAAAATAAAATAAAAATATATAAATACATATCTATATGTATTAAAAACATATAAATTATGTATATAAAATAATAAAATCTAAAGCATAAAATAAACTTCAAATACACAAAACATATGTATTTATACATATAATTATACTTGCAAAAATTAACACTAAATAAATAGGATGATTAAAATAAGGAAAAATCAGCTAAATGCAGTACATAAAATAAGGAACAAATTCCTGTTTTGAGAAAAATTAATAAAATAATTTTATATTTTATTTCTTTTTTATTCCATTTTCATTTCTATTTTGTCTTGTAGCATCCTACATGGACCAATGAGAGAAGAGTGAGAGTTGACCTCAATCAACTCCCTGGTCTCCCTAGGCCCGTAGCTGTCAGACACTGACCCACCTTCTTCTCCCTATTTTAGGATTTGTTACATTGAACGAATCACCTCACCCATTTCATGAAATTTCTTCCTTGATCTTTGCTCTTCCACTCCAGACCAAATCCTTGGTCAATATTGCATTTATTTAGGCGAAAACCCTAATTCTTTTGAGACTCCTCGTCACTGCTATAAAATCAAACCCCCCGCTTCGATTCAAATTTTGATCCCTTCTTTCTGACATTTGTACCCCTTGAATCAAACCCTGAGGCAGCCCGCCGTGACAGGAAGTGACTCCCATCGAATCACAGCGAGGAGAGGTGACATGGGAGGATATCCAGAGTTTGCCAAAGAAGCTTCAGACGAACTTCTACTCCTTGGCTTTTAAGTCAGGTGAACTCCTTATTTCTTGCTATTTTCTTTTTGCATTCTCATTTCTAGCATAGCTGTAGCACTAGATTTTTCTGATTTAGCTTAATTACTCAAAAATACCAAAAAATTTAAGTTTGCTGGAGATTCAAGCTCTAGCCCTATTCTCCACTTGTTCAGACCATGTTTCGACTCCATTTCACCCTCATCTTCTTCCCATATGCTTCTCCATCACTCAGACACCTACCTTCACCCTCATTCTTGCTCAGAACGAGCCCCTAGTCTCCACCTCGTCCACCTTCACCGAAGACTTCTCGTCGCACTCCATGCCTCACTTATTCCCCTCCTGGGAACAAGCATGCAAGGGTGACCGTCAAGGGGCCCTTCTAGGACCAATTTAGACCCAACACAAAGCATCTCAAGCAGACGATCTCCCACAACCTTCCCTGCCTCCATCCTAGGGTCCTGAATCGATCTAAGTCTACTGATCGGTGTGGGAGGCTCCCGGCCACCTTTTGGGACCATCAACTACCTCTTTGGTGGTCAGACGACAAAGATTTTGTGGATCAAAGTGAAGATCAACGATTGTTCTTCCATGTTCTTGTTGGGAAGCATCCGCCGTAGGATGCGAGGGAACTCCAGTTTCAACTCAAGCTGTTCGATTGAGCTGTACTGTCACCGTTCGATCCATCTGTAGATATAATCCAAGACGTCCATCGGTGAAGCATCGTCATCATTTTAGAGTCGTCAAATGCTATAGTGAAAAGATTAGATATGTCCAATCGTACACTATTGTGGGGTATTTTGACTTCTCTAACCCCACCATTTTGTATTTCACATTCAGTCTATAGACTTTTATTTGAAGTTCAAATATTTGTGTAATATTTACATTAAGAATCTCAAGATTTCCTCTATTTGCAATTTAGTCCAATACTCGTCACCTCACATGCATTTACGCGTGAGGGAACGCGATTTTTATGTCGATACCCTGGCGTGTTTTTGTATTTATTTTAGAACATGAAAATTGAAATATCAGTTATTTTATTTTTGGTAAATTTGCATACTGGGCCATGTTGTTTTGGATAATTGCATTTATACCCCAGCTAGTGTGGATAATATTTTAAATTATGAAAATATTTCATATATGCCCATGTATTTATTTAAATTGCTATTATATGCTATGATACTTCTTGAAAATTACAATTACGTCTATGTTCTGTAGATTTCGATTTAGTTGTACTTTAATTATTAAAAATAACATTTCACATCTAAAAATCATAGAAAAATTATCTTAAGTGCATGGAACCATATTATATCACATATATCTTTCTCAAGGTAATTAAAATTATTTTCCTATTTAAAGAAATACAAAACATTATATTTTCTCTTGTTTAGTATTTAAAAATATTTTAAAAATACAAAATATTTTGAAAATTCCAAAAAAAATCTTGTATTCCAAAATATTTTCAAGTATTTTTGAAAAATATTAACAAAACTCCTAAAAATTTAAAAAATACACAAAGCTTTATAAAAATTCTAAAACTTCACATAAAAATCACAAAAATATTGTCTAAGTTTCAAAATTTTCTTTAGATTATCTAATATTTAGAAAAAACAAATTTGGGCTCAATCTGATCTGATAGATATTTATTAAGCTCATTTCAAGTTCCCTGATTTACTGTTTTGTTTATTGGGTGCATTTCCTTATTAAAAATCAATAAAAATTCTCAAAATTTATCTAGAAATTACGAAAATAGAGAAAACCAAAAATATTTTTCTTTGAGTTTTTGAGTTTATTTATTATATTTTAAAAATATAAAAAACATATCTTTTATTCTTTTCTTATATACTTTATATATAATTATATATTTGATATAATCTTTTATTTTATTATTAAATTTAAAATTAAAATTTTATAAAATAAAAAAATAAAAAGAGAGATTATATAAAATTAAAAACCTACAAAAATATTAAAAAAAATAATAAAACACAAAAAATACCCTTAGTTGTCCACTCTTTTTATTGCTCTACCTTGTGTGCTCCTTTGTGGTTTGACCCCTTCTGCTTGCATATTCTACACATTCTTTGTAGGTATATTAACTTTTACCTCACTTAAATTTATTGCTTTATTATTGTTGTGGGTTAACTGTTGATTAATTCACTTGAGTTGAGTTCTAATAGTTGAGAGAGGCACCGATATATCGATTGCCGAATCTGACTTGTCGGCACCGTAAGACCTTTAAGATCAGATGTTAGGAACCTTGCTCGAGCGATTCATCAAATGACATCATTGCCAGGGAGCATCGATTTGTAGAGTATAGAGTAGACACTTAGTTACTTTGCCATCATTTATGTCATTATATATTTTCTCTATTTATTCTATTTTATTTGAGAATATTCTGAACATTTTCTTGTTTGAATTTGTTGCAAGGGACGTCTATCAAGGGAAGATATCTTTAGAGATTCGACGCACCCGAGAGCCGCGGAGACCGGTGGTCCTTGTCCACCGATAGGATAGAGTAGTAGAGGACACAAGAAGACAATCATAATTTTTCTCATCATAAATTAGTTTAATTTTTGTGAGAGAGATTCATTTGACTCATTTCTAATAATACATGACCTTGAACACTTGAACTCTCAGAAATCCATATCACCAAGTGATAGTTCACTTGGGGGACTTGGTCGATTTTTTGTCTTTTCATTGCTTTCTGCTCTTTATTTCTCCGTATTTCCCCCGTTATTTCTATTTGTTTTCCGTGATTTGTACTTTCCGCTTTATTTTTATTTACATCTTGTGGAAGGAGCCCTTAGATCATTAGGAGTGATTCTTCGGTAAAATTAGGTCCCAATCCCTAAAAGAATTCTTGCACCTATAGTTTCTATAGCTTGTACTTAGTCAAATTGAACAAGATTCTTCACGTTAATAGAAGCTTATGTTCTAGGGTGATTTTCTTGTTGCATTCTGTATAGATTAGGTTTATAAATTTTGTCTTGTATCCCACAAGGAGAGAGATGGGAAGCACTGCAAGTCCTCTTACTGAGCATCGCATCATTTGATTCTGATTGCATTCCTGATAAAACCCAGATTTATCAGCTTAATTATATATATAACTCTCTTGCTTAAGTTAATAACATGATCCATTGAATTATTAATATTAATTGCTAATTTGTGTGTTGTAAATAATTAACACTAATTATTATATATTAATATGGTGTACTATTTTATGTATTTATTTCCTATTAAAAATAAAATAAAAATTAGAGTAAAATTGTCTATAAATAAAATAATACAAAACAAAATAAAAATACAAAAATTAAGTAAAAGAAATATAAAGAAAAATATTTTATATGGCTTTTAATGGTATATAACTTTTAACTATGCATAGATAACTTCTGATCTCTTTGACTTCTACACAGAAGTTGTAGATCTTATTGAGATCTACAACTTTCATGTTTACCACTTTTCTTATATCTCCTTCTAAATAATTCTTTATAATTATTTCTGAATTTTGCATTTCATTCAATTCTGATTGGGCCACGTGGTGCTTCCAGAGCGCTCCACGTGACCCGCTCATCTGCCTTTAACTCCAGCGGTTGGATCCTTCCGTTCATCTCCATATCAATCGTTCATCATCACTTATATCCATGACCATTCTTCTTCCTGATTAGGTGCATCCAGTCCATCCTTCTGCACCTCATTTTGGACCGTTGGATCTTAAGATCCAACGATCCCTGGATTTCTTCAACCTCCAGCCTCCTTTCCCAAATGACACAACCCTTCATATCGTGTCGTGGCAACTTCTCCCAATTTCTCCAACCTCCTTACGCATCTACGTTCCTTGAAACCTCCACGAATCACTTCTCCATTAAACACTAACTCCCGTCAATCTCCTATCTTATCCGAACTCCAACCACCTAAACAATGGCAGAGGCTGAAACTTCCATCAAAGCCTCTTATAACCTCCATCATATTCTCTTTAAATATTCATCCATCAACCACCTTTGCTGGCTATTCACCATTTATGGACTTGCACCCTAGCCTCTGTAACCTCCAGTGACAGCACGAGGGTCAGATAAAGTGTCACGACGGCCGTGCACCTCCGACGAGATCCTTGGATTTTTTGGCATGTTACAGCCCAAATTCGAGGATGTTTAAGCTGAGTTCCATAGACAGGAACTATAAGATAAGACCACAAAGCTTCAAGCTTCGCAAATCGGCTTGAGATTCAACCCAATTTACGTTATCTTCAACCTTCAATCTCAGGTTAGTAATCGTTATTCTTCTCGTTGTAGTTTCTAGGATTTATTCCTTAGTTGCTATATGATGAATCCACGATTCATCACCTTTATTCTTTTATTTTAGCCTCTTTTCCTTAGTCAAATACCTGTAATTACCACTAATTCCATCAAATTACCATTTTGCATGCATTTGCTAAAATTGTTTTTAACACTTTTTGTACATAAATAAAAGAATAAAGAAGAAAAAAAAGAAAAGGATGTGTTTATGCAATAAATACAGTCTGACTCAAACCCCGAGAGAAGGTCAAGACTTGACATGATCGACCAGGAATAAAGTAGGGGGAGATAGGGTCTTCTGTTAGAAAAATCAAAATTATTTTGTAAATATTTTCCTGTATATTTGTATAAAACTTACACTATTTTATTTGCACATAATTTGACCTCAAACCAATTATTTTTGTAAACAAAAGTTGTAAATAAAAATGTGTTGTAAATAATAAAAATATTTGTAAAATAAAATATTGTATATATTGCAAATAATTACACCCAGAAAAAGCCACAAAGCGATAATTGAAACATCGATTCCTGCTTCATATGAGCTCAAATAGAACCAAACTCACTTCCATTATACTATAAATTAAATTATCTTTCAAGTGGCTCTAGTTTCGTATTTTTTATAGTTACGGTTAAAAATTCGGTTTTCTGGGGTGTATTGTGCAGTTTACCCATATACTTATTGTATATATTTTATTCATATTTTATACATAATGTATATAATTGTAAATATTATTTTCATTAAAAATAAAATAAAAAATTATAAAAATAAAAAAATCTTTTATAAAAATTATTTCCTTATTTGTACCTATGTATATTGTATTATATGTGCATAATATATGTATACAATTAACTTTCTTTTATAAAATACACCAAAAAATTATTTATCTAACTTTAATTAATTAATTTAATGTAATTACGAATTTTATATTTATATTTAATTATTTAATTCATTTATTTGGTTTGATAACTTACTTTTTATATAAGATTTGATTTTATTCCTTTAATGGCCACCATTAAGGTGGCTAATTCATTTTTGGTAATTACTTTATTTATTTAATTAATTTAATTCCGAATTTCGAAATTAATTATTTATTTATTTTATTTATGTAATTATTTTATTTAATTAACCAATAATCACCTTCCTTTTTCGTAGATACTTTCCTTTTTTGTTTTTCTTCTCTTTTTAATGGGCTCCTCCTCCCTCATTCACACTTGATCAATCTTTGGAGAGAGGAGTCCGATCTCCGAGAGCTACTCGTTGTAGAAGGGTGCCCAACCTCCGATCCAATCGGTGACAGCGATTTGAGCTTCGTCGAGGCCATCACAGCGTGTCCGATCCCAAGGTGAGATCCGAATTTTATTTCATGTCATTTCTCGTAAGTAATCGCAGGCTTGTTTTTTAATCTTATTTTATTAGCTCTTAGATCTTTAAAAATTCCACAAATTTTCACCATCTATTTTCACGATCGAAATCGATTTTTTATTTCATCTCATGATCTCGACATTTCTTATTCTACCTCACGCAACCACACACCTCCAGCCACGCACGGTGGTCGGAGTCTTCGGATCTATCCCCCAGTTCTCGCCAAGATCCATCCCTGTTCATCCTCCCTTTTGTGTACATAAATAAAGTATAAATAATAAAAAATTATTTGTCTCTAACCTTTGTTGTTGCAGGATCATGTAAAAAAATAAAAAAAAATAAAAAATTCTTTTCTCCTCTATTTGCATCTCCTGTTTTAAAAAAAATAAACAAAAAAATATACATTTTTTTCTCTAACAATTTCCTGCAGGTTACAAAATAATAAAAACAAAAAAAATAAAACAGGTCGCCTGCGGCCAGCACCGCCGACCCCCTCCTGTCCACCACCGCGCCACCGTGCAGGGCCCGCCTCCACAGCCCGCGCTGGGCGACCGCCCAGATCCGCGGTCCCGCCTCCGTTGGACGGAGGTCCGCCCGTGCCCGCTCTAGACACGCCCCTGCCCTTCACCGAGACCTACGCGCGCCTCCTGCGGCCCGCTTTGGCCCCCGCGTGCCACCCATGCCACCGCGCGCAGCGCCGTGCGCGCGCCTCCCCCTGCCTCCTGCAGCCCGGATCTTATAGTCCTCCAGCGACGCCCCGCGTGACCCCGTGCCTCCGCCTGGAGCCCCGCGCTAGCTGCCCTCCACCTCTGCACCTCCGCGTGGAGGACACGCCTGCGGCCCCAGCGCAGCTCTTTCGTCTCCCCTTCACACCAGCCTTCGAGCGGCGCACATACCCCCGCAGCGCCGCGCGTCCATCCGCGCCCTCCAGCAGCGCCGCCGTGCGCGCTGCACCCCTCGCCGACCAGCGGCAACCACCTCCGTTCCCGCTTGCGAAGCCCAGCGGAGGCGGTGCCGTCCCGCACCCCCGCATTCTCCTCCACGCACAGACATGAGCGCGCCCCCGCACCACCTCCTGCTCCAACAGCGCAACAGTCCGGCGCTGCCGTCGACGTCCCAGCGCAAACTGCGTCAACCCTCCTCAGCGGCGGCGGCGGTGGGTACCTCTCCTCCCTTTGCTGTGAAGAACGAAGGATTCCAAAGAAGCCCTAGGGTTACCAATAAAAAAGGGTTTTGAGAAATTTACAAGATCAGCCTCAAAAAGTTCGAACATTACAGACACCCCTGCTCTAGAAAGTCATGTGCATGGCACATGTTTAATGGGTAAATTGCAAGTATTTCCTCTTGTTTTATCTCTGTTACTTGTTTCATGCAAAAACTTCCAATAATTGCAATTCGGACCTTGCATTTCAGACTTGAACTTTACATGCTCTATTTGATGGAACAAATGTTTTTATTGGTCTAAAAATCTTCAAAAATTTTGTGTAGACTCCTGATATGGTCTTTTTCATTGTATAAAATTTTCGTCATTTTGTATTGCCATTTGCTATATTTTTAAAAATTCAAAACAATGTATTTTTCTCTACCCGAAATTACAAAATTCATAAAAAAAAGAAAAATTGCCTAAAAATTCCAAAAAACATTCTATAGTTGTGTCTTGGTTTGCTTTAATTTCTGACCAATTTTTGTGAATTTTCCTTTTATAAAACTCCAAAAAATTACAAAATATGAAAAATATTACAAAAATTGTAGAAAATTATAGAAAAATCCAAAAATTATGATCTTGGTCTCTATTTGTAGATATTTCTTTGTAGTTTCTGTTAAAAATAATCTCAATGAGTTTTGAATATTTAAAGAATTTTTAAATTGAAAAATACTCCTGACTATGAATAATTTGCTTTATTTTCCACTATTTCATTTTTAGAAAATCACAAAAACATCAGAAAAATCCAAAAAAATTACCGAAAATATTTTAAAGTATATAAAACACAAAAACATTTTCTTTTTATTTTTCTGAGCATTTTTAACCTTCCTGAAAAATACAAAAATAGTGTGATGTGTGTGTTTTTATTCCTTTGTTCCTTTTAGACAAAATAAACAAAATAAAAAAAATTCAAAAACCATTAAAAAATATCTTTGAAACTTGACTATAGAGTTTTTCAAACGTGCTCCTTGTGTTCGACCCTGATCGCTATACCAGGTAAAAAGAATAGCGAAAGTCGCTTATATTTTTTGTATTGATTGATCTTATCTTTAGTGGTTTATTTATTTTTCTTGTTGACCGATTTGCGCGGTTGAGAACGACGACACTTTGACATATTATTTTCCCTCTCTCGACCGTACGAATTTCGCGTCATCAGAATGGCGCTGTTGTCGGGGAGCACGGCTTTGTAGTCATTTTTCTATTTTTGTCTCTCTATATCATAATTGTTTTCTAACCTTCTCTCTTTGGTTTTTGTGCGAGATACTGCTTGGACGACTTGGTATTTATTTTTAGAGGGCCCGCACAGGAAGAAGAGCAGGGAGGAGAAGAAGATTTTTTTAGAGAGAACAATAAATTATGTAATAATTTAGACTCTTGAACTTTGACACTTGGACATTTTTTTTGGGTCTGTTCCACCAAGTGCCGGTGCACTTGGGGGACCTCACCGCTGTTTTTTGCCAGTTTTATTTTCTCCTATTTTTTTATTTTTGATTCACGCAAAATTTGGCCCATAGATTAGGATTTTTATCTTGATTGTGACGTAATTGATTAAGGTCCCAGCCGAATTATTTGCATGCACCTATAGATCGATAACTGGACTTAATTAATTAAATCACAAAAAAAACTAATTTAAGTTACTTGAGAGGTCATGTGCCGCTAGAGGCCGTATACAGCGCTGACAGGATCCGTTGTGGTGGACACCGATCGACATCAGAGACCGGACTCCAACCTCTCTTATTGACTTATTAGCTACTGTGCTTCACGTGTAGAAATCTTTCGCCTAAGGCCATTTTCTTCGTGCATCATATAGGTAGTTTAAATTTCTGTATTTAAATTTCTACGCGGATCATATTGCATGTAGAGTGCTGGAGTAAGGTACGCATTTCTTATCTCTGCACGCATCATCATTTTTGACCGTGCATTGGCATTTTTTCGACTTCCTCCCCCTGTTTCTTGGACTCAAATTAATCAAAGAGGAAATTAGAAAATTTGTTAGGCGTTGTTTATTTCTTAAAAAAATCTAAAAAGTGAAAGCAATAAAATCTGGGACTGCTAATGCAAACTTGACCCTAAAACCCACCTCATTTAAAAATATTTGTTTTGGATAGAGTCACCCCCTCATTGTTTGGTTTGCTTGAGTGAGAGAGTGACCCAAACACTAGGATAGAGCCACACCTGAACTTTCGTTAGACTATTGGTCTTAGAGTTAGTCGTTCTCCAGTGAGGATCTCTCCGGTAACCGATAAAGCGGACCGTGACGTCCTTAGCAGAGCGAGTTGATCGGGTAGCCGGTAAATAGTCCGCAACTTATACTGGCTGGGAAAGATCTAGCTTTGGGATTGGGCCAGTCTCTTGGGAGCATCGGGTTCCTAACAGCTCGTTTAATCGCTCTGTAAGATTATTTTATCACCTAACTTAAAATTGACAAGATTAACGACCGATCCTTTACGGTCATCAGCTCGTGTTGAGTAGGTGAAATTGGGGTTTGACTTCTCATCTTGTTTGCTTACCAGATCTCATCCACATTCATCTCCACATCACGATGATGGGAAGGAGATCCCTTAAGTTGCCTCTGGCAGCACTGATATCGAGCACTTCTCCCCATTCATCTAGGGCGGTTTCGGAGAGCCCAGACCCGCTCTCCGAACCTGAGTTCACTACCACCCTGTCCCCCCTCGACCACCCTTCTTCCACCAGTCCTGAGATACCTGTGCAGAGAGCAACACAGTTACATGTTAACTTGATGGCTCCTAAGCCTGGGTCTTTTACCTTTGCAGAGACCCACAACATGGCCAGCAGTGATGGACGAACCGATGGACAGCCCCAGAATTCCACTTATGTTCTAGATCAGGGTGCCATCAACAACACCTTGTTAGCCTCCTTAGAGATGATGCAGCGACAGATTCGGGATCAAGGAGCATTCATGGCAGAGGTTCGTTAGGAATTAGCACAGATGCGAGCCGACAGAGGAAAGAATAACCGAGCAGGCGATGGAGAGATTCCAGAGTTTGGAGGAGGATTAGACGGAAACCCGGAGGACCAGCCGGAGCAAGCTAGAAAGCCACGACTGATGAGGCATTTGCATAACCCTGCTGCAACTCTGACCCATCGATGGATTTAGCTCCCTGAGATTCTGGGTGATTTCAAGCTTCCCCCCCAGACCATTCAGCTTTTGCCCAAGTTCCATGGGCTAGCCACTGAGGAGCCGCATCTGCACCTGCAGGAGTTTGAGATGATCTGCGGCACTGTCCACGACAGATACGTGGACGAGGACACTATCAAAATGATAGCATTCCCTTTGTCTCTAGCCGACAGAGCAGCCAATTGGCTGAAGCATTTGGGGAGATTTGTTACCACTTGGGAGCAGCTCCAGACCGAGTACTTAAGCAAGTACTATCCACTCGGCCGGACCAACGCAGCACGAGCTCTGATCAACAACTTCTCCATGATCCCCAATGAACAATTTAATGAGGCATGGGATCGATTTCGTGAGCTCATTGACCGGTGTCCACACCATAACATATCCAAGCCCAATCTTGTCCAGAGCTTCTTTTATGGGCTAACACTAGAGCTGCAGGGGCTTGTCAACGCTTCTTGTGGGGGTTCCTACTTCGCCAAGGACGAAGACCAAATCTGGGCCATCTATGAGGAGATGGTTGAAAACTACACAGTGATGTCCCAGACTAGGATCTACGCTCAGGGTAAACCCCAACCCCATGTCGTGTCCTATCATAGGATCTCACAGGTTGATGCGGGTCCACCCATTTCTTCGTCAGCAGCAGCAGCACAGGCAGAATCTTCAGCCACTGACATGGGCATTATCAGTGAGAAGCTGGACTGCATTGAGATAATAGAGAAGAAGCAGTGCCATGACATGACACAGATAGATCAATTGGCAAAGACTCTTAGTGACCTGAAGACCCACATCTTTTGTCTCTAGGAGGCACAAGCGGCTTCTCAGCCTCGTTCCAGGTCACGAGTTGATCCCACCAGCAACAACTCTTCCCAACACTCTGCGCAGTACCACCAGGTTCACCACGTTCAGGTAGAGCCGGTTCAGCAGTTGCAGCAGCACTACTCTTAGCCACCACCATCCCATGACACTCAGATGGTGGTGTATCAGCCGGATCAACCACTGGCAGTTCTTCCCCCTTTCCCGTATGAGCAGGTGCCGTTGATGGAAGTCAACGGGATTTGGTATGACCGGCAGCAGCCCGGGATACGCCGGGATCATCCTGGATTCAGACGGTCCAATGGAGGTACCTCGTCCCAGCAGCAGCCTCCAGCTCAGGGTGGACAGAGCAGCCAGCAGCAGCAGCATCCCCATTACTTCCAGCCACAACAGCACTTCCAGCAAGGTCCTCGTCCTTATCATCAGGGACACAGTGGAGGCAGCAACAACAACCTCAACAGTATTCTCAGCCTCCTCCTCACTTCCAGCGAGGAAACTCATCTGGTTCTCATGTACCTTTTTATGAGAACCTGGCCCTTGATGACCTCGTCCGCTTACTCACTGACCAGCAGGCATCCTTCTGGTGAGAAATGGATGAGTTCCGGCAGGAAATGAGGGAGATAATCAAGGGAAAAGCTGCCATACCCGCTCAGATTGAACCTAACCCAAACAATCTGAAGAGGAAGTCTAAGCAGGTACAATTTACAGAGGCCGCCACTCCTAGTGATATTTTGAATAATATTTCTTCCTCCATATTTGATGCTGATTTTGTAAAACTTAGGAGCGGTAGAAGGCCAGCGGCGGCGCCTCGTCTGAACGACAGCCCATTGACCATTCCAGAGCGTCAGACGAGGAGGATAGCGGTGTTGATGCCGCTGATGATGTTGATGACGGTGGTGCTGACGCCACCAAGGATGATGATCCAGTCGGCGGTAATGAAGCCATCATTTCTCCAGATGCAGTTGGTGGTACTGATGCCACTATTAGAGGTGATGCTGAGCCAGAGCGCGGTGCTGATGCCGCAAAGACAGATGCCATGGGTGGTGCTGATGCCACCATTTCTAGTCCAGTTGTGTTTCCTCCTATCTATGTATCTCAGGACATTATCAAAAATAACAAAAAATGAATAAAGGAAAGGTTTCTTCATCTACTCAGAGTCCATATGTGTTGCATGATCACTCTTGTATGGGCTCCAGTCCTTTCCAGCAAAGGAACCTCTTCCTGACTCTCTATCTGAGGAGAGTCCAGCTATCCCCTTCCCTCAAGCACTCCGCTTAGGGCAAGGGAAGAAAACAAAAAATCCAAAAAAATCACACCAGTTAGAGTTCAGCCATCATATGATTGACATATTCCACATCCAGCTGACTCTACAGGAGGCACTAGAGCACATTCCTCTCTTTCAGAAGCACTTGAGAGAGAAGACCACTATACATAGGAAGAAGAGGAATGCAGAAATCCATGTGCTTGCACGTGCCATATGCTTCGCTATACAGAACAAATTGCCAGCCAAGAAACCTGATGCTGGAGCTCCATATGTTAGATGCCACATTCATGAGAAGCAATTTGATCGTACTCTATTGGACAACGGTTCTTCGATTAACCTCCTTCCAGCTGCCTTACTCGATCTATTCAAGTTTGGCCCTCTTAGACAGAGCATGACGATCCTTCAGTTTGCTGATAGATCTGTGAAGAGGCCAAAGGGGTTACTTAAGGACGTTGTCGTCATAATTCAGGTCTTGAAATTCCCCGTGGACTTTGTTGTACTAGATATGGAGATCCCTGAACGTGTGATCGATGCCCCCATCATTTTAGGAAGACCATTCTTGGCCACAGCCAAGGCGGTGACCGACCATGATAGTGGGAAGGTATACTTTCGCATCGAAGGTGAAAGTGTACAAATAGAGACGATCGGGGAGACCAGATCTAGAGATTTAGAGTGCTCAGATCAGATGACCGATTCAGAGCAGATGACAGATGCAGAGCTAGACATCCACCAGGAGTGTGACTTTGTGATTACAGACGACAAAGCAGTTTGGGCAGATCCTGCATCACGAGCTCTTGCCACATCTTCGGACAGTGAAGATTCACAGATCATGACAGATGAGAGTTCGGAGAGCACACTCATGGCACAAGATACAGTAGAGGATGATTACCATGATCAGGATAGCAAAGACGATTTTATCTCATGCGTTTCAGATTCAAATTCCTCAGACACAGATACCGACTTTGATTGGCAGGAGTTCGATGAATATTTACCATGTCTGGTGCCTACAGAGCCGACAACTAGGACGGAGAGTGAGCCAGGACAGTTGACAGATATACCAGCAGAGCCATCTTCGTCAGATTCACCATTGCTGCGAGAGTTCTCACACACAGATCCGGTAGCATTCACTCAGACATTCCAGAAGCCAGATTTACCAGCTTCCACTTGCCCAGAATTGAAGACCTTACCGCAGAGCATGAAGTATAGATTCCTTGCGGGTGAGCCAGATATGTTCCCAGTCATTATCTCATCAGATTTGACTGAAGACCAAGAATCTCATCTGATGGAGGTTCTTAAAAGAAACTGCAAGGCAATAGGATGGAGTGTGGCTGATCTCCAGGGGATAAGTCCGGTCCTGTGCTCCCACCACATTTATCTCGAAGAAGATGCCAAGCCCTCGCATGAGTTCCAGCGAAGGCTGAACCCGAATCTTCGATAAGTGGTTATGAAGGAAATATCTAAGTGGTGGAGCGCCGATTTTATCTACCCCATCTCTGACTCCAAGTGGGTTAGTCCATTGCATGTGGTACCCAAGAAGACGGGTATCACCACAGTTCTGAATGAGTCTGGAGAGGAGATAGCCACCCAAGTACCCACTTCTTGGAGGGTCTGTGTGGACTACAGACGATTGAATCAGGCCACCAAGAAGGACCACTTCCCGCTACCATTCATAGATCAGATCATTGAGAGATTAGCTGAGAAGAGTTACTACTACTTTCTGGATGGTTATTCGGGATATAATCAAGTGGCCATAGCGCCCGAAGACCAAGAGAAAACAACGTTCACCAGTCTGTTTGGGATGTATGCTTTTCGGCGGATGCCCTTTGGATTATGTAATGCCCCGGCTACATTCCAAAGATGCATGCTCTCTATTTTCTCGGACATGGTTGGTGAATTTTTAGAGGTCTTCATGGATGACTTCTCGGTCTATGGTGATAGTTTTGATGCATGTCTTGATTACCTAGACTGAGTACTTCAGTGCTGCATTGAGGTCAACTTAGTCTTATCTTGGGAGAAGAGTCACTTCATGGTGACTCAGGGGACGGTCCTTGGCCACATCATCTCCAACAGGGGCATGGAGGTCGACCCGACCAAGGTGGATATCATCAAGAAGCTCAATCCACCGTCCAATATACGACAGTTGTGGTCTTTTCTGGGGCATGTCGGTTTTTACAGACGGTTCATACAGGACTTCAGCAAAATTGCCCGACCGCTCATAGATTTGTTAACGAAAGACACTGAGTTCCTTGTAGATGATAAGTGTCTAGCATCATTTGAGACTCTCAAGAATCTAGTTGTCGAGGCTCTTGTCCTTTAGCCGCCTGATTGGTCTCTTCCATTCGAGATCATGACGGATGCTTCTGATTTTGCCATAGGGGCTGTGCTAGGACAGAGGAGAGATGGAGCACCTTTTGCCATTCACTACGCTAGCCGAACAATGGATGCCGCTCAGCGGAATTACATAGTCACAGAGAAGGAGATGCTAGCTGTAGTCTTTGCCTTGGATAAATTTTGATCTTACATTCTTGGATCTCAAGTGACTATCTATACTGACCACACCGCCATCCGATACTTAATGGCAAAGAAGGATGCCAAAGCCAGATTGATCAGATGGATCCTTCTACTCCAAGAGTTTGATATAGAGATTAAGGATAAACCTGGAGTCAAAAATGTTGTCGTGGATCACCTCTCCCGTCTAGAGAACCTTGAGGATTCAGATCAGATTACACCTATTACAGAGACTTTTTCAGATGAGGCGATCCTTGCAATCACCTCACTTCCATGGTATGCTGATATTGTGAACTATCTTGTCACGAAGAAGGTCCCACAAGATTGGCCTAGACAGCGACTTGAGACCTTTCTTGCAGAAGCCAAGTCGTACCATTGGGAGAATTCTACTCTTTATCATGAAGGAGGGGATAACATCTGGAGATGGTGTATTCCTCAAGAAGAGCAACATAGTGTCCTCACTTATTGCCACAAGCTTGAGGCAGGAGGACATCATTCTGGGAGACGAACAACACAGAAGGTGCTTCAATCCGGCCTTTGGTGGCCTACCCTCTTCAAGGATTCAGATGAATTCGTGAAGAGATGTATTGACTGTCAGAAAATGGGCACTTGTGGACAGAGAGATATGATGCCGATGCAGCCCATTCATTTCTGTGAGGTTTTTGACGCATGGGACATCGATTTCATGGGCCCATTTCCTAAGAGTCAGGGATTTCAGTATATCTTGCTTGCTGTAGATTATGTGAGTCGTTGGGTTGAGGCCATCCCCGTCCGAATCGCAGATGCTAATACCGTTTGCAAATTCTTGAGGAAAAATATCATTTCACGGTTTGGGGTACCTAGAGTGTTGATATCAGACGGGGGGGAATCATTTTATCAATGACAAGGCAAGGGCCCTTGCTAACGAGTTCGGCATAGATCATAGAGTTGCCACTCCTTATCATCCACAGACGAATGGTCTTGCTGAGGTTCCTAACAGGGAGATTAAGACTATATTGCATAAGGTAGTCCGCCCAGACTGAAAGGATTGGTCACAGCTCTTGGACTCGGTCTTGTGGGCATATCAGACATCCTTCAAGACTCCATTGGGTACATCTCCATTCCGACTCGTTTATGGCAAGCCATGCCACTTACCAGTTGAGCTGAAGAATAAGTCACTACGGGCTGTTATTGAGATATTTTTTGATCCAGAGAGTGTTGGAGATCAGAGAAAGGCAGAATTGGCAGCCCTGGAGGAACTTAGAGATACAACCATTTCGAGTAGCCTACAACATAAGGAACGAGTGAAGATATGGCATGATTCTCACATCAGTCATAAGCCGTTTGAACCGAATCAGAAAGTATGGTTATTCGATGCTAGGCTAAAGCTATTTCCAGGGAAGTTGCAGAGTAAGTGGAAGGGACCATACTTGGTCCGGAAGGTGCATGACAATGGAAGCATTGATATATCTGAGATGTCATCAGAATCCACCTTCTGAGTTAACGGTCAACGCCTGAAGCCATATCTAGATCATGATCCGCTGATCGTCGATGTTGCCCCGATTCATTTTGCATGAGATGTGGTTTTTGACTCACATCATTTGCATCTCATGCCTGATTTTCACTTTCTCTTGCAACTGTATAGATCCAGATGTCCATATCACACATTCTTTTGTCTAACACCCCATTTCTATCTTATGATTATGCTATACTTAGGGTGTACTTTACCCTAAGTATAGAGGGGGTGTCAGACTTGTGATTATTCTTTTGATTCTTTTTACCTCTGTTTTGCTGCCTATTGATGAACCGCAAAATCGGCCCTTTAATAGTGCAAAATTAGCACTTGGAATTGTCGTAGCAGTCGGGCCGATTTTGGTCATCAAAGAGACAATCTCATTGATATATGTCAAATAAGAATGCGATGGTCGTTAATTTTATTTTTACTTTGCAAGAAACCAAGGTCGAACTCAGGGACACGAGCCTCTCTCGTGTTAATCAGATTTGAGTCTATTTAATTAAGTGTTGAATTAAAGGTCTATAGGTCAAAGCAATGCAAAGACACTACAATGCAAATAACAATAAAGTAAACATGCATTTTTTAATCATTTTTATCATGCAAATAAAGCCATGAAATGTAATGCGATGCAATGGAAATATGCCCTAGGATACAAGGATGAGCCAACTAAACCAAAGTTGATTTCAGAGTTAAATGAAGCAACCATTCATTTGACATAAAGTGCAAGGTTAATCAGAGAGGCATAAAAAACACTAGAGTTAATTAAAAATACATTGAGATCACAGTGTCAATATCATGAGAACAAATATGCCATTAAACAGTACGTCAAACAAGCGTTAAAATGAAACTGAAATCAACTTAATCAGAGCTACGAGGCTCAAGATATGCAAGATCAAAGATAAGGGCATAAATGAAAGAAAACATGAAAAGATACCTACAAACAAGTCCTCGGAGGGACTAAAATGTAAATAAGTGAAATAATGGGACCTTCCCTATAAAATGTCCACTGTGCACGCACGGTGCACGTGACAGGGACCTGCTTGCAATTTGGAGAAGACGGTGGGCTCCTCTGCAATTTGCCCAGGAAGCACGTGCCAAACACGCGCTGTCCCAGGTTCGGAGTTAGGTTCAGTCGCTGCAGAGGCTCGGCATAGCTTCGGCTAGGCTCGAAATTAGGCTTGGGCTCGCTGTAGGCTCGGAGAAGGCGCGGAGCATCCAAGCCTGGAGGCTCGGTGGCTGAGGCTCGACGAAGCCTTTGGAGTCGCCACGTGGCTGAATGTCGGCCCTTGGATCGTGATGATCCAAGGGTTACTGGTGAAAGCGCCCCTGGGCGACGTGGCTGCACAATGGCCGTTGGATCGAGACGATCCAACGGTTGTTGAATAGGGTGACGTGGACTCTTCTGGACTGTTGGATGATCAACGGGGGTGGACCATCCAACGGTGGCTGTGCTTTCTTCCCACCTTCGCCTGGCGGCGCTTCTGGAGCCCCGGCGAGGGAGCTCCTCCTCTGCTGCTCCATTCTGGGCCCGGTGAACCTTCCCCGAGCTCACGGAGAGATTGTCGATGAAGCTCGAAACTCGGGGAAGGTCCAGGAGCTGCTGGCGTCGATCATCGGAGCTCGGAGTTTGCAGGCGGCTGTGACGAAGTATGCTCAGGCGAGGCTCCGGCCATTGACGTATAGGACACCTGCAGGGTTAGTACACATAGCCGAAGCGTAGAGGTGTGCGCGTGAGGTGAAGTGAGAGCTCAGGTGGGCGAAGGAAGCGGGGAGCTCGGAGCTCCTCCGCCGTGAGGGCAGAGGAGATGGGTCGGAAGTGAACTAAGGTTGCGGAAGAAGGGGAGGATGATCGGAAGGATGCGCGAAAAAGGGGGAACGAAGGCGAAGCTAAGGGAGTGTCATCGAAGGGTGAAAACGGCCAGAGAGGCCTGATTAAATCAACGAAATTAAACAAAAAATCAAAGGAGGAAGAGGGAGCTTACCTAGTCGGAGGCGGAGCGGAGTGGCCTGTGATTGAGCTCCGAGAGGAGCTCGGGGTCTTCGCAACATGCTGGGCGGCCTTCCCAGCGAGCTCGGGCGGGCCTGGGGCACCGCAGCTCCGCCTTGAGCGGCGGAGGGTCTCACCGAGGGATGGGTCGTCTTCGCTCGATCCTCTCGCCTCCCCCTGTCACAGGGAGGCAGAGGAGGGCTGGGCCCCTCCCTGCGTAAAGATGGACAACCTGATCGGAGGAGGGAGGCGGCGTATTTAAAGAAGGGCATCGGAGATGCAGGTGGTGATCGTAGTGGGTTTCGAGGGGATTATGGGGCGATAGGGAGGACGACCGGGTTAGTGGACTGGTGCGCGGGGGAGATGGAAGATGGGGGAACGCCGTGGGGTAGTTGGCGAGTGGAGGTAGTGGCTGGTGAGGGCGAGAAAAAAGAAAGGGGGAGTGGTCTTCGAACAGGATCGTGGTAGAGAGAGGCGGAGGATGGAGGTTGACGACGAAGCTCCACCGTTGGATCTGGAGATCCAACGGTGGAGAAGTGGGCGCAGAACGACGGATGAGATCAGATCTGAAGCGAAGTGATCGGTGGGTCATGAAGCTGCCACGTGTCGTGGAGAGGCAGCGGCGCAAACGAACGGTTTGGATGAGGCGTGGGGAGTGATCGAACGGCAGAGAAATATAAGTGAAGCGATCGGCCGAGATAGAGGAACGGGGGCGCGATCGGACGGCATCAGTCGCGCCACGTGGCAAGTTCTGGTGCAAGCACTTAAGTGCGGTGCGGATTAAGGGCAATGATGATCGGACGGTTAAGGACAATGGTGCGCGTGGAGAAGACTGAGCCGTTGGATCAAGAGGAGGATCCAACGGCTGAGGATGCGGGCGGCTGAAACAAGGAGGGCGGGTATTGCAAACTTCAAGTTGAAATATGAAGGTCAAGATGGCCGAATTTGAGAAAACTCGAAACATGAAAGTTGTAGATCTTGATGAGATCTACAATTTTCATGTTGGCCAAAACTGGAAATGAAGTCAAACAAAGGCCCGAAATACTTTTGAGGGTATTTTTAAGTCTAAAAATACCACGAATTTTGTTTTGCCATTTTTTTGTGATTTTTAATTTATTTAGGATTCTGTTAATTACAGGACATTAACTGGGTTTTATTGATAAAACTTTAAGCAAGGGGGTTAATTATAGGAAATAAAGATGATGAAACCGAGGTTCATCACCCCCCTATACTTAAACTATGCTCGTCCTCGAGCATAAAAAAGAATGACTAAGTTGGATTAACCCCCTTGTGCATGTGAATACAGGATCCAATCTGATCAAGTCGACTCGACTTTCGAGATCCAAAATTCTAGAGTTCAACCCAACCTTAAACAAGAGGCTTCCAATTCCTCTACTTCTCTAGACTCTCTCTGATGTACATATAAACTAAAGGATATGAAGTTTAGTGTTGACTGCAATTCTGAGAGTAGAGTCAATTCGTCACCCAAAATCTTAGTCTGAGAAAATCTCCTTAGGACCCAATCCTCAGCACTAGGGAATAAATCAAATCTTGCATTCAGTCCACCGTCTCCTTAGTTGTCAGACTTAGAAAATGTGGATGGCAGGCCAGAAATAGAGGGCATGGGATTGTGTCAATTCTTCTCTCCCTCTCATTGGAACAAGGATTCTCTCTAGTGCCTTTGTACGCAACACATTTTTTTGGTGTTGATCAGTGCGTCCGTTAAGAGAAGTTGGAGCCGTCTGCACTTGTTTTCATGGGAGTACACCGGGGTGTGTCTCTTTTGAGTACCTATCGTACCTTCGACACCCAGACTTGTAGCATTTACGATGCAGAGCCCTTTTTTGGTGCAAGCCCGACTCCTGGTCCTAATAGCGGTGGTCCAAGTGGACACTTTGAAAAGTTTGGGAGCGCTCGCCTTTGGTGGAAGCTCTTTGATATGCAACTTTGTGAAATGAGAGTTTTTCTTTGAAATTTCATTGACTTGTATAATTTGTGGCTAGCTCCACTGCTTTTACCAAGAGTTGGCACACACTGATCAACATTTTTTATTTATTTCACACCCTGGCACTTAGGTCAATATCAAGAGATTAGTATAAGAACCAAGTTCTCATACTGGCTAATATTGCTGACACTCAGGTTTTATGAAGCCTCCAAAGATTTTATCCCATCCTCGAGCATCATTAGATCAAATTCAAACTTGACTTTCTCATCCCAATCCCTCAGGTGAAAAATCAACTCATCTCATCAAAAACCGCAGTTGTGCATGTGATGTGCTGATCATATTCTTTATGTCTGAGACTAAGCATGGAATATAGCATGCAAATCTAGAAACCTAGAGGAATGTGGACTATTAAGTCAATGACCCTTATGGCTAAGGCTGGTTAATCTAAAATCTCAAAGACCTCAAAAAGCTAAGTCTCCTTGACCAATTCAGATCCTGGGTGAAAGTGTAAGTGTAGAGGACTAATCCAACTTCTTCATTCAAAAACAAGACACATTTTTTTTATTTCATTTTTTTTGAACTTCAAGAGATATTAGAACTTCCTAAACTCAATTGAGCATCTGCAATTCAGCCAGTATGGATGTAAGTACAGGCCGAAGCCCGTTGCTTGAGGACGGGGCCTTACGCGATGTCCTCTAAACTATCCAATCTGCTAAGGGCGAACCCTCACTGAATGCGTCTTACTTAATTGAGCTTAGTAGTCACTAACGGCTCCTAAAAGGTTTTAAGGTTTTTTCTCATTTTTATGGATTTTAATAAAGGTTAAAACACGAGTTAAACTCAACTTTCCTTGAAAAGAGATGGCGATTTTTCAAAACCATGTCACACAAAACAAAAAGTTTTCAAAACATTTTCAAAAAATCATTTTCGAAAATATTTTTTATAAAAATAGCGTAGCATAATATCGAAAAGCCGCGAAATCATTTGAGTTCTCTTAGTCCAACGATTTTTACCTTAGCCAAAAAGTTCTAAATTTTTCAAATTTTTCAGATTGTAGCTAAAGTAAGTATACGGTATATACGGTATACCCCCCTATACTTAAACTTTGCTATGTCCTCATAACACTAGATGTTACAAGTACATAGGTCCATTTAAGTATAGCGAAATATACGGGAGCTAAGAGGGGCTCCCCCTATACTTAGGTTAGAAATAACCTAAGTATAAAGGCAAGAAAAGAGGAGTAGAGAAATCACAGGGACTCGGGTCCCCCCTATACTTAGGCTGAGATTAGCCTAAGTATAAAAATGGAATTTGATGTTGGGAGAGACTCAAGGTGAACGAAGAAGAGGGATGGATATACAAGGGAGCGGATGAATCTTCGGAGATGAAATGGAGGGACTAAGGTTTTGGGGTGTGTGTCGCAACAAACATGGCTCTTCAAGCAAGCAAACCCTTAGTTTCACCAACTCACACATGAAACCAACCAAGGTTGGTTGATTATCTTGTCGGTTTTATTGGTGATAAAATGTTAGATAATTACGCGGAGAAAAATGTGAAATAAAAACCAACGCGTAACCGAGGGTGTTGCTCTCCCAAAACCAATTTTTACTCCATTTTTTTGGTTGACTTGCAATTATAAGTCCCAATTTATTTAGAATTATCACTGAATTAAGGGTTAGCCCATCAATCAGGAAATCATCGTCTACCGTTCATTTCATTTTCCATTAATCCTAGGTGATCAAGCTAGGAAATGAAAGCCGAGAAAAACATGTATTCGATAAAAACGCGATCTAGGCTAAGCGAGAAATCATGCAGTGATTTGACGATAAATCCGTGAAAACAAGGGGCCGTTTTGAAAACCAAATTCAATATGTATGCAAGTCGAAAAAAAAAGCCGCACCTAATCATGCATCTATTAGCGGTGATTGATTTTCATTAATTAGCTAAGTGATGCGAGATTATGTGCGTCTACATTTAAAGTGTGTCCTACCTACGCTCAAGCACATAAAAATATGAAAAATAAAATGAGCTTAGAGAGCCGCGTGCCTAGTCCTAGGTTGACACTCAAGTGGGGACGATCCCCACACAACCATGATCGTTCGATTACAATCGCGAGTCTTCAATCGAAGACCACTGTAAAAGACGAATTATTACAATAAAATGCGACACATTTTTTTCTTTTCTTCCTTATAGGCTCCAAGCATGCTCCTGCGGCTCCTCGCAGCGGGGAGCGTCCTGATCCTCGCCTCCTTGATCCATCAAGGGCCCTGCCACAAAAACAATGGTTAGATATCAAATAAGAAAGAAAAAATTTATATGCAAAATATGTGATCATTTGACCTATAAAAAGGAACACTAAATTAAACATACAAAAATCCAAAAAATATAAGAAATGAGCCATGTGCCTGGCAACGACGCCATTTGATGAACCGCAAATCGGCCCTTTAATAGTGCAAAATTAGCACTTGGAATTGTCGTAGCAGTCGGGCCGATTTTGGTCATCAAAGAGACCATCTCATTGATATTTGTCAAATAAGAATGCGATGGTCGTTAATTTTATTTTTACTTGGCAAGAAACCAAGGTCGAACACAGGGACACGAGCCTCTCTCGTGTTAATCGGATTTGAGTCTATTTAATTAAGTGTTGAATTAAAGGTCTATAGGTCAAAGCAATGCAAAGACACTACAATGCAAATAACAATAAAGTAAATATGCATTTTTTAATCATTTTTATCATGCAAATAAAGCCATGAAATGCAATGCGATGCAATGGAAATATGCCCTAGGATACAAGGATGAGCCAACTAAACCAAAGTTGATTTCAGAGTTAAATGAAGCAACCATTCATTTGACATAAAGTGCAAGGTTAATCAGAGAGGCATAAAAAAACACTAGAGTTAATTAAAAATACATTGAGATCACAGTGTCAATATCATGAGAACAAATATGCCATAAAAAAGTACGTCAAACAAGCGTTAAAATGAAATTGAAATCAACTTAATCAAAGCTACGAGGCTCAAGATATGCAAGATCAAAGATAAGGGCATAAATGAAAGAAAACATGAAAAGATACCTACAAACAGGTCCTCGGAGGGACTAAAATGTAAATAAGTGAAATAATGGGACCTTCCCTATAAAATGTCCACTGTGCACGCACGGTGCACGTGACAGGGACCTGCTTGCAATTTGGAGAAGACGGTGGGCTCCTCTGCAATTTGCCCAGGAAGCACGTGCCAAACACGCGCTGTCCCAAGTTCGGAGTTAGTTCGGTCGCTATAGAGGCTCGACATAGCTTCGGCTAGGCTCGGAATTAGGCTTGGGCTCGCTGCTGGCTCGGAGAAGGCGCGGAGCATCCAAGCCTGGAGGCTCGGTGGCTGAGGCTCGGCGAAGCCTCTGGCGTCGCCACGTGGCTGAATGTCGGCCCTTGGATCGTGATGATCCAAGGGTTACTGGTGAAAGCGCCCCTGGGCGACGTGGCTGCACAATGGCCGTTGGATCGAGACGATCCAACGGTTGTTGAATAGGGTGACGTGGACTCTTCTGGATCGTTGGATGATCACCGGGGGTGGACCATCCAACGGTGGCTGTGCTTTCTTCCCACCTTCGCCTGGCGGTGCTTCTGGAGCTCCGGCGAGGGAGCTCCTCCTCCGCCGCTCCATTCTGGGCCCGGTGAACCTCCTCGAGCTCACGGAGAGATCGTCGATGAAGCTCGAAACTCGGGGAAGGTCCAGGAGCTGCTGGTGTCGATCATCGGAGCTCGGAGTTTGCAGACGGCTGTGACGAAGTATGCCCAGGCGAGGCTCCGGCCATTGACGTATAGGACACCTGCAGGGTTAGTACACATAGCCGAAGCGTAGAGGTGTGTGCGTGAGGTGAAGTGAGAGCTCAGGTGGGCGAAGGAAGCGAGGAGCTTGGAGCTCCGCCGCCGCGAGGGCGGAGGAGATGGGTCGGAAGTGAACTAAGGTTGCGGAAGAAGGGGAGGATGATCGGAAGGATGCGCGAAAAAGGGGGAACGAAGGCGAAGCTAAGGGAGTGGTCATCGGAGGGTGAAAACGGCCGGAGAGGCCTGATTAAATCAACGAAATTAAAAAAAAAATCAAAGGAGGAAGAGGGAGCTTACCTGGTCGGAGGCGGAGCGGAGTGGCCTGTGCTTGAGCTCCGAGAGGAGCTCAGGGTCTTCGCAACATGCTGGGCGGCCTTCCCAGCGAGCTCGGGCGGGCCTGGGGCACCGCAGCTCCGCCTTGAGTGGCGGAGGGTCTCACCGGGGGATGGGTCGTCTTCGCTCGATCCTCTCGCCTCCCCCTGTCACAGGGAGGCGGAGGAGGGCTGGGCCCCTCCCTGCGTAAAGATGGACAACCTGATCGGAGGAGGGAGGCGGCGTATTTAAAGAAGGGCGTCAGAGATGCAGGTGGTGATCGTAGTGGGTTTCGAGGGGATTATGGGGCGATAGGGAGGACGACTGGGTTAGTGGACTGGTGCGCGAGGGAGATGGAAGATGGGGGAACGTCGTGGGGTAGTTGGCGAGTGGAGGTAGTGGCTGGTGAGGGCGAGAAAATAGAAAGGGGGAGTGGTCTTCGAGCAGGATCGTGGGAGAGAGAGGTGGAGGCTGGAGGTTGACGACGAAGCTCCGCCGTTGGATCTGGAGATCCAACGGTGGAGAAGTGGGCACGGAATGACGGATGAGATCAGATCTGAAGCGAAGTGATCGGTGGGTCATGAAGCTGCCACATGTCGTGGAGAGGCAGCGGCGCGAACGAACGGTTTGGATGAGGAGTGGGGAGTGATCGAACGGCAGAGAAATATAAGTGAAGCGATCGACCGAGATAGAGGGACGGGGGCGCGATCGGACGGCATCAGTCGCGCCACATGGCAAGTTCTGGTGCAAGCGCTTAAGTGCGGTGCGGATTAAGGGCAAGGATGATCGGACGGTTAAGGACAATGGTGCATGTGGAGAAGACTGAGCCGTTGGATCAAGAGGAGGATCCAACGGCTGAGGATGCAGGCGGCTGAAACAAGGAGGGCGGGGCCACGTGGCGCACCCAGCTTGGGCCACGTGGCCCAATCAGATTATTGCAAACTTCAAGTTGAAATATGAAGGTCAAGATGGCCGAATTTGAGAAAACTCAAAACATGAAAGTTGTAGATCTTGATGAGATATACAATTTTCATGTTGGCCAAAACTGGAGATGAAGTCAAACAAATGCCCGAAATATTTTTGAGGGTATTTTTAAGTCTAAAAATACCACGAATTTTGTTTTGCCATTTTTTTGTGATTTTTAATTTATTTAGGATTCTGTTAATTACAGGACATTAACTGGGTTTTATTGACAAAACTTTAAGCAAGGGGGTTAATTATAGGAAATAAAGATGATGAAACTGAGGTTCATCACCTATACTTAGGGATATGTTACCCTAAGTATAGGGGAGGTAGACTATGTCCATTCTACTCCTCGGTTTTCCCTTTGTGTACAATCTTCTATACTTAGGATTACTTGATCCTATGTATAGAGGGATCACCGACACCTATTGTTTTTATTCTTTTATTCGTCGTTGTAGTATACTATTCTTTTCACTTTTCTATACACAACACGAGTTATGTCTTTCTTTTCAGCTCTTTGATCACTATGAGGACATAGTTCGAGCTAAGTATAGGGGGGTGTCGCATATATGGTATATATACTTTAGCCATAACTCGTACTTTCATATTTCTTTAATATGGCTAAAACACTGTGTAAATACTCAAAAAAAATCTTTAAAAAACTTGTAAAAAATGAAAATGAATTAAAAAAAAAACCAACTCTGTATATACTTGTATAAATTACTCTAGTTGTAATTTTTTGCATCTCATTCTTGTGAAATAATCAACTCACTCTTGTGTAAATATGTATCTTTTCCCTTATTAAAAAAAATGTATATACTTGTATATATTACTAACTATTTGCATTAAAAAATTTTTTTGCATGTGCATCATCATTTTTCAAAAATCCATAAAAATTTCAAAATTTTGAAAACTGTTTCACAAAAAGATTTTGTTTCCTTTTCTTTGCATGGACATACTTTCTTGCATTTGCATTTGCATGAGTATTTTTCAGAATTATTTTGACATTTTGACTAAGTCTGGAATAAATTTGAAGAATGGAGCTTAGTTGGACCTTAATGCACTTAATTTCAGAGGAACCTTATAAGATTTGGAGTTAAGACTTTTCAGGTCCTAGTGACTTAATTCTTTGAGTCCATAAGACTATGTTCACTTGTCATCTTGATGAGTCTAAGTAGAATATTTAACAACACACACATGATTCTTTCAGACCGTAGCTTACCTTGGACAACGTGCTTTACACGTAGCTCTTCATGGATGAGGTAGTGAGGGAGCAGAATCTTTTGACTTGGGGTAGCATACGAGGGTAGTACATCTAGGCGGAACCTCTCGTCCTCCTCTAGGGAGGGAAGTGTATCTCAACCTAGTCTGGTGATGTTGAGGTCTAAAAACAGGAGCTGTGGGGTTGCAATAATACTTCAAAAGAGGGATAGTCTACTGGCTCAAGAAGAAAAACTTCTTATGTACATGCTGCACCTTGTATATATTGTCAAAAAAAAGAAAAAAAATGCAAATCTCCAAAAGTGGACAGGCCTGATAGAAAAATACAATTACCTGTCGGAGTGTATATACAAGTGAAAAAAAAGAATAAGAGCTTCAAAGTCAAATATTTGTGAGCTTGCAGCGGGTGACATGGCTACACTGGTCATGCATCCAAGGATAGGTAATTACACTGGTTACCGTCCATTCTCTTCTCCACCCCCTCTTCTTGAGCTGGTTGTACTTGAACTTAGAAGGGAATATCCCCGCTCCTCGAGGAAAGAGTTGCCAGACCGGAGGATTAGAGTTACCTTGTTGAGAGAGGCTGTGTCTTTGTTACTTCTGAGATGAGGAGCTATATTTCACTTACACGTACAAGAAAAGATTCATAGTCACAAGAATTTGTGTATGTAGACTTGTTCTGATCTGACTGTTGAGGAGACCTGAATTGGAGTCTTGTGGAACTTAGAGGCTATTAGGTTTTAAATCCATTTCCCATTAAGGTTCCGACACACTAATAATCCAAAGGTCCGGCAGAGTTCTAGACTACATCTTTATGAAGATAAGTTTAAAAGTCAACATTGTTCTAACTTCTTTCCTTTTTCTTTTCTTTATTTTCATTTTCACTTATTTTCCAAATAAGTGTTTGCTAAGGGACTAGCAAAGGTAAAGTATAGGGGAATGATGAATCCACGATTCATCACCTTTATTCTTTTATTTTAGCCTCTTTTCCTTAGTCAAATACCTGTAATTACCATTAATTCCATAAAATTACCATTTTGCATGCATTTGCTAAAATTGCATTTTTAACACTTTTTGTACATAAATAAAAGAATAAAGAAGAAAATAAAAAGAAAAGGATGTGTTTATGCAATAAATACAGACTGACCCAAACCCTGAGAGAAGGTCAAGACTTGACATGATCGATCAGGAATAAAGTAGGTGGAGATAGAGTCTTCTGTTAGAAAAATCAAAATTATTTTGTAAATATTTTCCTGTATATTTGTATAAAAATTACACTATTTTATTTACACATAATTTGACCTCAAACCAATTATTTTTGTAAACAAAAGTTGTAAATAAAAATGTGTTGTAAATAATATAAATATTTGTAAAATAAAATATTGTATATATTGCAAATAATTACATTCAGAAAAAGCCGCAAAGCGATAATTGAAACATCAATTCCGGCTCCATACGAGCTCAAATCGAACCAAACTGACTTCCATTATATTATAAATTAAATTATCTTTCAAATGGTTATGGTTTCATATTTTTTGGAGTTACGGTTAAAAATTCAGTTTTTTGGAGTGTATTGTGTAGTTTATCCATATACTTATTGTATATATTTTATTCATATTTATTTTTATACATAATGTATATAATTGTAAATATTGATTTCATCAAAAATAAAATAAAAAAATTTAAAAAATTAAAAAATCTTTTATAAAAATTATTTCCTTATTTGTACCTATGTATATTGTATTATATGTGCATAATATATGTATACAATTAACTTCCTTTTATAAAATCCACTAAAAAAATTAATTATCTAACTTTAATTAATTAATTTAATGTAATTACGAATTTTATATTTATATTTAATTATTTAATTCATTTATTTGGTTTTATAACTTACCTTTTATATAAGATTTGATTTTATTCCTTTAATGGCCACCATTAAGGTGGCTAATTCATTTTTGGTATTTACTTTATTTATTTAATTAATTTAATTCCAAATTTCGAAATTAATTAATTAATTATTTTATTTATTTAATTATTTTATTTAATTAGCCAATAATCACCTTCCTTTTTGTAGATACTTTCTTTTTTTGTTTTTCTTCTCTTTTTAATGGATTCCTCCTCCCTCATTCACACTTGATCAATCTTTGGAGAGAGGAGCCTGATCTCCGAGAGCTACTCGTTGCAGAAGGGTGCCCAGCCTCTAATCCAATCGGTGACAGCGATTTGAGCTTCGTCGAGGCTATCATGGCGTGCCCGATCTCAAGGTGAGATCCGAATTTTATTTCATGTCATTTCTCGTAGGTAATCGCAGGCTTAGTTTTTTAATCTTATTTTATTAGCTCTTAGATCTTTAAAAATCCCACAAATTTTCACCACCTATTTTCACGCCCGAAATCGATTTTTCATTTCATCTCGTGATCTCGACATTTCTTTTTCTACCTCACGCAACCACACACCTCCGGCCACGCACGGTGGTCGGAGTCTTCGGATCTATCCCCCATATCTCGCCAAGATCCATCCCTGATCATCCTCCCTTTTGTGTACATAAATAAAGTATAAATAATAAAAAAATTGTTTATCTCTAACCTTTGTTGTTGCAGGATCATATAAAAAAATTTAAAAAAATAAAAAATTTCTTTTCTCCTCTATTTACGTATGCTGTTTTTAAAAAAAATAAACAAAAAAATATACATTTTTTCTCTAATAATTTCCTGCAGGTTACAAAATAATAAAAACAAAAAAATAAAACAGGTCGCCTGCGGCCCGCACCGCCGGCCCTCTCCTGTCCACCACCGCGCCACTGCACAGGGCCCGCCTCTACAGCCCGCGCTGGGCGACCGCCCAAATCCGCGGTCCCGCCTCTGTTGGACGAAGGTCCGCCCGTGCCCGCTCCAAACACACCCCTTCCCTTCATCGAGACCTGCGCACGCCTCCTGCGGCCCGCTTAGGCCCCCGCGCGCCACCCGCGCCACCGCACGCAGCGCCATACGCGTGCCTCCCCCTGCCTCCTGCAACCCGGATCTCGTAGTCCTCCAGTGGCGCCCCGCGTGACCCCGCGCCTCCATCTGAAGCCCCGCGCCAGCCGCCCTCCACCTCCGCGCCTCCGCGTGGAGGACTCACCTGCGGCCCCAGCGCGGCTCTTCCGTCTCCCCTTCACAACAGCCTTCGAGCGGCGTGCCTACCCCCGCAGTGCCACAGCGTCGCGCGTTCATCCGCGCCCTCTAGAGCCGTCGCCGTGCGCGCTGCACCCCACTCCGACCAGCGGTGACCCCCTTCGTTCCCGCTCGCGAAGCCCAGCGGTGGCGGTGCCGTCCCGCACCCCCGCGTTCTCCTCCACGCACAGCCGTGAGCGCGCCCCCGTGCCACCTCCTGCTCCAACAACGCGGCAGTCCGGCCCCGCCATCGACGTCCCTGCGCAACCTGCATCAACCCTCCTCAGCGGCGGCGGCGGTGGGTACCTCTCCTCTCTTTGCTGTGAAGAACGAAGGATTCCAAAGAAGCCCTAGGGTTACCAATAAAAAAGGGTTTTGAGAAATTTACAAGATCAGCCTAAAAAATCCGAACATTACAAAGACACCCCTGCTCCAGAAAGTCATGTGCTTGGCACATGTTTAATGGGTAAATTGCAAGTATTTCCTCTTGTTTTATCTCTGTTACTTGTTTCATGCAAAAACTTCCAATAATTGCAATTTGGACCTTGCATTTCAGACTTGAATTTTACATGCTCTATTTAATGGAACAAATGTTTTTATTGGTCTAAAAATCTTCAAAAATTTTGTTTAGACTCCTGCTATGGTCTTTTTCATTGTATAAAATTTTCATCATTTTGCATTGCCATTTGCTATATTTAAAAATTCAAAAATAGTGTATTTTTCTCTGCCCGAAATTACAAAATTCATAAAATATAGAAAAATTGCCTAAAAATACCAAAAAATTTTCTGTAGGTGTGTCTTCGTTTGCTTTAATTTTTGATCAATTTTTGTGAAATTTTCTTTTATAAAACTCCAAAAAATTGCAAAATATGAAAAATCTTACAAAATATGTAGAAAATTATAGAAAAATCCAAAAACTCTGATCTTGGTCTCTATTTGTAGATATTTCTTTGCAGTTTCTATTAAAATAATCTCCATGAATTTTGAGCATTTAAAGAATTTTTAAATTGAAAAATACTCCTGACTGTGAATAGTTTGCTTTATTTTCTACTGTTTCATTTTTAGAAAATCACAAAAATATCAGCAAAATCCGAAAAAATTGCCAAAAATATTTTAAAGTATATAAAACACAAAAACATTTTCTTTTTATTTTTCTGACCATTTTTAACCTTCCTGAAAAATAAAAAAAATAGTGTGGTGTGTGTGTGTTTTTATTCCTTTGTTCCTTTTAAAAAAAATAAAAAAAATTAAAAATTCAAAAACCACTAAAAAAATATCTTTGAAACTTGACTATAGAGTTTTTCAAACGTGCTCCTTGTTTTCGACCCACCAGGTAAAAAGAATAGCGAAAGCCGCTTACATTGTTTTTATTGATTGATCTTATCTTAAGTGGTTTATTTATTTTTCTTGTTGACCGATTCGCACGGTTGAGAACGACGACACTTTGACATATTATTTTCCCTCTCTCGACCGTACGAATTTTCGTGTCATCACTATACATTCATTTACTCATCTGAATGGTCATATACCTTCGCCAATGATCACTCATTCACGTGTATCTTCCCTCGTTCTCAATCCATTTCTCCATCGCTGTGATCAATCGACTCCATTGTCGTCTTCTGCATGAAGAGGGCACTCATTAAGGCTCAGTCTTCCACCTTCGAGTAGCCCGCCATTCCGTTCACTTTAGCCTTTAAAATATCCGCAAGTGATTGCTTTGTCTTTACTAATCATGCAGGACTTCCAAAGGCTTCAATGGTCAGAGATGGAAACATAGCTTTGATCTCCATATTTCTCTCAAGTGACGCTTCATCGATAGAGCTCTCCAGGCATCGACGTGCCTTCTCTGAGCAACGATCATCATCGATGATACTCAACGAAGGTTCTGGGATCTTCATAGAGCAATAAGAAGCATAACAAAGCCTTTCAACTTTCATTAGAGAACAACCATGTCTTTGCCGCGCACGGAGGAGTCCAAGAACAACCGAGAAGTAGATACAATTGATCTTCCAGATTTGGGCGAGATCCAATGGTCCCAGATCAGCCATGTAGCTATTTGAAGCAACGGTTCAGACCTCAGGCTCGTATGTCGAGCTTGATTCCTAGCCACCAGCGAAGAGCCAGGAGCTGATGCGTGGCCCGAGCCTCCTCGACAGAGCCTAGTACATCACGTGTTCTACGCATGCGGAAGGGATAATTGCAGCGAAGGTCCTCTAAATTCTTGATATTATAGATAAGTCCTTCCTGTGTATTATCTGCATGTTATCCCTTACGGGCTTCTTTTATTTACATTTCAGTCCCTATCTGTCCTGTTATGTAATTAAACTTGGACATTTTCTTGCAAAATGACCCATGGATTCATTGGTGAATAACTTTTTATCCTAAAGCCCAGTGATTTTGATCTCATTTTAAAGCTTGTTGTATACTCTATCTTTTGTGATTTTTCGTGGACAAATTTGGTTTACAAATCATGCCTTAATCATCCCTTGATTAAAGTTCTTGTTTACATCTTTTAAAAAATTCATTGAACTTGCACTCTGATTGATTAATTGATCATGTCAACTCCTTCAATATTTAATTATCTATTGTTAAATTAAATCTAGTCATTATTAGGTCATTACATCATTTACTTTCTGGCAAAAACCATTAGATCATTTAAATGAGTTTTGTTAACTCATGTTGGACTAAGTTTTGAAACTAATCTCATATATTGCCTAGTCAATATTATAAGCAATTAATTCATGGTATTTTCACGAGTTAACCAAGTTATTTATAGAGTTCTTTTAAGTGTGGTTGTTGTATTCATGTTGTTTGTGCTTCCTTGTTGGCATATAATATAGTTGCATAAAAAGTGTTTTAAAAGAAATCTATCATGTTATGTTTTGTGTATCTGCTCAATATAATTAATCTCCAAATTACTATCTAAAATATTTGATCTTTAATTTTAATCAATAAATTGCTCGCATCCTTGTGTCTGACCTGGACTTCCTAGGTTATAAATTAAAGCCAAGAACCTTATCATTGAGATTCATCTTGGTTCTGTATGAAAAGCTAAGTGTTTGTGCTACAACGGATCGAAATTAATACATATCTTTAGCGCTTCATCAATTCCTTTTCTGTCTTCTCTCTCTGATTTTGACCACACAAGGAAAGCAAAGAATTGATCAAATTGTTAGGCCTTCTGCATGAATTTTACTCAATACAAGTGAAACCTATAAAAATTAAAAAATGTTACTATTAAGAAAACCTTGACCTAATTAAAATCAATTAGTTGGACTTACATTGCTTTGGGTCCACAACACCCTCATTGTATTGAGGCACCTTCCAAACATAGTGAGGTGTGATCCTTAAGGAATAGAGCCCATATCCCAACCTAGCTACTGCCTTGTTTATCACATGAATGCACGAAGTATTGGCACTTCTATCGTATGTAGACGAGTAGGGCATAGTCTGCTTGCAGACTTGGTCTGAAGTATCAGGCAAATGCCATTCCACATGGGAGTTTCTATCTCATCATCACGTGTCCAAGTTGGTCCTGGTCTTCTTGTGGACTTGGTCTGAAGTATTGGTTTCTCCTATCAGCTTCTCCCTCTACTTCTTTTGCTGAGTAGTCATATAGATTCGATAACAAGGACCTTTAAAAGGTACATGCTACTGGTTACAAAGGAAGTGGGAAGTACGAGATACTTATCCATTAGTACTCACTCGCCTATAGGATTAGCTGTTAAGGATTTATTAGCAAGATTTCTTGATACAACTAATAAAATTGGAAAGATAATTGCCGAACTCTTATAGCTCATTGTATTGTGTTAGTGAATCAATCCTTATTTTTGTGGTTTG
Source organism: Ottelia alismoides (assembly GCA_037367405.1). Lineage (NCBI taxonomy): Eukaryota > Viridiplantae > Streptophyta > Magnoliopsida > Alismatales > Hydrocharitaceae > Ottelia > Ottelia alismoides. The sequence goes on along the minus strand of JAZKJV010011182.1, from coordinate 88,566 downwards.
ATTGTTTGCACCTTTATGCATTGTATCACTTCTTTTTACCCTGCTCATTTCTGAGCCTTCTCTTCTCATACCCTCTTGAATTCTTCATTTCCTTCATATGATCCATCATCTACTTCTTTTTCTCTCCCAATATGTCACATCTTGGATGGTTTTGTTCGAACCTTGCGAACACCTACATCAATTCCTAGATGTCGACATCTCCAATAATTTGGGGCGATTCTAGAGAGCACGGTTCAGACCGTGCGATCCATTTTCAAGACTAAATGCTTCCTTCATAAATAAACCAGGATAATTCTTGTCCTAAATTCACTCCTTTCTAGATGGGGATTGAATTTACCCCATATTCATTTCCATCCCTAGTAAAGTTCACAATCGACCTTGATTCTGAACTCTTTTCCACATCTATTGCCTATTTCAAGACTGATCATGGTGTATTTCCCATTGTAGACCAAGAGCCGATATGGAGATTTGTTCCTCTAACAGTGATCCTAAGATGGCTCCACAAATATGAGACAAATGACCAACTGATGAATCTACATTTCATCATCTTTATTCTATCATTTTGGCCTTAAAACCCTAGTAAATGCGTGTAAATAGTGTTAAATCATGCATTTTATCATCCATGCATTTGTGTACAAAATGCATTTAAAATACAATTTTTAAAGTCAAAATTATAGAATAAAGAAAAGAAAAGAAAAAGAATAAAATATTGTAAATATTTTATGATCCGAAACCCCGAGACCTAGGCATCTCGATGACTAGGTCGGCAAGGAATAAAGTAGGGGAGATAAGGGCCAAAATTCAATAAAAATACCTTTCATTTCATTCATTCTTTATTCATTTTGGGACCTATTTTTGGTTCTACTTTTTATACCTCGAATAAAGAAACTTTGTACATGAAAGTTGTAGATAATTAAATAAATAAAAATACAAAATTGATTTCACTCAAAATTAATAAACAGATAAAAAGTTATGGTCTGAATAAAATTCCAGTTGCCCAACTTCCTAGACCTATATCTCCCTAATGTTTAACCCACGAAAATCGGTGATCTTGAGTTCCACATGAGGCGGGAACTCAGTCGCTGAATCGACTACGCGAAATCCGGATTAAAACAACAATTAACCCACGGCAATCAAATAAAGAAATGAAGGTGAATGTGTAGTTAAAATTTATTATAACTCTACAACAAGATGTGTATAGGCGCATGTATGTGTAGAGGTCGAACACAGGGAGCATACAGGAAAGATCGGGGCAAAATGCTCAAAATGTGTGTGTGATCAAATGTCTATCTAAGCTATTTTTTGTGGGTTTTTAATTTTTATATTTTTTTATTTAATTTTTAATTTTATCTTTTTGTATTTTGATTTTTTAATCTTTTAATTTTTTTATTTCCTTTTTATATTTTATATATTGTTTTGTTTTTTTAATAATGGAATATATATGTAATATAAGCAAAGAGGTGATAAATTATTTATAAAATAAGGAAAAATGCTCAAAAATTAGGAAATGAAATGTTTTTGGTATTTTATATTTTTCTACTATTTATGTGATTTTCGGGGAATTTTCAGAATTTTTTTGGTATTTTTAAATGTCAAAATACAAGAAAACAGTGAATATCAATGCTGGCCGAAATTAAAATGGGAATGAAAAGTAGCAAACAAAAACAAAATTTTCCCAAATTAATTTTAAATTAAAGATAACAGAATAAAGAAAATTCAGGAAAAGAAAACACAATTTTTTGATTTTTTTATGAATTTTATTTTTGTGAAGGTTTTTAGAGTTTTTTAATTTTTAGGAGTTTTCTTTTATATTTTTTAGTGATTTTTGGACTGGAGTTAAAAGACACTAAAGTATGCAAAATATATTTGTTTGGGATTTTTCTGATGTGTTTTTTTTTATTTTTTATGGACTTTATAATGCAAAAACAGTGTTGAAAATGAGTCTTTTGAACTTTTATAAATATTAAAAAGACTCAAAATTCAAAATAAAAATATTGGCATGAAAGAACAATGCAACAGGAGCTTAAATCTATTTTTGAGATTTTTTTGAATTCTCTAGATGCATGAAATAAATAGGGAAAGCATACAAAAATACAAGGCCTAACAAGGGTATGAATGTAAATAGAGCAAATTTCAAGGGCCAATATGCAAATTTGCCAAAAGTTTACTCTTAATATCAATATCCGATCAAGTGCAAAATAACCACACCCGCAAGGGTCTGGTTGCAAAATCACCAGGTTCTGTCGGCCTACGTGGACTTGAACTGAAATGTAAATAAAGAAAATGTGAGGTCCTTTTTACAAATATTACAAAGATATAACACAACAGATGAATGATTCAGTGCCGAATATTAAATACAAAAAGGTGCCAGGTCAAAAGCACAAAATACCCAAACACTGGCGATCGGGCGGCGGCAAGAGCGTCTGGGATCCAAGCCCGATCGGACGGCCGTGGAGTCCCCTGGATGAACAGGGAAGAACACGGCCCCGACCAAACTTCAATCAATTCTATGGCACTGCTCCGTCCACTATCCTTGCTGCAGAAGTCCTCTAAAGATGCCTGGAAGTGTCCTCGGTCCGCCAACGGAGCCAAAATGGCTCGATGAGCTCCAGTGCTCCGTGGCGGAGTTGAAGAAGGAGCTAGAGTCCATGAACTCACATTTCCAAAACCGACACCTCAAGGGGGTCCCTTAACTCCTGCGACCTGCAAAAACAAGTTAAGAAAGTCGCGTGCAAAATGCCGCGACCTTCTGGAGGGAAAATGGCGGTGATTGGAAAGAAAGGAGCTCGCCGGAGCAAGCTCCGACAAGGTGATGGCGAAGGGTGAACAGAGGGGTATAGATCGAAAGTGAAGGGGGGAATCTAATCCTACAACTACGGAGAATCTAAAAATGTAAGAAAAATGAAGAGAATACGTACCTCGATGGTAGAACACCAGAGATATGGACCTCGACGACCACGACCGGAGATGGGGGTGGAGACACCGATTTACTCCACCAAATGCCTCCGCAAGGAGGCTGGAGAGGACCTGTCACCTCCTCTATCCAGGACCTACAGGAAGGAGAGCTTGGCAAGGGGCAAAATGGGTTCAAAAGTGTAAGGAAAGGTTGGAGGACTTTTTGAAAGAGTGGTCGACGGGGCAACAAGAACGAGGTGTATCAGACGATGCAGCGATCCAAAGATCGAAGCACTCCATGGGCGTGTATCCTCGATGCATGGTGAACAAAAGTCAAGAAGGAAGCAATGCCAAATTGTGAAAGACGCGCTCTCCAAAATTCAGAGAAAACGCCAAAAAACCAATATATGACACAGTGCAGGGGGCGTGTCAGAGAGTGGGCGAGACGGCAAGAAGATCGAGGTGTATCTCGTGAATCAATGATCCAATCCTTGATACAAAGTATGGGCGTGTATGTTGGATATGTGGTGATAAAATGTCAAGAAGGACATAAGGGCAAATTATGCAACATGCGGCCTCGAAAAATGGGAGAAAATGGCTAAAAACGCAACTGACGGGCTGCAGGAGCAAGAACCAGGGAGTTGACAAAAAACACTTGTAAAATCAATTAAAAATAGAAAATCAATTTATTAAATTATGGTTACAAAATAAAAAATGTTTATTAATTAATAAATTATTTTATTATGATTTTTATTTATTTTTATGAGGCTAATAATTACAAGTTGCCATTTATACCCTTTATAGGTACCTATATCTATATATTTTAATCTTTTATTTTTATTTTGGTGTTTTTAATTTCTTTAATTTTGTTTCTTATTTTATAAATTTATAAAATACTTTTATACACATAAATATATTTTTATTTTATTTTATTGATGTATTTTGTATATTTTATAAAATAGAAGTATGTACATAGATGTATATTTATAGGTATAATACCTATGTATTTTATATAGGTATTTTTATTCTATGTTTCTTTTGGGTTTTTCTTCTGATTTTAATGTACATATATATTACAAGTAATATTTACAAAATTATAAGAATATAAAATTACAAAAATAATGAATAAATAATTAATCGAATATTTTAATATGTACAATTATACAATGTGGGTCCAAAACTCAACTTTCAAACCGTAGCTCTGCTTAATGCGAAACCACAGCCATTAAATATTCTATATACAATTGAAGGTGAGTTTGCTGCATTTGGAGTTTTCATTTGTGAGATACGGGTCTGGGAAGTTGGGATTCTGGATTTTTGTTCAGACCATAACTTTTTATCTGTACAGTATTTTTGAATGAAATCAATTTTGTATTTTTCTTTATTTAATTATCTAGAAGTTTCAAGTACAAAGTTTCTTTATTTGATGTATAAAAAGTAGAACCAAAAATAGGTCCCAAAATGAATAAATAATGAATGAAAAAGTATAGGTATTTGACCCTTATCCCCCCCTACTTTATTCTTTGTCGACCTATTCATCAAGATGCCTAGGTCTCGGGATTTTGGGTCATAAAATATTTACAATATTTTATTCTTTTTCTTTTCTTTTCTTTATTCTATAATTTTGGCTTTAAAAACCGCAGTTTATACAATATTTACACACTGATGCATGAATGCTAAAATGCCTAAATTATGCCTATTTACACGTATTTACTAGGGTTTTTAAGGCCAAAATGATAGAATAAAGATGATGAAACATAGATTCATCATCCCCCTATACTTACCTTTGCTAGTCCCTAGCAAACACTTATGCAATAAGTACAGAAAGAAAAACAAAGAAAAGAAAAATAAGAAAGTGGATTAAGTGTAATTATCAAACTTATCTTCACAAAATCAAAGTTTGGAGCTTAAGTCGGACCTTTGGAATTTTAGTGCGGGCGGAACCTTATTGAGAACCGAATTTGAAATCCAACAGTCCCTGAGAATCCCAAAACTCTGCTCAAGTCTCCTCAATAGCCATGTCAGAAATATCTCAATTCATACGCAAACTCTTACGACTATGAATCTGACTCGTACAGTGTAAGTGATGGAGGCTCTCCCCTCAACTAGAATGATAAAGAAACTGACTTCTCCAGTATGACAACCCAATGATTCCCCAATCCAACAACCCCATACTCGAGGAGCGGGGTATTCCCTTCTAAGTTCAAGTGGCAACCAACTCAAGAGGAGGGGGTGAAGAGAAGAATGGACGGTAGCCAGTGTAGCTACCTATCCTGGGATGCAAGACCAGTGTAGTCAAGTCATCCAGCTGCAGGCTCACATATTTGACTTTGGAACTCAAGCTTGCTTATTGACTTTACAACATGTGTACATACTTTTGCAGGCATTTTTTTTGTACAGACCTGACCATTTTTTTTGAAATACTATATACAACAGCATTTACATAGGGAGTTTTTCCTCTTGATCCAGTAGACTATCCCTCTTTTGAAGCTTTATTGCAACCCACACTCTCCTATCTTTAGGCTTCCTTATCACTGGACGGGTTGGGGTGCACTTCCCTCCCTAGAGGAGGACAAGTGTTTCCACTTGTGTGCGTCTCATACCGGCAAATCCAATCCCCTTACCACTCCAACTGAGTTGAGCCATGTGAAAGGTGCAGGTGTCCAAGTTAGGTCATTATCAACAAGAGTCGTGTGTGTGTTCCGAAATACTCTACATAGGCAGTCATGAATCCATTGAACCAAGTCTCGTGATCCTCAAAGAATTAAGTCAACTAGACCTGAAGTACCTCAAACCCAGTTCCTACAAGGTTCCTGTTATTAGAGATTTTAAGGTCCAATCAAGCTCCAATCTTCGGATTTTATTTAGACTTGTTCAACTATCAAACTCAATCCGAAAAATGCTCATGCTATGCAAATGATATGCAGAATGCAGAAAATATTTTTTTGATGCAATTTTCAAGATTTTGAACTTTTTATGGATTTTTGAAAAGATGATGATGATGCATAAGCATTTTTTTCAAAAAGATTTTTCAAATATTTTTGGATTTTAATTTTTGCAAATGTTTTTGGGATTTTTGAAAACAAAAAGTTTTTGGCTAAAAGCTAGGTTAAAATATTTACACGGGAGTGCTTCTTATATATACAAGAAGTGGATTTTAAGAATTTACAAGGGTAAGTGATCACTTTTATACATCTATACATATAATGGATTTTAGTGAGATGTATGTATTCCTCAAACTTATTTGACACGGGTTTTTTTTTTCAAACAATTTTTGAAAACTATAGTTCAAAATAATTTTTGCAAACAATTTTACAAACATGTACACACATTTGAAAATCATTTTGCAAAGGTTTTCTAAACAGTATAGATAGGTTTTTCAAAATATTTTTGCAACCAATTTTCAAACCATTAGCAAATCATTTTTCAAACATTTTATTTCACACAAAGAAAATAAAATTTTACAAACCACACATTTTTACAAAGGTTGAATATATGTAACAAAACATTTTCAAAATAGTTTTCAATAAATGTTCACAAAGATTTTCAAACTATTTTTCAAACATTTTGCAAAAAGCATTTTCACCTGATTTATTAATCAATATATACAAAAAGAATGTGAGGAATGGTAGCATCTTTTATTAAGGTTTTTAATGAATTTTAAAGAATTATTAGCCATATTATTAGGAAAATACGAAAATACGAGTTAAAGCTAAAGTATATACGTAGTATATTCGACCCCCCTATACTTAGTTTGAGCTATGTCCTCATAGATCAGAGAGAAAAGAGAAGACATAACTCGTACTGAGTATAGGAAAATCTAAAGAATGAACGAATGAACGAATGAATCAAAAGAATGAGAAGTTGACCGTCCCCCCTATACTTAGGATAAAATAATCCTAAGTATAGCAGACTGTACACAAAGCAGGGAGGGTCAAGGGTGGGAATGAACAGATCGTACTCAGATTGTCTCCCCCTATACTTAGGGTAAGATATCCCTAAGTATAGACAAGAAGAGGATACAATGGAGAGGATCAAAGAATAGAGAAACTCGGGGTGCACACCCCCCTATACTTAGGACAAAGTACGTCCTAAGTATAGAAGACTGTCTACAAGGGCAGCACCTTTTTGATGGAAGAAGATAGAAAATGAAAAGAAGAAAAGAAGAAAAGAAGAAAAGATGAGTGATCGTGAGGATATACACACCACTCCCCCTATACTTAGGGTAAAAGAAGCCTTAAGTATAGGCAACAATAGGAGTGATGAAACGGAACGATGAATGAACACTCGGCTCGTCCACCCCCTATACTTAGAATAAAGTACATCTTAAGCAAGGCAAACACGAGAATGGGTGGACGAGCAATATGGGAGAGGGACGAAGATGAACAGAAGAGGATATAAAACGGAGGTGGATATACACAGGATCAAGAAGGTTGAAAGCGAACCTTCTTGTGGGACCGATGAGGAATAGATCTGGTATGGTGCAGGTCGATATCAGGGTCCACAGTGGACGGAAGCCGATCAGGGTCGACAGAATGAAGATCCTCAGGGGCCCTATGGTGTGAAGGCACAGACGGGTGAGTGGAAGAAGTGTGGCTAGGTCTGGCCTTGGGGGTCTCACTGATGTCGAAGTGAAAAGGGACGAGCTCATCATCATCAGAAGTAGTGTACTCAGAGTCGTCCTGTGAGGTGTCGTCCAGGTCAAAACCAAAAGACATGAACTCATCAGTGGAAGTAATCGAACTCTGTTCGTCCTCTATAATCTCAACCGGATCATCTTTCTCATCAAAAGGCCCGAATTCCCGAATAAAGGCATTCAAATCAAATTCGGCCTTTGATTCATCTGAATCTAAGTGAACAGGAACGGACCCATCAGTGAAAGTTGTCGAAACATGTCCATTCTGTCTAGTCTCTACATCTGCCCTCCGCTCAATGGTGTCAATCGTGTAAATCCCGCAGATGTCTTCAACACATCGCCAAGTCCCAGAAGAAGGAACGTCGAGGTCCATGCTTTCCGAGTGTTCATCAACAGAGAGGAATTCTCAGGTCTCAGTGGAATCCAATAAGCAGCGACAATCTCCGATAGTATCATCAAGGTCATGGTCCTCGAGGTCAGCCAGAACAGGAGTAGTCGCATCAGGTGCAGGTCTCTGGTCGGCAGTGGGTGCGGTGATCAACACTTAGCTCTCGTCAATAGGACTAAAGCGAATCTCTCCTGATCCATAATCAATAACGACCCTCGCAGAGGCGAGGAATGGTCATTTCAGGATGATTGGAGAGTGCTCGCCTGTGGAGGTCTCCATGGGCAATACGATAAAGTCAATGTGATAGCTCGTGCCTTGAATCGAGATGATGGTGTTTTTTAGGATACCCTTCGACCTCTTTATTGATCCATCAACAAACTGTACGATCATCCTTGTTTTCTTGAGAGGCCCTAAGTGGAGAGACTGTACCAGCGAGAAGGGTAATATGCTAATCGAAGCACCGCCGTCTAGGAGAGTGTGATCACAAGTGAAGTCAGAAATGGTGCAACTAATGTAATGTGTGGCAGTGTTCCTCTTCCTAGGAATGGGACGGTGTGTGATGGCGTGGGCAGTGGCCATGGTCAAAATATGACGCTCAGATCTGCTCCTCCGCTTTCTTTTCTTTGGAAGAGGAGCAGATAAATCGGTCATGGCCTCCTGAAGTGGGGCACGGATGATCTCATGTATGGTGGCCACCACTTCAGGTTCAGTCAATATTTTTTGAATTTTTGGACCTCCTCCATACAAGGGAGGAAGTCAGAATCAGCATATACACGAGGCATGCCAAGAGCAGTCTGTACAGCGGCATCCTTGGGGTCAAAGGTGGGACAAGGTGTGAAAGGCTGTGTGGTCAAATGATTGGGCAATTGGCCCCTCTCCTCACCACGTGGCTCGATCGTGCGACTCCCAAAATCTTTTTGTGCTTTTATGTTTTTCTTATTTTTTGTGTTTTGGGCGATTGCAAGCTCTCATGACGGTCCTCAAATGAATCCGAATCCTCAAAGAATGGAGTGTCATTCTGGTTCTTATTTAAGCTAGCTATATCACTCATCCTCGAGTTTATATGCTCCATCATCTGATTCAAGGTCTCAAGTGTGGATATCATGAAAGGTGACTCCAAAATCTCAGGATTGGGTGTGTCGAATGTGGGTGGTGGGTGTGGACAAAAATCACATTCCAGATCCAGACACTCAAGGAAGAGCGGGTTGTCGAAATGCGAGGGTGATGGTGGTGGAAATGATTGGTGAAAGTCAAGGTCCGAATCCTGAAATAGTGGGTTGGTCGAATATGTACAAAAATCAGGAGCAAAGTCCTCCTGGAAAAAAGGAGGTGGACCGGCTGGAGCGAGCGAGGGATCCGCAAAATCCGGATAAAATATGCTACAGTCAGCCATCTCAAAACAAAAGGAAACAATCAGGAGAGCACAACGGTCAAGTCAAGAGAGTGGAGAAGAAGGCGCAAATGCACAGGGATGATCTAGGACACACGCAAAACAATCACGAACAAAAATAAAAAGAATGTAAACCCTCAATTCACCTACTCAACTCGGTAGAGACCGCAAAATACGGTCTTTTTATCTTGTCTGTTTTTAGAGTTAGGTGAGAAGTCAAAATATCGCACAAACACTTAGGGGGCTGAATGGGATTTGGGCACTATCCTTAGTATGTGCACGAGCAAGTAAAAGCGAAGACAATGAGGGAATTACTCGCCCCAAGAGAATTTTTTTTCTTTTGGATCTTTTTTAGGGTCAAGTAATATTAATAGTCCCAATTTTATTAATTATCACTTTTTTAGATTTTTAGTGAGAAATGCACGAGCCTAACGAGGAGTCAATTTTACTTAGCACCTAGGTTGGCAAAATCAGAGGGAGAGTCAGAAAAGCAATGCAAGCGGCAAAAACGATGATGAATGTTAAAGCATAAATGCTCACCTTGCCTCCAACACTCTACATGCAAGGATGCTCAGTAGAATTGAAACCTATTCTATATGCAAATGCAAAGCCGATGAAATCGCCCTAAGTTCAGAAATTACTATTAGCGGGAAGCACCACAAGTCGGTCACCGATCTTCAATCGAAGAGTCCGGTCTAGGCTCACCCCTCCTCCTCTCGACAAATCGAGTTCAGGAGCAGCGCTTGGCAGGGTGGGCTCGCGGCGCGGTGGCTCGAAGATGGTGAAACAACTGTTTAAAATTTGACTAAGTCCAAACGCGGCTATAGGCACAGGAAAATGGTGATTAAGGTGTTTGGACCTAGTGCTACGCAAGCAATCCTAAAACTAGGGGCTCAATCACACAAAAGAAATAAAATCGAAAATCGGAAAACAAAAACAAAAATAAAAAGAATGCGAAGAAAACACAAAAAAGCCGCGGTGAGCCCCCAAGTGAACAATCACTTGGAAATTAGGCTCAAGAGTCCAAGTCCCGGGGGTACCTGTATTATTACAAATATAGAGTCTCTCTCTCTCACTTAATTACAAAAATAATTGCAAGAGACTAAAATGCAAGGAATGCTCTTCAAAATTCCCTCCAAGTCCGCCTTGGTGCGAAGCCGAAGCCGCCTCACGTGGGTGCACGAGCGCTCCTAGAAAAGAGTGCCTCCCTCGATCCGCGTACCTCGCACAAAGTCAAACAAGAGGGTGGTTAGACAATTCAACAGATATATATATATATATATATCAAAGATAAATAAAATGAAACAGCAGAAAGAAAAATCGCGGAATATACAATCAATCACAAGCACAAAGCAAAAATCAAACTAAGCGTTGTTGCTCCCCGGCAACGGCGCGATTTGTTTAACCCACGAAAATCGGTGATCTTGAGTTCCACACGAGGCGGGAACTCAGTTGCTGAATCGACCACGCGAAATCTGGATTAAAACAACAATTAACCCACGATAATCAAATAAAGAAATGAAGGTGAATGTGGAGTTAAAAATTATTATAACTCTACAACAGGATGTGTATAGGTGCAAGTATGTGTAGAGGTCGAACACAGGGAGCAGACATGATAGATCGGGGCAAAATGCTCAAAATGTGTGTGTGTGTGATCAAATGTCTATCTAAGCTATTTTTTGTGGGTTTTTAATTTTTATATTTTTTGATTTAATTTTTAATTTTATCTTTTTGTATTTTGATTTTTTAATCTTATGATTTTTTATTTTCTTTTTATTTTTTATATATTTTTTCCTTTTTTAGTAATGGAATATATATGTAGTATAAGAAAAGAGGTGATAAACTATTTATAAAAATAAGGAAAAATGCTCAAAAATTAAGAAATGAAATGTTTTTGGTATTTTTATATTTTTCTACTATTTTTGTGATTTTTGGGGAAATTTCAGGATATTTTTGGTATTTTTAAATGTCAAAATACAAGAAAATAGTGAATATCAATGCTGACCGAAATTAAAATGGGAATGAAAAGTAGCAAACAGCAACAAAATTTTCCAAAATTAATTTTAAATTAAAGATAACAGAATAAAGAAAATTCAGGAAAAGAAAACACATTTTTTTTATTTTTTATGAATTATATATATATATATATATATTTGAAGGTTTTTAGAGTTTTATAATTTTTAGGAGTTTTCTTTTATATTTTTTTGTGATTTTTGGACTGGAGTTAAAAGACACTAAAGTATGCAAAATATATTTGTTTGGGATTTTTTTGATGTGTTTTTATATTTTTATGGATTTTATAATGCAAACAGTGCTGAAAATGAGTATTTCTGAATTTTTATAAAAATTAAAAAGACTTAAAATTCAAAATAAAAATATTCGCGTGATAGAACAATGGAGTAGGAGCTTAAATCTATTTTTGAGATTTTTTGGAATTTTCTAGATGCATGAAATAAATAGGGAAAGCATACAAAAATACAAGGCCTAACAAGGGTATGAATGTAAATAGAGCAAAGTTCAAGGGCCAATATGCAAATTTGCCAAAAAGTTTACTCTTAATATTAATATCCGATCATGTGCAAAATAACCAAACCCGCAAGGGTCTGGTTGCAAAATCACCAGGTTTTGTCGGCCTACGTGGACTTGAACTGAAATGTAAATAAAGAAAATGCGGGATCCTTTTTACAAATATTACAAAGATATAACACAACAGATGAATGATTCAGTGCTGAATATTAAATACAAAAAGTTGTCGGGTCAAAAGCACAAAATTCCCAAACACTGGCGACCGGGCAGCGGTAGGAGTGTTTGGGATCCAAGCCCGAGCGGACGGCCGTGGAGTCCCCTGGATGAACAGGGAAGAACACGGCCCCGACCAAACTTCAATCGATTCTATGGCACTGCTCCGGCCACTATCCTTGCCGCAAGTGTCCTCAAAAGATGCCTGGAAATATCCTCGGTCCGCCAACGGAGCCAAAATGGCTCGACGAGCTCCAGTGCTCCGTGGCGGAGTCGAAGAAGGAGCTGGAGTCCAGGAACCTCACGTTTCCAAAACCGACCTCCCAAGGGGGTCCCTTGACTCCCGCGACCTGCAAAAACAAGTTAAGAAAGTCGCAGGCAAAATGCCGCGACCTTTCGGAGGGAAAAATGGCGGAGAATGGCAAGAAAGGATCTCGCCGGAGCAAGCTCCGATGAGGTGATGGCGAAGGGTGAATAAAGGGGTATAGATCGAAAGTGAAGCGGGGAATCTAATCCTACAGCTACGGAGAATCTAAAAATGCAAAAAAATGAAGAGAAAACGTACCTCGATGGTAGAACACCAGAGATATGGACCTCGACGACTACGACCGGAGATGGGGGTGGAGACACTGATTTACTCCGCCAAATGCCTCCACAAGGAGGCCGGAGAGGACATGTCACCTCCTCTATCAAGGACCTACAGGAAGGAGAGCTTGGCAAGGGGCAAAAGGGTTCAAAAGTGTAAGGGAAGGTTGGATGTCTTTTTGAATGAGTGGTCGACGGGGCTACAAGAACGAGGTGTATCAGACGATGCAACGATCCAAAGATCGAAGCACTCCATGGGCGTGTATCCTCGATGCATGGTGAACAAAAGTCAAGAAGGAAGCAATGCCCAATTGTGAAAGACGCGCTCTCCAAAATTCGGAGAAAACACTAAAAAACCAATATCTGACACAGTGCAGGGGGCGTGTCAGAGAGTGGGCGAGACGACAAGAAGATCGAGGTGTATCTCGCGAATCAATGATCCAATCCTTGATACAAAGTATGGGCGTGTATGTTGGATATGTGGTGATAAAATGTCAAGAAGGACATAAGACCAAATAATGCAACATGTGGCCTTGAAAAATGGGAGAAAATGGCTAAAAACGCATCTGACGGGCTGCGGGAGCAAGAACCAGGGAGTTGACCAGTGGTCAACTTCCACCTGGTTGGTCCACGTGGACCAACCAGGAAAATCCCTGGAAAAAACACTTGTAAAATCAATTAAAAATAACAAATCAATTTATAAAATTATGGTTACAAAATAAAAAATGTTTATTAATTTAAAAATTATTTTATTATGATTTTTATTTATTTTTATGAGGCTAATAATTACAAGTTGCCATTTATACCCTTTATAGGTACCTAAATCTATATATTTTAATCTTTTATTTTTATTTTAGTGTTTTTAATTTCTTTAATTTTGTTTATTATTTTATAAAATTATAAAATACTTTTATACACATAAATATATTTTTATTTTATTTTATTGATGTGTTTTGTATATTTAATAAAATAGAAGTATGTATCATATAGGTATATTTATAGGTATAATACCTATGTATTTTATATAGGTATTTTTATTTTATGTTTCTTTTGGGATTTTCTTCTGATTTTAATGTACATATATATTACAAGTAATATTTACAAAATTATAAGATTATAAAATTACAAAAATAATGAATAAATAATAAATCGAATATTTTAATCTGTACAATTATACAATGTGGGTCCAAAACTCAACTTTCAAACCGTAGCTCTGCCAAATGCGAAACCACCGCCATTAAATAGCTTATTTTATTCTATATACAATTGAAGTGAGTTTTCTGAATTTGGAGTTTTCATTTGTGAGATACGGGTCTGGGAAGTTGGGATTCTGGATTTTTGTTTAGACCATAACTTTTTATCTGTATAGTATTTTTGAATGAAATCAATTTTGTATTTTTCTTTATTTAATTACTACAACTTTCATGTACAAAGTTTCTTTATTTGATGTATAAAAAGTGAAATCAAAAATAGGTCCTAAAATGAATAAATAATGAATGAAAAAGTATAGGTATTTGACCCTTATCACCCCCTACTTTATTCCTTGTCGACCTATTCATCAAGATGCCTAGGTCTCGGGGTTTTGGGTCAGAAAATATTTACAATATTTTATTCTTTTTCTTTTCTTTTTTTTTATTCTATAATTTTGGCTTTAAAAACCGCATTTTATACAATATTTACACAATGATGCATGAATGCTAAAATGACTAAATTAAGCCTATTTACACGTATTTACTAGGGTTTTAAGGCCAAAATGATAGAATAAAGATCATGAAACGTAGATTCATCACCTAATAAAAGATCAAAATGTGCCAAACTCACTTTAATTGTATATAATTTAAAATAATCTATTTAATGGCGGTGGTCTCACATTTTGCGGAGTTATGGTTTGAAAGTTGTGTTTTGGACCTCTATTGTATACTTATACGGATTAAAATATTTTATTTTATTTTTTATTCATTATTTTTATAATTTTATATTTTTATAATTTTGTAAATATTACTTATAATATATTTGTACATTAAAATAGAAATAAAAAAACAAAGAAAACATATAAATAAAATACTTGTATATAATATACATAGGTATAATACCTGTATATATACCTATATAATTCATACTTTTATTTTATTAAGTGTCTAAAACATTTCAGAAAAATAAAATAAAAATATAGTTAAGTGTGTAAAAATATTCTATAAATTTATAAAATAATAGACAAAAATAAATAGATTAAATATACAAAATAAAAATAAATTATTAAAATACATAGATAAAGATACCTATATAGGTTTAAAAGGTAACTTGTATTTTTATACCCCTAAAAATGATTAAAAATTACCATAAAATACTTTATAAAATAATAAACATTTTTTATTTAATAATCAAAAATTAATAAATTCATTTTCTATTTTTAAATGATTTTACAAATGATTTCTCCAGGGTTTTTCCTGGTTGGTCCACGTGGACCAACCAGGAGGGTCCGAGAGTTGACCACGAGTCAACTCTCTGACCCGCCCCCTGTGGCTCTGTCAGATGTGGCTTTTTCTTGGTTTTTGCCCTTTTCTGTAGGCCACGTCTTACATCTTTTCATGATCGACTCTTCAAGACTTTTCTCCCCTACCATAGAGCTTACACGCCCAAGGACTTCCTAGGGGAATGGATCATGGATTCAAGAGATCTCCATCATTTTTTACGCCGCCTTCACCATACTTTCAAAAAGACCCTGTCACTTCCATTGCTCTTTGAACCCGTTTTTGACCCGTTTGAATCCTCCTCGACCTTGCTCCGGATGGTTGGTGGTGACAGCCCAACCTCCAGTTGCTTGGGGAGGCCTCTGACGAGACGAAGGCGCCGTTCCATCACCTCCGGCGGGTTACCACCATTGAGGTCCCATCTCAGGCGCTTCTACCTTTGAGGTCTATTTTATTCCCATTTTCTTGCATTTATTTCCTCTGTTATAGTGTTATGATCCAATCTCGCATCTTTTGCCTTGATTTTGCCCAATCGACCACCCGCTACCTCCCCTCGCTGGAGCAAGCTCCGGCGAACTCCATTTCCGCACCCACTCCATCAAATCACCCGCATATCCCCTGGGGACCCTCTACTATCGAGGCTTGTGATTCTTTTGCAGGTCCCAGGGCCGAAGGACCCCATCTGGGGTCATTTTTTGTGGAAGTTGAAGCTACCTGGAGCAGCCCCGTTATCCCACGTCACGGCGGCCTGCCGACGATTCCCACACCATTCTGAAGCTGCCAAATGCTTGACGGTTTACCCTGGAAGCTTCCAGGCCCTTTTTGAAGCTCCAACGGCTGACGGAGGCGGGCGTTCTTTGTGGGGGAAGCTCGCTCCGGCAAGGGATCCTACCTGTTCTTCCAGCATTGCCCGCCGCCGTCCGATCGACCAGAAGCTCCAGATCTCACGGTGTCCGTTGGATCTGCTCGCGCCCAGGTCGTCCATCGTTCGAAGATCATCTAATCCTGGCCATGCAGCAGAAGGGGTATCGTGCAGGTTAAGTGAAGTGCGCCCCGCCGTCCGATCGGCTGGTGAGGGAATTTTGCAAAAAAATCCTCACCTTTTTCTGTAATATGTTATTAGTATAAAAGCTTTCCTTGGCCGTACATTAATTTCTGTAAAATTTGCATAAAGGCCCAAACCTTTAAACTAATTGCGTACAGGTCCCCGTCTGACGCGTGCGAGTCACGCACGTCTAGGCGTTTTTGCAGTCAGGCCCTCGGGCATTTTGCTATTAATATTTAGTCCAGCAACATTTTTATGAAGTTATATATTTTCTGGATAAATTGCTATTGTGCTCTGAACTTATGCTTATTTATAGAAAGGCCCCTGCTAGCATGCTTTTTCTTTTTGCTATCTTTATTTATTTCATGCATATCTAAATCTCTAAAAAATCCACAAAAATTACCTAGTGTTCCTGTTGCATTATAGGCCCACGCCATATTTTTATTTTGCATATTTATTGCATTTTAATAATTATAAAAATTCAAAAACACACATTTTATTCACTGATTGCATTATAAAATCCATAAAATTATAAAAACACCTCACAAAATTCCCCCAAAAAATATATTTTGTGTCTTTGGTATGTTTTAACTTCCGTCAAAAAATCACTAAAAATATAAAACAAAACTCCTAAAAATTATAAAACTCTAAAAACCTTCATAAAAATTTATAAAATTCATAAAAATCTAAAAATTATGTTTTCTTTTCCTGAATTTTCTTTATTTTTTATCTTAATATAAAATTAATTTGGAGAATTTTTATTACTGTTTTCTATTTTATTTCTCTATTTTAGTTTCAGCTCTTTATTTTATCTATTGTTTTCTAGTATTTTTTACTTTTAAAAATACCAAAAAAATTAGGAAAAATCTAGAAAAATCACAAAACATTATAAAATTATAAAAGACTAAAAACATTTTATTTCCTGAATTTTACTTATTTTTATTTATTTTTATAAATACCTCATCTTCCTCTTTCTTACTTTGTATATATATTCTATTATTGAAAAAAAGAAAATAAAAAAAATATAAAATATAAAAAGAAAATATAAAATTAGTAAAATAAATAAATAAATAAATAAATATATATATATATATAATTAAAAAGAATAAAAAGATATAAAATTAAAAACCAAAAAATAGCATAGATAGACAAATCATCACATTCACATTTTGAGCATTTTGCCCCGTTCCACCTGTCTGCTCCTTGTGTTCGACCTCTACACATACTTGCACCTATACACATCTTTGTTGTAGAGTTATAATAAATTTTAACTCCACATTCACCTTCATTGCCTTATTTGATTGTTGTGAGTTAATTGTTGATTAATACAGATTTCGTGAGAGGTCGCTCAGCGACATTGTAGTCCCGCCTTGTGTGGACTATTTTGACCCTCGCAAAATCCGTGTTATCAAATGGCGCCATTGCCGGGGAGCAACAATGCGTAGCTCAGATTTTTGCTTGATTGTGATCGTTTTCCTATTTTTGCGGCTTTCATTTTTGCCTATTTTATTTTCCTAATTTTTGATATATCTGTTGAGTTGTCTAACCTTCTCTTTATTAATTTCGTGCGAGGTACCGCTGATTGAGGGAGGAGCTTCACCCTAGGCGCCTGTGCACCCACGTGAAGTCGGCATCTACCAGCCTAGCACCCGAGAGACTTAAAGATTTTGTAGACCAAGCTCCTTTTAATTTCTGTATTTATTTTTGTAATTTGAAGTGAGTGAGAGACTTTATATTATTCTAATAATACAGGTACACTGAACTTTGGACTCTCGAGCCTAATTTCCAAGTGTTTGTACACTTGGGGGCTCACCGCGATTTTCACGGTTTTTCATCGCATTTTTTTACTTTGTTATCCGATTTTATTTTATTTCTTTGGTGTGATTGAGCCGTTAGTTGTAGGAGTTGCTTGTCGTAGAATTAGGTCCAACACCTAAATATCATTGCATGTGCCTATAGACTCGTTGGACTTAGTCAAATTTTGAAAACAGATCTTCCCGCTAATAGCAGATTCTCACCCTAGGGTGACTTCATCGGCTTGCATCTACATATAGATTAGGTTGCAATTCTGTTGAGCATCCTTGCATGTAGAGTGCTGGAGGCAAGGTGAGCATTTACGCTTTAGCATTCATCATCGTTTTTGCCGCTTGCATTGCTTTTCCGCAACTCCCTCTGATTTTGCCAACCGAGGTGCTTAAAAGAATTGAATCCCCAATAGGATCTTGCATTCTCATTAAAAATCCAAAAACGTGGTAACAAATAAAATTCAGACTGTAACATCACTAGACCCTAAAATTGATCAAAAAGAAAAAACATTATCTTGGGGCGAGTAATCCCCTCATTGTCTTCGTTTTACATAGCTCACGCACATACTAAGGATTAGTGCCAAAATCCCATTTCAGCCCCTAAGTGTTTGTGCAATTCTTTAACTTCTCACCTAACTCTAAAACAGACAAGATAAAATGACCCCATTTGTGGTCATCACTGAGTTGAGTAGGTGAATTGAGGGTTTGTCTTGTGTGCATTTGTTTGTGCTTGCTTGTGTGTGTTCTAGATCGTCCCTGCGCATTTGCGCCTTTCTTCACACTTCTCTTGATTTGACCTTCGTGCTCTCCCGATCATTTTTACTTTTGTTTCGAGATGGCTAACTGGAGCATTTTTCATCCGGACTTTACGGATCCCACGTTCACTCAAGCTGGTCCACCTAACTTTTTCCAGGAGGACTTTGCTCCTGATTTTTGTACATATCCGACCAACCCACTATTTCAGGTACCGGACTTTGACCTTCACCCATCATTTCTACAACCATCTCCTACACATTTTGACAACCCGCTCTTCCTTGAGTATCCTGATCCGGAATGTGATTTTTGTCCACACCCACCGCCCACATTTGACACATCCGATCTTGAGATTTTGGAGTCACCTTTCATGGTATCCACACTTGAGACCTTAAATCAGATGATGGAGCATATGAAATCGAGGATGAGTGATATATTTAGTGAAAATAAGATTCAGACTGTAGCTCCATTCTTTGAGGATGAGGATTCATTTGAGGATTTCCATGAGAGATTGCAATTGCCCAAAATACGAAAAATGAGAAAATTTTAAAAAACCAAAAAGAGTTCGGGGGACACGTGATTGATTCAGACTATGAGAAGAGCGCTCACTTGCCAGATCCTTTGACCACACACTCATTCACACTCAGTCCCACCTTTGACCCCGAGGATGTCGCTGTACAAACTGCTCTTGGCATACCTCGTGTAGATGCTGATTCTGACTTCCTCCCTTGTATGGAGGAGGTTCAAAAATTCAAAAAAATATTGACTGAACTCGAAGTGGTGGCCACTATTCATGAGATTATCTGTGCCCCAATCAGCAGGCCATGACTGATTTATCTGCTCCTCTTCCCAAGAAGAGAAAGCGGAGGAGCAGATCTGAGTGTCACATTCTGACCATGGCCACTGCCCACGCCATCACTCATCGTCCCATTCTTAGGAAAAAGAACACGGCCACACCTTTCATTAGCTGCACCATCTCTAACTTCACTTGTGATCACACTCTCCTGGACGGCGGTGCTTCGATTAGCATATTACCCTTCTCGCTGGTACAGTCTCTTCACTTAGGGCTTTTCAAGAAGACCAGGATGACCGTACAGTTTGCTGATGGATCAATAAAGAGGCCGAAGGGTATCCTTGAAAATGCCATCATATCGATTCAGGGCACGAGCTACCATGTTGACTTTGTCGTATTGCCCATGTAGACCTCCACAGGGGATCACTCTCCAATCATCCTGGGATGACCATTCCTCGCCTCCACGAGGGTCGTTATTAACTATGGATCAGGAGAGATTTTCTTTCGTCCTGTTGACGAAAGCTAAGTGTTGATCACCACACCCACCATTGACCAGAGACCTGCACCTGATGTGACCACACCTATCTTGGCTGACCCTGAGGACCATGGCCTAGATGATACTATCAGAGAGTTTTGTTGCTTATTGGATTCCACTTAGACCCGGGAATTCCTTCTTGTGGAAAAAGACTCAGAAAGCATGGACCTCGGCGTTCCTTCTTCTGGGACTTGGTGTTGTGTTGATGACATCCACAGTATATACATGATCGACACCATTGAGCGGAGGACAGATTTAGAGACCAGACATGATAGACATGACTTGACTACTTTCACTGATGGGTCCGTCCCTGTTCATGCAGATTCAGATAAGACTGAAAAGGCCGAATTTGATTTGATTGCTTTTATTCGAGAATTCAGGCCTTTTGATGAGAAAGATGATCCGATTGAGATTATAGAGGATGAACAGAGTTCGACTACTTCTACTGATGAGTTCGTTCCTTTCGATTTTGGCCTGGATGACACCTCGCAGGACGACTCCGATTATACTTCTTCCGATGATGACGAGTTCGTTCCATTCCACTTCGATATCAGCAAGACTTCCAAGGCCAGACCTGACCACACTTCTTCCACTCACCCGTCTGTGCCTTCACACCCTAGGGCCCCTGAGGATATTCACTTTGTCGACCCTGATCGGTTTCCGTCCACGATGGACATCAATGTCGACCTGCTCCATACCAGATCCATTCCTCAACGGTCCTGTAAGAAGGTTCACTTTCTACCTTCTTGATCTCTGTACATCCATCTTTGTTGTACATCCGCTTTTGTTCATCTTCGTCCCTCTCCCGTATTGCTTCACCACCCATCCTCGTGTTTGCCTTGCTTAGGACGTACTTTGTCCTAAGTATTGGGGGTGGACGAACCGCATTCGTCGTTCCGTTTCATTACTCCTGTTGTTGTCTATACTTAGGGCTTCTTTTGCCCTAAGTATAGGGGGAGTGATGCATATATCCTTCTCTATCTTCTTCCATTTTCATTTCTTTTCTTCTTTTCTTCTTTTCTTCTTTTCGTTTTCTATCTTCTTTTTGTATCGAAAATGTGTCACCCCTTTTTGGCAGTCTTCTATACTTAGGATGTACTTTGTCCTAAGTATAGGGGGTGTGCACCTCGAGTTCTTCTATTCTTTTCGATCCTCTCCATTGTCTCCTCTTCTTGTCTATACTTAGGAATACCTTACCCTATGTATAGGGAGAGACAATCTGAGTACGATCTGTTCATTCCCACCCTTGACCCTCCCTGCCTTGTGTATAGTCTGCTATACTTAGGATTATTTGATCCTAAGTATAGGAGGGACGGTCAACTTCTCATTCTTTTGTTCATTCGTTCATTTATTCTTTAGATTTTCCTATACTCAGTACGAGTTATGTCCTCTCTTTTCTCTCTGATCTATGAGGACATAGCTCAAGCTAAGTATAGGGGGGTCGTATATACTGCATATATACTTTAGCCATAACTCGTACTTTCGTATTTTCTTAATAATATGCTTAATAATTCTTAAAAATTCATTAAAAATCCTTAATAAAAAGATGCTATTATTCCTCAAATCCTTTCTGTAGTTACTGATTAATAAATCATGTGAAAATATTTTTTTGTAAAATGTTTGAAAAATAGTTTGAAAATCTTTGTGAAAATATGTTGAAAACTATTTGGAAAATATTTTGTTACATGTTTTCAACCTTTGTAAAACATTTTTTGTTTTGTAAAGTTTATTTTCTTTGTGTGAAATAAAATGTTTGAAAAATGATTTGCAAATGGTTTGAAAAATGATTGCAAAAATATTTTGAAAAATCTATCTACACTATTTGAAAAACTTTTGCAAAATGATTTTCAAATGTGTGTGCATGTTTGTAAAATTGTTTGTAAAATTATTTTGGACTATAGTTTTCAAAATTGTTTGAAAAACCTTTTCAAATAAGTTTGAGGAATACATACATCTCGCATAAAATTTGTTATTATATATACCTATAAAATTGATCACTGACCTCGGTAAATTCCTAAAATCCACTTCTTGTAAATCAAAGAAGCATGCCCGTGTAAATATTTTTAACCTAGTTTTTAGCCAAAATCTTTTCTTTTCAAAAATTCCAAAAACATTTGCAAAACTAAAAACCAAAAACATTTGAAAAATCTTTTTGAAGAAAACAAAAAAAACAAAAAATTTGCATTCGCATCATATTTTCAAAAATCCATAAAAAGTTCAAAATCTTTGAAAATTGCATCACAAAAATATTTTCTACATTCTGCATATCATTTGCATAGCATGAGCATTTTTCAGATTGAGTTTGATAGTTGAACGAGTCTATGTAAAGTCTGGAGAATGGAGCTTGATTGGACCTTAAAATATACCTAATAACCGGAACATTATAGGAGCCAGAAGTGAGGTACTTCAGGTATAGTTGACTTAATTCTTTGAGGATCACGTGACTTGGTTCAATGGATTCTTGACTGCCTAAGTAGAGTATTTCGGAGCACACGCACGACTCTTGTTGATAATGACCTAACTTAGACACATGCACCTTTCACATGGCTCAACTCAGTTGGGTTGGTGAGGGGATTGGATTTGCTGGTATGAGACGCACACAAGTGGAAACACTTGTCCTCCTCTAGGGTGGGAAGTGCACCCCAACCCGTCCAGTGATGAGGAATTCTAAAGACAGGAGAGTGTGGGTTGCGATAAAGCTTCAAAAGAGGGATAGTCTACTGGCTCAAGAGGAAAAACTCCTTATGTAAATGCTGTTGTAAATAGTATTTCAAAAAAAGCCAGGCCTGTACATAAATAAAATGCCTACAAAAGTATGTGAAAATGTTGTACAGAAAATAAGCAAGATTGAGTTCCAAAGTCAAATATGTGATCCTGCAGCTAGATGACTTGACTACACTGATCTTGCATCCTAGGATAGGTAGCGACGCTAGCTACTGTCCATTCTTCTCTTCACCCCTCCTCTTGAGCTGGTTGCCACTTGAACTTAGAAAATACCCCGCTCCTCGAGGAAGGAGTTATTGGATTGGGAAATCATTGGGTTGTCGTACTGGAGAAGTCAGTCTCTTTGTCATTCTAGTTGGGGAGAGCCACAATCACTTATACTGTACGAGTCAGATTCATAGTCGTAAGGGTTTGCGTATGAGTTGAAATATTTTTGACCTGGCTATTGAGGAGACTTGAGCAGAGTTTTGGGATTCTCGAAGGCTGTTGGATTTCAAATCTGGTTCTTATTAAGGTTCCGCCTGCACTAAATTCCAAAGGTCTGATTTAAGCTCTAAATTTGATTTTGTGAAGACAAGTTTGATCATTAAATTTAATCCACATTTCGTCTTTTTCTTTTCTTTGTTTTTCTTTTCTACACTTATTGCATAAGTGTTTGCTAGGGACTAGCAAAGGCAAGTATAGGGGGATGATGAATCTACGTTTCAACATCTTTATTCTATCATTTTGGCCTTAAAAACCCTAGTAAATGCGTGTAAATAGTGTTAAATCATGCATTTTATCATCCATGCATTTGTGTACAAAATGTATATAAAATACAGTTTTTAAAGCCAAAATTATAGAATAAAGAAAAGAAAAGAAAAAGAATAAAATATTATAAATATTTTATGACCCGAAACCTCGAGACCTAGGCATCTCGATGACTAGGTCGACAAGGAATAAAGTAGAGGGAGATAAGGGCCAAAATTCAATAAAAATACTTATCATTTCATTCATTCTTTATTCATTTTGGGACCTATTTTTGGTTCCACTTTTTATACCTCAAATAAAGAAACTTTATACATGAAAGTTGTAGATAATTAAATAAATAAAAAATACAAAATTGATTTCACTCAAAAATAATATACAGATGAAAAGTTATGGTCTGAATAAAATTCCAAAATCCCAACTTCCCAGACCTATTTCTCCCTAATAAAAGCTCGAAATGCGTCAAACTCATCTTTAATTGTATATAAATTAAAAAATAAGCTATTTAATGGCGGTGGTCTCACATTTTGCAGAGCTATGGTTTGAAAGTTGTGTTTTGGACCCCTATTGTATACTTGTACGGATTAAAATATTTATTTTATTATTTATTCGTTATTTTTATAATTTTATATTTTTATAATTTTATAAATATTACTTGTAACATATTTGTACATTAAAACAAGAATAAAAACACAAAGAAAACAGAAAAATAAAATACTTGTATATAATATACATAGGTATAATACGTGTATATATACATATATAGCTCATACTTTTATTTTATTAAGTGTCTAAAACATTTCAGAAAAATAAAATAAAAATATAGTTAAGTGTGTAAAAATATTCTATAAATTTATAAAATAATAAACAAAAATAAATAAATTAAATATACAAAATAAAAATAAATTATTAAAATACATAGATAAAGATACCTATAAAGGGTATAAAAGGTAACTTGTATTTTTATACCCTTAAAAAATAATTAAAAATTACCATAAAATACTTTATAAAATAATAAACATTTTTATTTAATAATAAAAAATTAATAAATTCATTTTCTATTTTTAAATGATTTTACAAATGATTTCTCCAGGGTTTTTCCTGGTAGGTCCACGTGGACCAACCAGGAGGGTCCGAGAGTTGACCGCGGGTCAACTCTCTGACCCGCCCCCTGTGGCTCTGTCAGATGTGGCTTTTTCTTGGTTTTCGCCCATTTTTGTAGGCCACGTCTTACTTTTCATGATCGACTCTTCACGACTTTTTCTCCCCTACCATAGAGCTTATACGCCCAAGGACTTCCTAGGGCAATGGATCAAGGATTCGAGAGATCTCCATCATTTTTTACGCCGCCTTCACCATTCTTTCAAAAATCCCCCATCACTTCCATTGCTCTTTGAACCCGTTTTTGACCCGTTTGAATCCTCCTCGACCTTGCTCCGGACGGTTGGTGGTGACAGCCCAACCTCCAGCTGCTTGGGGAGGCCTCCGACGAGACGAAGGCGCCGTTCCATCACCTCCTGCGGGTTACCACCGTTGGGGTCCCATCTCAGGTGCTTCTACCTTTGAGGCCTATTTTATTCCAATTTTCTTGCATTTATTTCCTGTGTTATAGTGTTAGGATCCAATCTTGCATCTTTTGCCTTGATTTCACCCAATCGACCACCCGCTACCTCCCCTCACCGGAGCAAGCTCCGGCGAACCATTTCCACACCCACTCCATCAAATCACCCGCATATCCCCTGTGGACCCTCTACTGTCGAGGCTTGTGCTTCTTTTGCAGGTCCCAGGGCCGAAGGACCCCATCTGGGGTCATTTTTTATGGAAGTCGAAGCTACCTGGAGCAGCCCCGTTCTCCCACGTCGCGACGGCCTGCCGACGATTCCCACGCCATTCTGAGGCTGCCAAACGCCAGACGGTTTCCCCAGGAAGCTTCTAGGCCGTTTTTGAAGCTCCAACGGCTGACAGAGGTGGGCGTTCTTCGCAGGGGAAGCTCGCTCCGGTGAGGGATCCTCCCTGTTCTTCCAGCATTGCCCGCCGCCGTCCGATCGACTAGAAGCTCCAGATCTCACGGTGTCCATTAGATCTGCTCACGCCCAGGCCGTCCATCGTTCGAAGATCATCTAATCCTGGCCGTGCAGCTGAAGGGGTATCGCGCGGGGAGGCTTAGACACGTGTCTTAAGTGAAGTGCGCCCCGTCGTCCGATCGGCTGGTGAGGGAATTTTGCAAAAGTATCCTCGCCATTTTATGTAATATGTTATTAGTATAAAAGCTGTCCTCGACCGTACATTAATTTTTGTAAAATTTGCATAAAGGCCCAAATCTTTAGACTAATTGCGTACAGGTCCCCACCTAGCGCGCGCGAGTCACGCGCGTCTAGGCATTTTTGCAGTCAGGCCCTCGGGCAGTTTGCTATTAATATTTAGTCCAACAACATTTTTATGTAGTTATATATTTTCTGGATAAATTGCTATTGTGCTCTGAACTTTTGCTTATTTATAGAAAGGCCCCTATGAGCATGCTTTTTCTTTTTGCTATCTTTATTTATTTCATGCATCTCTAAATCTCTAAAAAAATCCAAAAAAATTACCTAGTGTTCCTGTTGCACTGTAGGTCCATGCCATATTTTTATTTTACATATTTATTACATTTTAGTATTTATAAAAATTCAAAAACACACATTTTATTAATTGATTGCATTATAAAATCCATAAAATTATAAAAATACCTTAGAAAATTCCCAAAAAATATATTTTATGTCTTTTGGTATGTTTTAGCTTTTGTCAAAAAATCACTAAAAATATAAAACAAAACTTCTAAAAATTATAAAACTCTAAAAACCTTCATAAAAAATTATAAAATTCATAAAAAATCTGAAAATTGTGTTTCTTTTCCTGAATTTTCTTTATTTTGTTATCTTTAATCTCAAATTAATTTAGAGAATTTTTTTTACTATTTTCTATTTTATTTCTCCATTTTATTTTCAGCTCTTTATTTTATTTATTGTTTTCTAGTATTTTTGACTTTAAAAATACCAAAAAATTTTGGAAAAATCTAGAAAAATCACAAAAATATTATAAAATTATAAAAAGACCAAAAATATTTTATTTCTTGAATTTTACTTATTTTTATTTATTTTTATAAATACCTTATCTTCCTCTTTCTTACTTTGTATATATAATCTATTATTGAAAAAAAGAAAATATAAAAAAATATAAAATAGGAAAAGAAAATATAAAATCAGTAAATTAATATATATATATATATATAGTTAAAAATAATAAAAATATAAAATTAAAAACCCACAAAAAATAGCATAGATAGACAAATCACCACATTCACATTTTGAGCATTTTGCCCCGTTCTACCTGTCTGATCCCTGTGTTTGACCTCTACACATACTTGCACCTACATACATCTTTGTTGTAGAGTTATAATAAATTTTAACTCCACATTCACCTTCATTGCCTTATTTGATTGTTGTGGGTTAATTGTTAATTAATACGGATTTCGTGAGCGGTCGCTCAACGACACTGTAGTCCCGCCTTGTGTGGACTATTTTGACCCTCGCAAAATCCGTGTTATCCCCAACTTCAAATGAAGAACCTTACTTTAACCTTTACCAATTTAACAAGATCTACAACACCATGCACTACCCCAACATCCCACTGAAGGTAGTAAAGATGATGACCTTCCTTTTTAGCTTCAGGATAAGGCTCTTTTCTAAATCATTCACCTTGAAAAGGTGGTGATGACCTAGGAAGAATTAAAATTAGCATTTCTGCACAAGTATTATCCCCTGGGTTGTTTAAATCAAATACGATTGTTGATCTCTACTTTCTCCAAAATAACCTACGAATCGTTTCACGAAGCCTATGAAAGATTCAAATATTTCATGAAGAAGTGCCTCCATAATGACTTGCCAAAGACCAACCTCGTCTAAAACTTCTTTAGGGACTTGAATCAAGAAAGCTAGCAACTCTTAGATGCTACGTGCAATAATTCGCACTTCAATAAGGACAAAGATGTTGTATGGCAGATTTTCGAGGAGATGGCCAAAGGCTCAGCTGCCTTATCTTCATCTTGTGTGTTCCAGAAGACTCCAACGATCCTGCACAAGACTGTGAATGCAACATCTTATCATGAAGAAGAGAGAGACATGAGTTACAATCTCAGCATCATTGGGAACCATCTCTCTAAAGTGGACATCACTGTAAAATGATTACAAGACATGGATAAATTAGAATTGGCCGAAGAAGAACAAAATCACTAGATAATTTCGATCAAATGTCCTAGCAGCTTGAGCTTCTGGTAAGCACCATTCATGTCTTCCAGTCGGTGAAGGAACCTACCGAGCATTCTGCCAAACCGAAGGAGTCATCCCAATAGTAGAATCAAGGGCCACCCTAGTTAGTTCAGCACAAGTACTACGTGCAGACACCCAAGCAGGGGACTTCATCACCACAGTAGCAGATGGTGGTGTACCATCCGGAGGACTAGGATTACACCGAGTCTTTCAATCCACCACCTCTATAGATCCATTAAGTGAATTCCATGTGGGGAAATGATCAAGCTCCGACCCGTCCTGGCGGACAACCTCAAGGTTTGAGCATAACTATCTGGAAATTCATTCCATAGTAAGGTGGGCAGAACTTCCAACCACAACAACAACAACACCGTCAGTCTCCACACCAAAAAAATATCTCGATATGGCTGCATTAGTACCAGCAGCCAGCATATCGCACATCATACATCAGTAGCAAACGACTGCTTAATATCAGAGTCATTTCTTCCCTCCTCTATACCAACAACAACCATACCCTCATCAATCTCATTACTTCCAGCAACAGTCGTATTACCCATAACCTCAGCTCCCTTCGATTGCAGAATCTTCAAAAACTGCTTCGATGAATGATGAATATACAAGTGTGTCGCTGTTGGAATC
Source organism: Ottelia alismoides (assembly GCA_037367405.1). NCBI lineage: Eukaryota > Viridiplantae > Streptophyta > Magnoliopsida > Alismatales > Hydrocharitaceae > Ottelia > Ottelia alismoides. The sequence continues at coordinate 60,117 of JAZKJV010011182.1, read as the reverse complement.
ATCCTCAGATGAATAGTGGTGAGGTTAAGGGATCGTCCAACACGGGTCGACACATTGCTGCTTGCTTAGATAAGGCTTGAGAACAGCCAAACTGAGCTCACTCATATAAACCACCTCATCTAGACCCGATGAGGATTCCTCCAAAAATTCCTTCTCCGGAATGTTGAAGGAAGCTTTCTTAGTCGATTTTCTAGAACCTGAATCATTAAGAGGGAGAGGCGAGCGATGCGTCTTGAGGGGTTCGGGGGAACACCTCGAGGAATCAATTCTCGACTTCCTCTCACTAGATAACTGACTAGAGGAGGGAGCAACTGTGTTTTTATGTGGGGTCAATTTAGTCTTGGTTGTCTCCTTTGAAGGTTCGGGATGTGGTGCGGTGCTGACCATGGGTTCCTCATCAAACAAGTCACCATATTGATTGTAATTTTCCTGAAGGGTCAGCACACATCTTAGGGAGGTGCTAGTGATTTTAGTTGGCTTGGCATTATTGAGCTCTTGTGTCGGATCATCAAAATGGTCAAGGCAATCAGAAAAAGACATGTTCGACTCAATGATAGCTTCAGGCCGTGAGTCCTCCTTAGAAGTTGTCACGGTGGTGGTGCAAGCAGTTGGTGAAGTGGAGGTGTGGGGAGTCTCTGAACCAACGGTCATCCGAACAATCGGTAACTCAGGTGTAGTAGAGAGACATGACTCATCTATCTCTTGATAGTAACGATTGTCCGCAGATATGTGGGTCACCTTAGAGTAGAGTGTGTCAAAGAATGGGTGAGGTCGAAGTTCTCCCAATGTTGTAAAATCGATTTCTCGAGTCTCGCAATCTATAGTGGCCTTAGCCAAGACTAAGAACGGCTTTCCAAGAATAATGGGAGACCGGGTAAATTCTCCTTCGTGATCAATGTCAATGACTGTGAAGTCTACCTGGAGTAGAGCACCTTGGAAAGTAACGATGACTGAAATGTTTCCTCTCGACCGTTTGATAGATCGATCATCCAGCTGAATGATCTCTCTCGACTTCCTAAGTGGCCTGAGTTTGAGCTTGTCAAATACAGATGTCAGGAGGATATTTATTGGTGAGTCATCATCGATTCTTGCATGGGTAAAGGTAGTGTCTTTGATTTCACATTCAACCCTAGGCAACCGCTTTACTCCGCGGCTCTTGGTCTTTCTCCCCATCACCAAGGAGGTGGCCATAGACACTATGTGTCTTTAAGTCCCTGTCCTCTTATTGCCCAACCTCTTATGCATCAATTTACTTCTCACAAATCGTTTGAGGTCGGGGAAGTGATCTATAGACTTTATTAAGAGAATATTAAAAATCAATTCTTCATCGAGTGCTTCCCTTAGGGCATGATCCAATTTTTTAGGTCATTTTCTATTTTAATGGATTTTTCTGATTTTTCAATGTTTTTGGTCTTTTTGGGATTTTCAATTTTTTTGGTGTTTTTGATGGAAGAATGGTCAGACTCTAGATTGGAAGGCAATGGGTTAGTAGAAGAGGAAGGTAGAATAGACTCCAGCTGTACAAAATGTGTGGGTTCCCTAATGCTCGCTCGGTTTTCAACATCAAATCTACTTGCTTCCTTTTCCATTTTCATTCCGAAGCTGACAGGAATTGAGTGCAATATTTCCATGACATCTCTCAACTTGTTACCAAATGATTCATTTTTCTCAATAAGTCTAGAGATGCCATCCTACATAAAATTCTCATGACGAATCATGGGGGAGTTCTGTTTAATTGGAGGATACTGCTGAGATATTGGGGTCTCATACTCAACATACCTAGACTCTGACATGTAATGCTGGGTTGAGTATGGAACATCTGAATGCCAGATATTGGTCGGAGCCTCATATGATGGAGTAAATAAAGAGGGGGTTCCTAGATTAAATCCCGAGTCCAATCCTGTGAATGTATAGGCTCTCCGAATGTGTGATAAGAAGGCGGGTCAATGCAGACTTGATTACTAGGGTCTATTAAGTCAGGGAGATCATTAGGTGCATGCCTCTACATTCGGTATGTTCAATCAACAAAGTAATTTTTCCACTCATCTGTCTTAGCAGTGGCTCGCTCTTCATATGATTCATTGATTTCAGCAAGCTCTTGAGAATAAGGACAGTCAGCCCAAGATGGAAGTGGATCCGGAGTATTAGAATATAGAATATGTGAGAAATGCGAAGAAGTATATATGTCAGTCGAAGTTCTGACTTCATAATCAGGTCGAGGTGGAATCGACCATGGGTAAGGGTCTCATGTGGATGGTGGAGGATACATGGAAGAAGGAGAAGGTGAATATGAACGGTATATGGTTGAGGAGGAATAACCAGAGGTCTCAGGGTATGGGGACCAATATCCTAACATCTTGAAGAGGAAAGGATGAATATAAATAGATCGAGGTAGAAAACGTGCAATTACACATGATAACACACACAGACAGACACAAAGACAAACGCAAGAGCAAACCCTGAGTTCACACTCAACACGGTGAAGGGCTCGAAGCCAGGTCCGATTAATCTGGTTAATTTTAAGTGTGATTTTTCAAGCAAATAGCAAGGGTTACGTGGCCTAAAGGGAAGTCGGCTCAAAGCCGGATGCATCTCCCCTGTTTAACCTGTCGCCTAAGATACCAACACCCTTCCTTTATTCGCTCCTATCACTAGCTGGGAAGTTCACGGACATGCTCCTATCTACCTACCGAAGTAGGCGGAGGCTGACAAGACTTATAACTTCACCCCGGAGGGTTACTAGCAACTTGTTGCGGTGCACTGCTGCTTTACCCCTATCTACCTATGGAAGCAGGCGAAGGCTACTTGGTGTTGGTCAGTTGAACCTCAAGTAGTTCAGCCTATGATATTTGCTAGGATCGGGGTACATGATATGGAAGGCAAGGATTTTGGCTCTATCTTAGGGTGTGCACACACACACTCTGTACCCTCACTCATTCTGAAATCAAGGCCGGGGTTACTCTCCTGCAAAAAAGGGTTAATTTTAGTCAATGTTTTTGGGTCCAATTCAAATAGCAATACCGATTTTAGAGATTAGTTGTCACTGTAATTAATCCACACAAGCAATCACGTCTACCGTCCTGTCCCAATTCCTTTATCCTAGGTTAGAAGAACCGAGAGAGAGAGAGAATCGGAAAAAGCCGATGCGATCGAGAAAATGATAATGAATGCTTTAGTAAGAAGACTTACATTGCCTCCAGCTCTGTATAATGCGAGATGCAATACTAAATTAAAATTTTACACTATATGAATGCAAGTGATGAAAAGCCGCTCCTAGACAAGCAGTTCTATTAGCGAGTGAAGAACAAGTTAAATTTGGCTAAGTTCTGCGGTCTAAGTGTGTCTTTTAATGTGAAGTGTGGTCTTAAATATTACAAGCACAAACGGTCCTAAGAAGCTCTAAGAGCCGCAAGTGCATGTCCTAGTCTACATCAAGCAACCACACAACACAGAGAGTCTTTTTATTCTGGTTACGCGTGCGGGAACCCAAACGGAAACTACTTTAAATATACAATTATAAGTTAATGAAAATCTCTCTTCAAAAGATCTCTTTGGCGTCTCAACAACCGACTCGATCCACGAATCATCGGCCTCTGATGCACTTCGAGATACGTTGACTTCAAGAAAGCCACTCCAAGTCCACCGGACCCTTGCACAAAAAGATAAAAATTATGTTAGAGAGATATCAAAAATATAAAGAAATAATCAGAAAAAATTAAGAGAAAAAAATGGGTAATTACAAGGTGGCTCGAGGGTCAGACTACCCAAGTGAATGGAAAACGTAAATCTAATTTTATAAAGTGATCCTAAGCCGTTTGCCTCCCCGACAATGGTGCCATTTGAAAAACCCTAAACTACCCTTCTTAATTCAACTGAATTAACGATTAAATTTGATGTGTTCGTTGTAGTCGGGTAAAATCCGACTTATCAAAACCACTTTGATTAATATGTTAATTAAACGCAAGCGGTAATTTTTTTATTTTACTTGGGCAAGCCCAAGGTCGAACTCAGGGAGGCAACTTTTTCCTTAGATTAATTTGAAGTCGATTCATATGTTAGGTTTTCAGGAGAATATTTTTATGTGTATTGTTTTATGCAATAAAGAAAATGCAATGCAATCCAGATCAAATTCGAAGGTTAAAATGTAAAGTATAGTCAAATTAATTTAAAAATTTATGAAACTTGGCCTAGATGTTAAATGTAATGAAATTAAGCTGCTATAGTTTTTTTGGAATTTTTCGACTTATATGAATTGACTACGAATTAAAAATGAATGCAGGGAGATTTTTGCAAAATTAATTTCAATAAATATCAAACGTCAATATTTTTCAGAAACTAGTTTATCCTAGATAGGTCTAAGTGAGAGACATCCAGGACAATTTTTAATTTCTAAAAATACTAAGTGAGGACTTAATAAAAATTGAATTACACCAATCACCAATTAATTTATTATGACCTAGATGTACGAGCAAATGATGTGATTTTTGGGTGCAATGTAGAAATTCGTAAACTCTACATACTATGACTTTTTGGTGTTTTTTGGAGCAACAATCAATTTAATAATCAATTAAAAGCAAACAATGAGCAAAATGTGCATTTTTCCACGGAAAGAATTATATCAAATAATTTAAAGCTCACAAAAATATAACATGTAGTCACAATGTTAAAGCCTAAGATATTTGACAATATGCAATTTTTGGAATAACAAAATAATGCTAAATGGATGTTTAAATAAACATGCGAACACAGGGGTATGGATGCAATATAGAAAATTAAATAAATTAAAAAGAAATGCGCTGACATGAATAAAGTGCAATTACCTAAACTGATGAGGCCTTTGATGCAAATGACCCACAGAGTCACATGCACATCACATGATGTTGCATGGTGGGGACGTGAACGTAATTTCTAGAACTCCAAGGGGCACGGTTGCAAATTCCCCACCATTTGCACGTACAGGTCATGCGAGATGCGAGGCTCGGATGTTACTTCAGGCCTGATCTCCACGTGGCAGCCTCCGGAGCTTCGGTTGACCCCGAAGCTGAGGTCAGGATGGTGGCTCAGCCGCGTAGGAGGGTCAAATGCTACGAGCCTATCGGTTGGGTGCTGTGGTTCGGAGTAGCTGACATGGACACATGTAAGCCATTTGATCACAACAGATCCGACGGTGGCTGCTGCACGAGGAGGTGATGAAATGGCTCCTGGTGAACCGTCCGATCAAGGAGATCGGACAACAACTGTAGCTTCCTCCTCCTCTACGCCTAGCGGTGAAGACAAGTCTCCGACGAAGGCCTCAAAGCTCCGCCACCTTCTTCTGAGCTCGGTGAAGACCTCCAGTTGTTCCTGAGTTGTTGAAGATCTTCGACGAAGCTCGGCGAATCGGCTCAAAGTCCAGGAAGACTTGATGGACGCTTGGAAGCCGGAGGAGAATAAACTTTGAAGATGCTCCGGCCAGGGCTCTGACCAATGTCGATTTGTGTACCTGTAATGTTAGAACGTAGCCGAAGCATGCAAAAAGCATGATGTGCATGAAGTGGAGGGCGATGGGAGCCGATGCGAGCGTAGAGGATGGAGGCTCGGAGCTCCTCCACCGTGAGCGACGGAGTAGATGAGTTAGAGGTGTTCTGAGGTTGCGAAAGATAGTAGGTGGAAGTGATCGAGCGTAGATGGCGGGGTACGTAGATAGAAAAAGAAGACGGAAGACGATATGAAGGAGGGAGACGAAGAAAAAGAAGGGGAGAGGAGATTACCTGAGGTTGATGAGTTCGCCCGAGGAATGCTGGAGCATCGAGCTTCAGCTGGGATCTTCGCTCGATGAAGTCAACAAACTTCAGAGCTTGAGCAGCACAGAAAACTACAGTTCCTACAAAGGGTCGAGATGGCCCTTTGGATCTCGTCGGAGATGGCCTGTCGTTGCTCAACTGGTTGTCGACCTTGTTGTCACCAAACTCAGATCAGGAGCTCGAGGCTATTCTCACATAAAGGTGGATGGAGGTCAAGGAGGGCGACGATGATGTATTTATAGAAGGATGTTTGGGGGTCTGGTGATGGAAGACGTGGGTTGAGTGGATGATTATGGAGCAAGGAGGAGGACATCGTGGGGCAAGTGATGCTAGAGAGAATGAGGAACGATGGGGCTCCGTCGTGGCTTGGTCGGATCATGGCAAAGGTGGGAGATGAGGTTGTGAAATAGGAAGGGGGTAAGGTGAAAGATGAGTGGGCGATGCGGGAAAGGAAAGTGCGGAGGTGGAAGACGAAGCCTCCACCGTTGGATCGCTCAAGTGCGGCTAGGATTAGATCGGAGCGGTGAGATCGAAAGGCTCAGGAAGCACCACGTGGCGCAAGGAGGAAGCGTGCTAGCGGACGGATGAGATGGAGTCCATGATTGATCAAGTGGTGGACATCGAAGGCGGGAGGTGACGACTGAGATGGAAGCATCTAGAGGAGATTGGGTGGCTACGGGGATGACACATGGTGCAAGGAGAAGTGAGCGTGGGTGAGCAGCCCAGATGCGATCCAGACTTTGATCGGGCGGCTAGAAACGGATATAGGAAGAACAATAGAGATATGAAGAGGAGGGCGCGCGTCGCGTAAATAGACGGGCCGCGTGGCGCAACTAGAAGGCGCCATGTGGCCCAATCAGATTGTTTAGATGAAAGACCTCAAAAAAGAGGGTGAAAATGGCTGAATTTGGAAAAATTCAAAACATAAATTTGTAGATCTCGATGAGATCTACAACTTTCATGTTGACCAAAAATGGAAACGAGGTCAAATGAAGGGAGAAAATACAAGGGTAAAAATGTCAATAAGTACAATATACAATAGGGGTCTCAAACCAAGTTTCACATACGATCTCCGATTTTAATAAAATTAGTCTTGTTTTGAAGGTCTTTGAATGTATATTACTTTAAAAGTGAATAGACCTAAAGCAGTTACTGTATGAGAGAGATATGCACATTTTAAGGCTCTTAGTTTCAAACTTGGACTCGGGTTTTATTGGTCAATTTAAGTTAGTATTTTGTTGATATTTTCCTTTATTAGTGTTAGTAATATATATACTATAGAGTTGATTTTATTAGATTTGGAATTACTATAAAATATATATAAATATGGTATTTACAAGTGAATTTGACTTCTTATTTAATGCAAATATGAATGCTAAAATGCAGATATTATTTATGCATGGATGAATGCTAATTATGAAATATAAGTAGAAATATGCAGCTAACTACTTGGGAACAAAGCTCTATTTTCAACTTTGAAAGTGATGAATCACAGATTCATCAGTGAACCCTGCCTCGTACTGCTTTACTCAGCAAATATTGAACATGAAGGAGATGAGACATAAGATTGACGACCTCATAGTTGCCAAAACAGTTATACCAGCGCAGGTGAAGGCGAATCCCAACAACTTCAGGAGAAAGGAGCAAATAAACTGTAGTGCAACACCACCTCTCGAGTCAGGTATAAATTCATTTATATTATCTAGTGTTGTTCATCCCCGGAGCAGTAGAACACTACATTAGACTGCTTCAACCAATGAGAAAAGTCAAGCTTCTATAGGAGAGTCTTCATCACATGCAGCTAAGTCAACACTTGAGTCTCTATCTGATGAGGAGTAAAGAGCACCACCACCACCACCTCAACAGAAAATACAAAAATGAAGAAGCTCAAAAATCAATTAATAATATCTGAGGCCATGCCGATGCAGCCAAGGAGAAGCCAACACCAACAGTTGATCCTGTGCAAGCTGACACAACTGAATTTTTTGCATATATTTCACTTTCTATCTTTGATTGTTGCACTATGCTCAACCATCCGTCTATAAATAAGAACAAATTTTGCATGAAAATGAGGATTTTGATGATATGCATGTTCCATTTCATGATGCTTTGAAGTTAAAAATTGTAAAAAATTTGAAAACTGCATTGTCTGATCCCATCATCATGAAACTATTGCAAAACATTATGTTGAAGATGCCATTCTGAAAGAGGCAACAAAGCATCAACCCCGCAAAACCAGACATCAAAAATTAGAAAAATATATTCTCACCATGGCAACTGTTCATGCTATTAGCAACCTCCCGGGAAAAAAGAAAGATATGGGAGCGCCTCTCATCATATGCAAGATGTTCAACCAAGAGTTTTAAAGAACACTCCTTGACTGTTGATCATCGATTAATCTGATGCCTACGTCACCATTGAAAGAATTTGGGTTAGGACCGCTTAAAGTCACAAGAATGATTCTGCAGTTCACATACACGTCCATGAAGCAGTCAAGGGGAATTTTTAAGGATGTCATTACTACTATCCAAGGGATGCAGTTCTCTATGGATTTTATTGTGCTTGAACAGTCGTTATACAGACCCCGATCATATTAGGACAGTCGTTCCTTTGAACGACCAAAGTAGTGGTTCACTATGGCACTGGGAAGATCACCTTTTGCTTAAGTAGCAACAAGGTCATCATTGAAATGATCCAAGTGTTGGACATGCGAGCCCATGGCGAGTCATTATGTAATAAATATTATTGCGAATATCATTCCCTGATCTGAAATGAAGAATAACTAATTTGCATAATAGTCCCTTAGTACAATTAGGGTTATGTACCATGACCATCTTAATAATCGTACAACTGTTGATTCAACTATTGAATCATAGAGGTTGGTGCTTGGATGAATATCTAAAGGGTTAAATTGAGTACTCATCAAGCACTGTCAAATGATTGTTAAGAGATGATCTCCAGCCTGAGTAGGAGATGTCAATCCTTATCTCTAAAGACTAATATCTGACCGACCACTTGATGTAGGTCCACTGTATAGGAATAGAGACTCGGAGGTGTCAGATTAGTTAGGTCAAAGAGTTTACTTAATGAGATCGAGATAACCAAAGTCCTATTCCGTATGTTGTTACGATACATGCATGCATCCTCTGACCAGAGACAGATGTGTTACTATATGTCCGAGTATGTACATTTGGCAGACCAATAGGTTGATGACCTAACCAAGGTCTATACACCGGTGTGCTGGTGTGCATGCAAGGGCATATGAGTAATACGAAATCTCAAAGGGATCACACATGTTCATTACTGAACCGAAAGACATGATATCACTCATGAGATATTGGGAAGGATCAAATTCCGTGCACGCCCGTCTCGCTTTGGAAGCTTGACTGAATTTGTAGGTTTGATATATACTTTTGGAAAGTATATGATCAAGACCTAGGTATGATATATGCTTTTGGAAAGTATATGATCGATACCAACTCCCAATGATCAAATGAGAAACTGATAAAACCCTGAAGTAGACAGTATAAAGTTGATCTAATACTTTGGGTTTATTCTGAGTCTTCCAGTATGCAGGATGTATAGGTATTGGGAACACCTGAGGGTGATGTGATCATAAACGATTGTATAACTATGATGCTTCCATTCCTAGGGAGTCATGAAACGGGTCTAGATTTTAGTGACTCCTCTCAGTAGAGAAGTAATATGATCTTAGTCCAAATATTGGACATTGATCTGATTGTGATTCAGATGCAATGAGAAGATTAGATTTACGGTCTTGATTTAATCAAGCATCTATGGGAGGCCCGAGATCTGGATTTGAGATGTGATCTCAATATCCAAGTTATTGTACATGGAACAATACAATAACCTTGTCCTTATCTCCAAGTATCCACGGAGAAAGCACATTATCCCTGAAAGAGTTCATGGATAATTTCATTGTTGATATATGTATCCAAGCATCGAGAAAATTGATAATTAAATGTGATTTAATTATCATGGATAATATGAATTTGAATCTTATTATATGGAGAGATATCTAAGATAATTAAATGTGATTTAATTATCAAAGATATGAATAATGTGAATGTGATTCATGTTATTTGGGCACATGAGAAAAGAGATTCAAGATGATTAAATGTGATTTAATTACCATGGATACGAATAAATATGGATAGCACTTTATATTTTAATTAATCATCCAATGTGAATCCAATTCACATCAATAATTAATTAACAAATATAAAACACAATATGGCTCTCTCATATATAATGTGATTTATAATATATATGAGAGAGAGCCATATTGTGTTTTATATTTGTTAATTAATTATTGATGTGGCCCAGCGGCCCAGGGTTTGAATTGATGTTGTTTCATTGATTCCTCTTTCATTTCACATTTATAATATATATGAGAGAGATTGTGTTTTATATTTGTTAATTAAGTATTGATGTGAATTGGATTCAAATTGGATGATTAATTAAAATATAATTACGTTTAGTTTTTGGTTGTGAATAAGATTCACATAATTTCAATGGCATTATGGATATTTTCCATAAGATAATTTGGAATTATTTTTTTGTGAAAATATTGTCAACAAGAGAAGATGATATATATCATGAGATAATGAGATCTCATGATAATTTGAAGAGATAGACCAAGTCCACCAAAGAGGAGTGGACGGCTACAACTCTACATTAGGAGAAGAGTAGCCGTCCCCGTTTATGAGGAGATTGGTTTATTCTCTTCATTATCTTTTCTCTTATCAAAGATGATTTAATTTGAAATTAATTTTGGTTGATTTATCAGTGAAAATTAATTTAAATTAAATCATTAGTTGTTGTGTTTTTACAACAACATCATATCCATTGAAAGAAACAAAAAACAATCTCATCCATTGATTATGTGTTGTCCATGGATTGGGATCCATGGGTTCCCAAAATACTATATAAGAAGAGGCACCCATTGCTCTTCATGGGATATGAAACATGAATGCTCTCTCTCCCTCTCTCTTTCTACACACCCACTCTCTCTATATCTCATGTGGTCGTCCACCATGGATGCCCTAGAGAGATCCTCCATCGCCACAGCGTCGTCGTTATGTTGCCCGATTGTTTTCTCGTGGAACTCCGTTAACTTCGGCGTACCTTGCTCGTGAAGAAGACGTCGTATCTCATTTATTGATATCAGGAGATCTGTGGCTTGGATCATCAGCATGGATTACTAGAAATATGCGTCTCATCCACGCGCTCGCAAGCGTCTCCTCTGTCGGATCGGACTTGAGACAGGATGTCTCTTTGTTTAGAGACTCGATCACAACCACGCTTCAAGAGGTAATCCTATTGCTTGTTTATGGTTTAGACGAAATGATCCGAGAAGTGTTCTTGGATCATGTGGTTTCGTCACATAGAAATTTTTTTAATTTCCCCTACATCGAGCAACTAGTGCGACTAGTCGCTCCCGATCGCATTCAATGGTATCATCACGCTTCCGTGATGTCCTTGAGTATTTTTTCATATCCTTCAAGTGATATCAGGGCCAGGTTGCTGAAGTTTTTAGATTAGATCCATGAACCTACGAAGATTTGTGCTCGTTTGGGTTCGTGAAGATTTTAACATTTCAATTTTCGCAGCCCTGTCTTGTGATAAAATTTCTACCCTGCTTAAAATATTTAAATACGAAATTTTTAATTGAATAATGTTCCCCAATAATTAAGGAAACATTAGGATTTGAGTTTACGTAATTTGGATTTCATTTGCTCAAGATATGGTCGTTTTATTGATTATATGTCCACTGTTTCGGGGATGGCGATTAAAGACGTAATTAAGATGTTAATTATGGTTATAAAATGCCTGAAAATATGTGTTTATTCTATGGTTTCGTTTTTAAATCAAGTTATCAATCTCTGGAAATTGATTTTGCTTAATTTGGATTTAAAATAAATGCGATATGCTATTTTTAGTTAGTGAGGGTCATTGTTGGAAATTGCATCATTATCCGAAACCTTGTGATTGTCGTTTAAGAAAAATTTCGAATTTAATAGTTAATTTCCTGAAATAATTGTGGATAATATTTGAGAAATATTAGAACAATATTTATTCCCTTAAATGACATTGCCTCAACCAATGAATGATTAGATTAGATCTAGATCACCAATTGGTTGCTTAATACACTTTCAACAAACATGTTTCTTGAATAGACTTTGGGAATTTGTCTAGTAAATTTCCTTATAATAAAATGATTTTGACTATTACTATATGTTATAATTTCGATTGAAGAACTGGTGATCATCTCAAGTACAAAATGTTTGGCTCGACATTGCTTTTTCCCGAGGGGGATATGGTGTCTAGTCGGGGAGCGTTGGGGTAGCAGGTTGCACCGTGTGCGGCCTGTCCCACTCCCGTCGGTACTGGCCATGACAGCGGGTAGGGAACGAATGATGCCTGAGAGATCATGATGTATTTTCTAATTATTAAAGTTCGAATTAATACGTATTTTGAGATAATACCATATATTCAAGTAAAATCAAGTTTGTTGATTGAATTGGAATGATAATTAATTTAATGTGATTAAGTTAATTATATCCAATTAAAAACACTCTATTATAAATAGATGTGTATTTCCCTTGGAAGAATTAATTATATGAATATGATAATAATTAATTGCAATCTGAATATAAGGCGGAGGATCACGTAAGTGACATCCACGATCTCCCGTCAATGCAAAGGGTTCCGTCGCCAGATATTGTATGTAGGAGATGCCTGACTGAAGTGAAAGCTCCTGAATAAAATCCATTTGGATTGGGCTCTTCGCTTCTCGAAAGAGTAAGGCCGTATATGTAGTGACCCCAATATCGAGTCCTCATATTATTGGGGCGATATTGGATTGCGTATAACGAGTATTAAGCATGTTGACGGTTAGTTCAATTAATGACGGATCAACATCACCTTAGGGGTGGTGGGTCCGAGTGTTAAAGACCGAATTGGGAGATGCAAGTTAGACTTGCAAATTAAGGGATATTTACATGCATTTGTTAAGGGTTTTAAGACAAAATGCACATGAAAATTTAATGAATCATGGATTCATCAACCATCTATAAGTAAATTTTGTTAGTCCCTTAGCAAACACTTATTTGAAAAATAAGAGAAAAGGAAATAAAGTTAGAATGAATTTGTTTTCCTAAATCAATTCATGAGAACAAACATAGGACAGTGCTCGGTTGAGCCTAAAACAAGCATTTTATCGGATCCTTAATAGGATTGGGAATTTAATCTCAAATAGTCCTCAAGTTACACAAATCCTTATAACAACCAGCTCAGATCCACGTATCCATATTGCAAACTCTATCAATCTTGAATTCTATTTGTACTTTGTGTGAATTGTGTTATCTCTTCCTTCTTAAAGAAGTGAAGAAACTGCCTATGCTAGTAATACATTCACCTTGGTTCCTCATCCAACTACTCTTTTTCTCGAGGAGGGGGATACTTTCTTCTAATGTCTGGTCAAGTTGTGTCCACAATTGAATAAAGAGAGAATGTAGAAGAATGAGAAAAGAATTAGACTAGGACCAGTGTAGTCGCATCTCCTTGTGAAGCCCAGATGGTGTACATGTTTTTTGGTAGCTTGGACCATTGTCGTCATAATTGTATTTGGTGGTTTGCTTCTTTTTAGTATAATTTGTAATGTTGATTACACTGCATCAATCTTTTGTGCCTCGACAGATATAGAATCTTTTCATACTATTCATTTTTTGAGGTCTTGGAAAAATTATGCAAGCAGATCCTTTCGTCATCTGAAGCTTTATTTCACACTCACAACCCTCGTCTTTAGACGCCCGCGCCACTCAATAAGGATGAAAATGCATCACTAAAAAGAACCATCCTTCGTAACCTTATGTAAGTCAAACTAAGTGCAAAGTGCGTATGTCCAGAATTGGTTCACTAATGAAGAGTTAAACGGATGACACCAAGTGTTCTACTTAGGCAAGTTTAAGTTTAATTCCCAAACATGGTCTCATGGAACCCAAAGATTAACTTTAAGAGTTGAAAAGGCAACATATTTTTTTATATAAAATCCTTAATCAAAGTAAAATATGTATTTATGCAAGTATTTATTATTTTAGATAACTTACATTAAACCCACTCAAAAACTATGGTAAATAATAACTAGTAAAACATCGTGGATTAGATCGATGATCAAGACATTGGACTTGCAATTGGACATGTAATGTATGTAGTTGAATATGCAAGTTTCCTCATAATAATGAGGAATGACAATTAAATAGACAATAGGACAACACCCAAGGGTTTGTATGCCTCTATAGTCTTGATCTCTAATCGAGTGTGCTTTGGAAGTAACATATCGATGGTAATCGGAGTTGTCAAATAATTCTTATAAAAATCGAAGAAGATGTCTTGGCAAACATATGTCCTCTCAACATTTAATCATGAATGGCATGGTTCGCTGTATTATGCAGTATGGTGGCTCGATAAGAGATTGATGTACTCAAAATGTTTGAGTACCTACCTGAACCAAAGTCTTTAAGAGTTAAGATGGATGTAGGTACGATGGGTGTCATCATTCTACTATCTATACTCAAGTATTTCATGAAGCTTTATAATATTCATATTGTATGAATTGGATGAAGCATATATAAATATTGAAATACTCTTATATTGAATTAACAAAAGAGATTCTTTATCTTAAACAATGGTTGTTTATAGATAAAGGATGCACAATGGAAGCATGGGTCTGAGCCAACAAAGAAGGAAAGTAAAAAAGGTGACTATACTTCTGTAACTTCCAAATGACATACAAAGAGTTGGATGAATGCCAATACCACAATAAGCCGATGTACTGATAGTATGACTATCTAGGCTATTGAAGATCCTTAGAGAAGGAACCAGATAGTGCATCAGAATATTCTATATCTACATAACATCATTAAAATTGACTTACTTATTAGATATGGTTAAAGTCTAATAATTGTATCTCCTTCTTCTGATAACACCTGCAATCGGTTGCATATGTTTTAGAAGACTAGAAAACTTGATCTTAACATATGATAGTCATCTACATGGGAGTTGATGCAATTTATCATTGTAACAATCTCCATTTGATAGAAATACTACATATTTTCAGTGGGAGAGCCATCAATCTTAGATAATGTCTCCATGATCTAGATATTAGAATACATTCATTGTTTATTTCTAAACTTGTTAGAAATGAATATACATTATAGAATAAACCTATCATAAAGAGTTGTAATGGATATATTTCTGATAGTAATCTAATATCTAGAGGATCTACTAAATTAGAATAGGGTTTTTTATCACTTGTGCCCCTCTAAGATATCGTAATTTTAGTTATGCCCCTATCTTTTTAGTAATATCAGTTGTGCCCCTCACTTCTTTCTCCGTTATCACTTGTGCCCTTCCGTCAGATTAACCGTCAATGAGTTGACTTAACCATGGTTTTTTCAAACCTTGGTGCAGTTAAGAGGGTATTATTGTCCAGACTTCTTCTTCATCTTCTTCCTCCTCCATTTGTTCATCTTCCTTTCTCTTCATAATTTCTCTATCTTAGTGACACCTTCATGCATCCATCGAATCTCTAAAATTTTTGCATTTTCACGGATATATCACTCATTACGGATAAAACACTGAATTTTATTGATTTTTTTGATGAATTTTTATGAATCATTTAGTCAAAAATTTCTCTTAATTTAAAAAATTGAAAGCTCTCCAGTTTCAGCCAAACATGCAGAGGAGGAGGGCGGAAGGGGGAGGTACAGGGGAGGGGGAGGCGTAGGGGACGGGGCCGACACGGGGCGGGGGAGATGGGACAGGGGAGGTGCACGGGGCGAGGGCGACGGGGGGAGGGGTGCGGAGGGCAGAGGGGGGAGGTGTTGGGGCAGTGCAAGGGGCGGAGGGTGGTGCGGGGGGCGGAGGGGGGAGATGCGGGGCGGTGCAAGGGGAGGAGGGGGTGCGGGGGTCGGAGGGGGGAGGTGCGGTAGGCGGAGGGAAGTTCTGGGAGCGGAAGGAAGGTGGGAGGGGGGGGGCAGTGCGGGGGGGCGGGGGGCGGAGGGCGGTGCAGCGGCTAGGGCACCAAGGTGGGGAAGCACGACAGGGCGGTGAGTTCGAGCCAGACGAGTAGAGCGGCTAGGCAGCCCGTGTGGTTTAAGGCAGCCGCATGTGGCTAGGGCACCAAGGTGGGGAAACATGGCGGGGCGGTGAGTTCAAGCCAGGCGGCCCGCGCTGCTGAAGGCAGCCGACGCTGTTGATGATGGCCGACAGCTTCTGGAAGTCGAGTCGTACGGTGGGTTGCGCTGCCTTGCAGCTGTGGCAAGGCTGGCCGCCATGGACTGAGGAGGTGGCGGCGTTCGGCCGCAGCTTATTTTTTAATTTTTTTTGATTTTTTTCTATTTTGAGTGGAAGGAAGTTGGGGGGGCAGTTGTGCCTTCAGGGGACCATGGAGGAGTCGAGGCGGAGGTGCGAGGGCCGAGGAGGAGCTCGAAGTTGTGGAGGAGGAAGAAGAAGAAAATGGGAGAGGAGGAAGAGAAGGGAGGAAGAAGACGGGGGAGGAGAGGACTTTTCAATCCTTTTTTTAAGTTAATTCCATTTGTGTTCTTGAAGTTAACGTCTGTTTATGTTGGTTATGGACGGTTACTAACCTGAGAGGCACAAGTGATAGATTAGCAAGAACTGAGGGGCACAACTGATATTACCAAAAAGATAGGGGCATAACTGAAGTTGCGATATCTCGGAGGGGCACAAGTGATAAAAATCCATTAGGATATTAGTGAATGGTTGATTAACATTTCTAATACTGTAAATTTAAACCCTAAAAGATCAATAGAAGGATGAAGATCATTTGACAATGATCTTGCATCAGGCCTTGGACATATGTCTATCGATAAGATCAATAGACTAGTAAGAAATGGAACTTTAGATTATTTGAAAGTTAAATCTTACATACTTGTGAATAATGTATTCAAAGTCAAAATGTCCGATGCACCTTTCTCTGGTAATGGTGTAAAATACTAAGGTATTCAAGATCCTGTACATATCGATGTATGTGGACCTTCTATACCATAACAAACATTAATGATGAGTGATATCCACTAATGATTATTCATGGTATGAGATTTCTTCCTTTACCTATTAGAAAACTTTGAAATATTCAAAGATTTTACAATTTTGGTTGAGAACCAAAGTTAGAAAGAAGATGAAAATGAATTTGATCTAACCAAGGTAGAAAGTATCTATTAGATGAACTCAAGGAATAACTTATAGAGAAAGGAATATGATTCCTATATCACTCCTCCTAATACACCCCATCTCAATGGAGCTGTAGGGAGATGCAAGTATATCATGTGTGACATGAATTGATCAATGATGAATCTTAGCGTAACTACATCTTAGTTTCAAGTATATATGTAGTAAAGACTACAATATATATCCTCAATGATATTCCATGCAAATATGAACCCAATACTCCTCGTGAGCTATGGTTTGGAAGCAAGCTTAGTGTTAGACACTAGAGGATTTAAGGGTTTTTTGGTCCATACTATAACATGGATGAAAGAAAGGTGGAATCTTGCACTTGAGAGTGCTACTTCATTAAGAGAATAAAGGATGGCATTAGATACCTGCTTTATGGAAGTGATATTCTTAAAAGAGTTCATGTCTATGAATATGATTCTAAGATGATTTGAGAATGAAGATAAAATGAAGTATAAAGACTCATTGAATCTTGAGATGATAATGATGCTCCTAGAGTCAGAAACTAAAAGGATAATTAAAAGGTGAAACACCCATATCTCTTCAAATCAATTTGATGGTGGTAAGACCACCAAGAAGGTATGGGTTCCATGTGTCAGAGAAATCTGACAATGATTGAACTTCATATGATGAAGCTTTTGTATATCATGACATGGAAAGATGGATGTTAGTAATTAAGTCTAAAGTAGACTTCATACACAAGTGTTTTGTATGTACCCTAGGGGATGCACCTGTGGGGTCAAACCCATTAGGTGTATAAGGATCTTCAAGATATAGAGGGAACTTGATGAGAATGTAGAGACCTTCAAAGTATGGTTCATAGCCATGACCTGCACAAAGAAAGAACACATCGCTTGCGATAAGACTTACTTTCTAGTGACCATGCTTAAACCCATCATAATATTGCTGATAGTAGTACACAACATGACCATGACATCTGGAAGATGAAAGTTAAGATTGCATTCCTCAACGAATACCTCAACAAGGATGTTTATATGAAGTAGCCCCATGGCTTCATTATTGGAGAATGCAAGATGTAGATATCCATCTATGGACTCAAATAATCTTCTTATAGTTTGAACATTAGATTTGATGGAATTATAAATGTTATGATTTCATATAGAATCTAATGAACCATGTGAAGCTTAGTGGGAGTGCCATTGTGTTCATCATGCTAAAAGTATATAAAATCCTAATCATTTGGAAAGATATAAGGATGATAATAAGTATTTTATAATATGTTTGTTCTGTATCTTGAGATGAAAGATCTCAAGGATACATCTTAGATCTTAGTTCTAAAGTTGTTCAGAAGTAAAAAGAAGAGAGCATTGGGACCATCACATTAGTGGTACATCTTGGACATATTCCAATTTTTTTGGAAAACTCCAAGGAAAGCTTTCTTCCTTTAAGATATGGTATTGACTTATCTAAAGAGATATCACCTCAAAGAGTTGAGGATGTGCATACTGAAACTGCACACCCTTGTGCATCGGTTATAGGGAACCTGGTGTATGAAGTCAGATTTTTGCCATGCAGTGGGAGAAATTAATTTTTACCAAACCTACTATGGAGATAAAACACTTAATTGCAGTAATAAAAATATCTTCAAAGAGGACAAGACTTTAGAGATAGTGATCTCAAAGTCTTATTTTCAAGAACTTAAGACATTATTTATAATGATCTAAAAGGTCTTACTTGGAGATACCTAATATGACTTAAGATTGGGTCTTAGTGTTTGGAGATAGAGATCTCCAAGAATAAGGGTATTCTGATAA
Source organism: Ottelia alismoides (assembly GCA_037367405.1). Taxonomy (NCBI): domain Eukaryota; kingdom Viridiplantae; phylum Streptophyta; class Magnoliopsida; order Alismatales; family Hydrocharitaceae; genus Ottelia; species Ottelia alismoides. The sequence goes on along the minus strand of JAZKJV010011182.1, from coordinate 41,276 downwards.
GATAATAGAAATTACATGCTGGTTTTGATGATTATTGAGTTATAGTGGCAAACACACTATAACTGCCTTAACATGATTAAGTATTGGTTGCATTATATGCAACATTCACATTGGATACGAGCACTATTACTAAGAGATATGCAAGTACCATAAAAGGACATGGCATAGTCTCACAGGAATAGAGAGACTGGTTGTCTTACCAACCTATTTTTTCAAATAACTTCTGATTAGCATATGAGTATGGGATTAAAGATTAGCCTATTAATGGCTCTTTAGGATAGTTAGAGATTATTGGACATGAGAGCCCACGTTGTGCCATTATGCAGTAAATGTTATTGCAAATCATTCTCTAATCTGAAATGAAGAATAACTAATTTTCATTATAGGTCCCTTAGTACAATTAGGATTATATACCATGGACATCTTAATGATCATACAACTGTTGATTTAAATATTGAATCATAGAGGTTGGTGCTTGGATGATATCTAAAGAGTTAGATTGAGGACACATCAAGCACCGTCAAGTGATTCTTAAGAGAGGATCTCCAGCCTGAGAAGAAGACGGAAATTCTTCTCTAAAGGCTTATATCTAATCTACCTCTTGATGCAGGTCCTCTATATAGGAATAGATATTCGAAGGTGTCAGATAAGTTAGGTCAAAGAGTTGACTTAATGAGATTGAGATAACCAAGACCTATGTCGTATACTGTCACGATATAGGCACACATCCTCTAACCAAAGATAGATGTGTTGTTATATGTCTAAGTATGTACATTTGGCAGACTGATAGGTTGACGACCTATTCGAGGTCTATACACCGGCGAGGCGGTGTGCACATGAGGGCATATGAGTAGCACGATCTATCAAAGGGATCATACCGGTCCACTACTGGACTGGAAGACATGAGCTCACTCATGAGGTATTGAAACAGATCAAATTCTATGCATGGTCGTCTTGCTTTAGAAGCATGACAAGAATTTTAAGGTATGATATATGCTTCTGTAAAGCATATGATTTATTCAAACTCTCAATAATCAAATGAGAAACTTAATGATAAAACCCTCAAAAAGGCAATCTAAAAGTGATCTAAAACTTCGGGTTTATTCTAGGTCTTCCAGTATGAAGGATGTACGAGTATTAGGAATACTCGAGGGTGATGTGATCATAAGCGATTGTATAGCCATAACGCTTCCATTCCAAGGGAGTGATAAAACATGTCTGGATTTTAGTGACTCCTCTCAGAAGATAAGTAATCCAATCTTTATCAAAGTATTGGACATTGATCTGAATATGATTTAGATGCAATGATAATATTAGATTTACGGATTTGATTTAATCAAGCATCTTTGAGAGGTCCCCAAGATCTGGATTGAGATATGATCTCAATATCCAAGTCACTATACGTGGAACGTACAATCGCTTTTTCCTTATCTCCAAGTATCCGCAGAGAAAGTGCATTATTCTTGAAAGAGTTCTAGAATAATTCCATTGTTTGATATTATATCTGAGCAATGAGAAATTAATAATTAAATGTGATTTAATTATCAAGAATAATATGAATGTGATCCATATTATTTAGATACACGAGAACGGAGATCAAAGATAACTAAATGTGATTTATTTATCATGGATATGAATAATGTGGATATCACTATCCATATAAATCATATATATGTATATACTATAAATATGATTTACAATATATTAGAGAGAGGTAGTTGCAAATAGTATTTACAAGTTAATTGTTCATGTGAATTGGATCCGCATTGGACAATTAATTGAAAATATAATTTAATTTTATTTGGATGTGCGAATATGATTCACATTATTTAATGTCATGATTGCAATATTCACAAAATTAGATTGAAATTATTTTATGAATAAATTTGCAACAAAAGTTTTTGTAAATATATGAAGGATTATGTAAGATGTAATATCTCACAAAATTAAAAGGCCAACACATTGCATATGTGGAGGATGGACAACCACTCTTTGACTAAATCAGAGACTAGTCATCCCCTCTATTTTAGGAAGGTGGGTAGCCTTCTTCATAATCCTTCAATCCTAATTGATTTTGTTAAAATTAAATTATATTAATTATTCAATCTATTTAATTTAATCTAAATTAATTGTTGTTGCATTTTTATGCAATAAAATCATGACCATTGAATAAAAACACAAATCAATCTCAACCATTGATTTTGTGTTGCACATGGATTGTTATTCGATGGACTTCTAAAACATTGTAAAAGAAGAGGAAACCCTTGCTCTTCTTTTACAACAGATTGCAAATATCTCTCTCTTCCTCTCATTCTCACGCCCCCCCTCTCTCTCTCTCTCAAGTGTGTCTGTTCCCCTTTGTAATAGAGAGAGTCCCCGTCGTTGCTACGCTGTCATACCGCCGATTCGATCATTCGTGGGTCTCCATCTTCTTCAGTGCTCCTTGCTCGTGAAGAAGATGTCGGACTTCGTGTGATGAAATCGGGAGATCTGTTGCTTGGATCTTCATCTTGGATCGTGAGAAGCCCTTGTCCCATTAAGGCGCTCGCAAGCGTCTCCTCCGATGGGTCGGACTTGAGACTGACGGTCTCTTCCTTTAGAGACTTCGATCAAGAGGTATTCTTATATCTTGTTTGTGGTTATGATGAAACAATTCGATAAGTGTTCTCAAATCATGCAATTTTATTTCTTTAAAGTTTTTTAAACTCAGCTGCCTTGAGCGACTAGTATGACTAGTCACTTTCAATTGCATTGGATGTGATCTTCACGCTTCCGTGATGTGCTTAAGGCTTTTCCCATACCCTTCATGAGGATATGATGAAATAGTGTCGCAATAGAGCCATCCATCTTTAACTGGCAATATGTAGCGCTTCAGGGGCTGACCGATCATGTCGCACTCCCTGTCCACGTGTCGTCAAGGGTATAATTCACGAATACCCTCCACCCTTTTGTATTTACATTTAGTCTGATAAATATAAAAACTAGTCTAATATTTTTAGTAAAAATTATAATGAAGATCCTGACATTTTTTACTATTACAAATAAGTCTTCCTGCCTCACATGTAGCGAAACATGAGGCACTATAAAATTTGCACGAATAACCTTATATTTTGTAGACCTATTGTGAAATGAATTTAAACTTTCTATTAATTACAAATAGGTCCCTCTAAACTGTCGCATTTTATTTTCTGTATATTTTTCATTTCAAATATTTTTATTTCTCTAAAAATTAAAAATTCTTAGAGATGTACGATAACATGCTTATTCACGCTTACTTTTTTGGCATTTTAATGCATTTGCCTATTTATTAAAATTACACAAACACACAATTTCTCTCTGCCTAAATATAAATACCAATAAAATACAAAAGCTTATCCAAAAATTCCAAAAATCATATTATCTATATTACAGTATTATTTACCACATATCAAAAATCACTAAAAAATACAAAATATAAAACCTAAAAATCACAAAACTTTAGAAACCTTATAAAACTTAGCAAAAAATATCTAAAAATATAAAATACATCCTTATGGTTTTGAATTTTCTTTATTATATGCAATATATATATTAAAAATAGTTTTAGGTTTATTTTGAACTTATTTATATTTTTTAAACCCAAAATAATTTCAAATATTTAAATTATACACTGTTTTGAATATTTAGCAACTTTTAAAATGCATAAACATTAGAAAAGTTCTATAAAACACTAAAAATATAGAAAATATAAAAACAATAAAACACTTTGTTTTCTAAATTGTGAATATATTTTGACTTATATATAAATATAAGTATCTATATTATCTATGATATACATATTACTTATTATAATATCTATAATAATTATATTATTACATATAATTATATATCTTAATTTAAAAATAAAAAAGTAATTAAATGTTCCTAAATTAAAATAAAAAATATAAAAATAAAACAACTAAAAATCATAAAAAAAATTAAATATAATTAAAAACCCTATAAAAATAAAAATGGAAAATATAAAAATAATTATTATTAATTAGAAATAATTAATAATCGTTAACCTACAAATCGGTTTCTCCCAGTGTTCGACACTCTGATTACATATACCTATCATACATAGTTATCTAACTTATAATTAATTTTAAATCACTTTTACATCGCATTGATGCATCTATCATATTGTGGGGTTAATTGTAGTTTGAATAAGAGATTGATCAACACACCGATTAAGGTTCTAACATCGTTAGGAACTCTAGGCCGATTCTATATTCAACAAATAGCATCGTTGTCGAAAAGCAACGTGTAGTTTGTACATATTTGTTTATTTTATTTCAAGTACTACTTTTTATTTTTGATCACGAACATTTTAGTTTCTCTTACTCCATCAACTGTCATGATTGATGATCACGAACATTGGATCTAAAATGTAAAAAAAAAAAAGAATGAAAAAGCCAAGAAAAACAATTAAACGATAAATCTATACGCACATAAAAGATGTTACATGTAATTGTCCATAGGATATTTGCTTGGAGATTATATAAAGTTAAAACAGTCATCATTCGTTACAAGTCAACTTGAAGACAAGTCAACTTGAAGACATGCATAGACGAGCATGTAAGAAAATTCAAATCTGGCTTATTTATTTATATTAACACGCATGTTGTGCATGTAATAATGGAGATTAATGGAGTGATCATGATTCTTTAGTGTCACTTGTTGAGGTTCCTTCAATTAAAGAGCTTCACATTTATTTTGATAGGTTTTACTATTCATCACCAAGTGGATGGGTGCCTTCTTGACCCCTTCCATAGCTGACTTTTAATTTCATAAATTATTTTCTAGCTGGCATTTCGCAATTTGACTTGATTTTCTTTGGAGACTAGTAGCACTCCAAACTTGATCTTTCAAATGGATAGCAAACTGTTAAATAAGAAGATCACAACATGTTTTGACTTATTCCATTTATTAGGTAACATATTTACTGTCCTCCAATTACGTCTCCAACAGTTCGTTTTTTCCCATCATAGGATGTGATTTTATTTTTCATCAAAAGAAGCTAGTGTTTTCGGATCTAGGTACTAATGTTTTGGGGGCAAGAGGCTTAGATATGGATTATGTCTTCACTACGACAAAATGATGGAATTAATAATATAGGCCTTTCCTAACATGTGAACGGAGTTGTTACTAGATATATATATTTCTTTATTTTCCATCCTACATGTCAAAGAATACATAACTTAAAGGATGGAGATTCAATAGTTAGAAAATGCTTATTTTCTAACATGTTAGGTGCATCCCTCATTCAATCGTCACATTTCTTAATGACTAAAGTATTTTCATTGTCGCATGCTTAACAAACATCATGTCCTCCTACCTCATACAACTTATGGCAATAAGTGAGGACATTGTTGTACTCTTCTTGAGAAATACGTTGCTTCTAAATGTAAATTGGTCCTTTACAAAAAAAATATATTGGATCTTCCAATGATAATACTTTTAAACCTCCATGAATTTAACACTCTTTTTCCTTGACTGCTCTTATGGGGCCTTCTTTGAGACAAGGAAATTCATAATATTGGCATACCAAAAGAGCAAGGAGATAGCAAAGATTGTCTTATCTAGATGGAAATATTTTAATGATATAAGTGACTATCCATGAAAATATTCTTTCTCCACTTTCTTAACTAAGGATTATCTTTTATCTTTTAATAAGCTCATTGTATAGAAAGATCCAACGTGTTAGTCGTACTTAAGTCTATTTCTTTCTCACGAGGTACTTGATGGTGAAATAGTCCATGTAGATCATTATATTTGTGCCCATAAGGTAAGATGTAATTTTTTTCCAAGAAGAACGTTATAAGTAGCTTGTCTTTCTTCGTGATGGTATAATTCTTGTTGCACAACATACGTAGTCCTTCTAGAATGGTTCAAAGCCGTTAGTAGACCATCCCTCCTCTATCCTCGTATAACCCAAACAGTAATACCGGAAATATCCAACATGATAGCAGATGGGAAAAACTAATCAGACAACCGAAGGATAAGAGCTTGGGTAACTGATGAATCCACGATTCATTAACTTTTCTGTCGCATTTTGTCTTAAAACCCTTAACAAATACATGTAAATATTCACTAATTCTCATACTTTAACAAAACATCATTCATGTGTAAATATTCACTTTTAACCACTAAACTCATGTAAATAAATAAAGAACCAGAAAAAGAAAGACAAAGGCAGATGGAATATATGTATATATATGCAATACGACTTAAAGTATAAATATAGCTGTAAGATATATTTATAGCCTAACCCCCGAGACCAAGCCAGCATGGATTGATCGACAAACCAATAAGTAGGGGGAGATAAGGAAAGAAAACCAAATAAAAATAATTTAACACATGTATCTACACCTTTCACTATTTATCAAATAAATACAAAACTTCAAAGAATTTTAATTATTTCATATTAACATATTTTTCACCAAGCTCTTCTCCTAATTATTCATAAAAATGTAAATAAAAATATAAAAATAAGTTAAAAATACTACTCTCTATATATGCCAAGAAACCCAGCCTACAAATTGTCAAAATCTCAACTTCCGAACATCATAACTTCCTCATACGAACTTCAATTTCACTCTACTCACCTTTAAAGTTCATAAAATAATATTATTCAATTAATAAAGGTGGTTTCATTGAATTCGGAGTCCGTTTGCAAAAAGTCGGTTTTGGGACAAAAAGACAAAGGGGTTTCTGGGCTATTTATTTTATGTAACACACATTATTCATTATTTTCTTAATTTTATAATTTTTAAATTATTTCATGATTCTGTAGTTTCTACATAAATTATTTCATAATTTTTGGAGATTATTTATTATTTTTATAAAATCAAACACCTAAAAATATAGGTATAATTGACCTATATAGATACTTATTTTATTTATTAAAATATGTAAATTAATTCATAAAAATCTCTAAAAATTTGTATAAACCTTAATTAATACCCTCATAATTAAGAAAATATGAAATTAATTTTTACTTAATTCTTTAATAAATTAAAAATCTAAAACCTATTTATAAATACATATTTATTAATATAATATTTATATTTTAAATAATATTTATTATTTATTAAAAGTAATTATAACATAATTTAGAAAATTAATTTATTTAACTTTCTTGTATTTATACCTATTTAAAATAATGTAATTTACTATTTTATATTTAATTTATAAGTCAATTTTCCATCTGGGCCAACCAGGTGCTGACACTTGTCAGCACCTGGGACCTTCTTCCCCAAGAAATTGTTGCGCCCAGCTGCTCGACCTGCCAACTTCACCCATTTACCCCGCGCTACTCCAGAACCTTCTGATCGATCCATTCCGTCCATCCTCTTCCTCCAACAACCCTCTCCATCACCACCATCGATTTGACCTTGGAGCCCACGCCATTTGCCCTATATAAGGCCTCCAAGACGCCATAGCCAAACAACTTTTCCCCAACCAACCCAGAGCCCAGCTCCAGGTGCACCAACTCCCCATCTTCCTAGCCCGACTCCGGCCAATCCACGGTGGTGACAGCACCAAGGAAGGACCCGCGAGGAAGAGGAGTTGAAGGAGGAGGTTCCAAAGCGTAGCTTCGCCTTGTAGCGCCGCCATCGCAGCGTCCAGCTCCGGTTGAAGTCGCCGTCGAGCTCGTCGTCCAGGTACTACACCTTGACATTCCACGGACTTTTTCCTTCATTTCGTGAATTTGTTTCTCGGTCCGCGAGCCACGATTAGCGTGGCTAATCACGTTTTTAGTTAGCTTAATCATCCATCTTCGACGCACATTCGATATACCTTTCCGAATCGCTTCATTTCGCTTCCAAATCGATCCCAAACTACTGTCGTTTATCACGCTTCTAATTGCTTGGCTGGAAACTCTAAGTTTTTTTATCTTTGGGGCTTAAGATCATTAAACCATTGGCCGATTCGATACGAATCGAGCATATGCTTGGGTACCTTGCAGATCCAGGTTCATCGCAAGGTTGTTATTCACCATTGGGAATCTTCGAGCATAAGTGAAATCCACCTCCAAGGTCGGACTCCAGAACAGCTCAAGCTCCAGGTGGACGGAACCCCAGACTTCGTTGTCGATTCACGGCTGCTCAGAGCGACCTCCGCCGGAATCCTTCAGCGGGCGAGCTCGAGGGGTGGAGGAGCCACCCCTCTGGCCCCGCAGGTGTGCCAAAGCTATCGCCGGACGACCGCCATAAATCGGAGACGAAGGCGCCGTCACCACCGCCCAAGAACAGAGGACGCACAGGTGCGCGACATGTGGCGCACCTGTGAGCGTCCGATCGCAGCGCGCGGCTTCTAATCGGGACCGTCTAAATCGAACCGGTGGAATATTTGCGTAATAAGTCCAGCCGACTTTCAGAATTTCCTTCCGCCTCCAGACCTTTGTATAATTGCATTTAGGTCCCTACGCAGGGACCTAAATGTAAAGATTCTTGTATTTCTCTTTCAGAACAGTCCTCTAGGACCGAATTGCAAACAATTTTAATAAGTTTTCTTGCGCTTATGCCCCTGGGCTGTAGGGGATGTTTCTTGCTCTTGTGACCTCGGATTTCGACGTTTTCTTGAGGGTAGTTACATAACTACCCCAGCTACTTAGTATAAAATTTTCGCGGCTTTTTGACGAGTTTTTGACGTGTTTTGATTTAATCGAAAACCGCCTCGTTTTGCTTTGTTTTCTTTTGTAGTTCGAGTACGTGGCTCGAACCTCATTCACCCTACTATATAGTATCACTTAGATATTATTCACCTACTATATAATAAGTAAATCTTTTGAATAATATTCCTTTTTGAAAATTAATTAAAAATTTAAAAACAATAAAATCAAATAAAAATTATAAAAATAAAAATCAATAAAAAAGCGTTCTGACTTAGAGAAGAATTAAAATAAAATTACGAATAGGAAGATCTAGGGAATATATTCTGCCTCCTTGAGTTCGACCCAGGAACACTTGCCTGGTAAAATATTAGTGAACGATTTTCCGACAAAAAACCGTATTTGTTTGATAGGTTTAAAGATCGAAAAAAATTCCCTCGTTTCGCGGCTTCTGCTACAACCGACAACTTTCTTTAATAAAAAGAAGAAGCCGCGAAACTCGATTTTTAAACACTTATTAAAATGGCACCGTTGCCGGGGAGGCGTTAGATTCCTTTGATTTTTCGATTTTCGTGACTTTATTTTCTCTTCTCTTTGTTTCATACGGTTTTTCGTACGGCTTTTTCATGCCTTGTTTTCTGAGTTTCTTTTTGGTTTCTTTACGGCTTTCTCAGCTTTCTCGATCAATTCTTTTGTGCTAATCATCTTTGCAGGGCCTGCAGGATCAACCGGCTTCTTCGGAAGCCAAGCCAGTTGAAAGAGCAGAGGTCGGCTTCTTCTTCACGAGTCGACTGCAGAGGAGCAAAGACTTAGTATCCTTTTATTTGTAAAAGAGAGAGAAAGGGAGAGAGTTGTGCTTAGTAATAAAACACTCATTTTTTTTCGGGGCCTGATTCGTCGGATATCGTGTATCCCAGGATCAGGGCACCCGCCGCGGCTTTTTCACCGCTTATCGGTTTTCCACGGTTTTCTAGATGATTGTTTAGGTTTTTACTCTATCTGCCTGTGCCGCGTAGCTAGTTTTAGGACTTGCAACCTAGGTGCTTGCTCTAGGGTTTTTAACAAAAAAAAGACGTTGTTTGAAAACACCATAAAAATCGCAAAACTAAAATCGGGACTGCTAAAAATATCTGATCAAAAATCGTAAACAATTCAAGTGATTTGGGGAGAGTAACCCCCGCACATTTCTCAGAGTGCGCAAGTTCGAGAGCCGGCACTTAAGGATAGAGACAAAATCTCGTATTTCTTGCGGGATACTACTGGATCCATACCCCTGATCACTGTTCCTCAGTGGGTATCTCGGGTAGCCGGAAACGGTCCGGGTTTACTTAGCAGAGTGGGAGGTTTAGAGGACACTGCGCAAGGCTCTGTCCTCAAGTAACACGGGTAGCCGGAAACGGTCCGTACTTACTCCCATACTGGCTGAGTGCGAGTGGTATCGAGTAAGGATTCGGGCCAGTATCTTGGAGAAACTATCGAGCACCTATTGGCTTGCTCAGCCCACGTAACCGCAACGTTTGCTAATTACAACCCTAAAACCGAAAAGATAAAAAGACCGAACTCTTACGGTCCTCATCAGGGTTGAGTTGATGAAAACAGGGTTTGCTTTGTGTTTGTTTGCGGGGCGTGAGTTTCTGCAGCTTTCGCATTCCTTCTTCATTTGAATCGTACACGTGCTCTCCCGATCTTCTCTTGACATCGAGGATGACGTCTCGACGACTCTTTGGCTCAGACTCTGTGAGCTTTCGACGACTACCGTCGAACGTATGTCTTCATAGGCTCGGGATGACCATCTTCCCGAGCTGGTTCCATCCGATCTCGAGGCGAGTCAGACCCAGACTCCCTCGCCTCCTGGCCAGATCATTGAGGCAGACCTTCGCCTCAATACAGAATCTAGATCTCCTGAGTATTTCTCGCTGAGTTCTTACGAGAGTTTCTATATTACAGACGACCAGATGGCTCGTGGGAAAGCATCAGCAGCAGACGAGAGGCCACCAGCTGAGGATCATCAGGAGGGAAGAGCAGAGCTGAACGGAGATGTCACGACAGGTATTCTCGATACATTACAGCAGATGAATCTACAGATTCGAGAACAGTATAGAGTTCAGACCGAACTGCAGGCTGAGTTAGCCGCACTGAGAGCAGGGGCCGGGAACCATTTACCGCCTGCGGTTCCTGTTACTTTACGGGACGAGTATGACCCGGGCGCTCAAACGCTCCATCACTGGATTCGGCTACCGCCGAATCAAGGGCCATACGAACTCCGACCGTCCTTCATCTCTTTGCTTCCCAAGTACTATGGGAATGCCGCAGAGGAGCCGTTTACGTTTTTGCAGCAGTTTGAGATGATCTGCGGAACGGCTTGCTATCCAGGAGTAACGCAGGAAGCTGTGCGCCTCAAAGCCTTCCCTTTTGCCTTAGCCGATAAGGCCCTTTATTGGCTGAGCCATCTGGGAAGAGAAATCTCCACGTGGGACGACCTGAAGTCCACCTTCCTGCGCAAATATTTTCCTCTAGGAAGGACGAACATGATGAGGAGTCAGATCTCTAACTTTACGCAATTGCCGAACGAATCATTCCATGAGGCATGGGATCGATTCAAGGACCTGACAGAGAGATGCCCGCATCATGAGATACCAATGAAGGTGCTAGTGCAAAATTACTTCGGAGGACACCAGCCAGAAGTACAGGGGCTCGTGAGTGCCGCATGTGGCGGCAGTTACTTGAACAAGGACACCGAGTCAGTCTGGGCCATCTTCGAAGGGATGGCCGAGAACTCGAGAGTTGTAGACTCTACTCGGGCATTTCAGAAAGCCCCGCAGCCTCCACATCACCGAGAGCATCACAAGGTGGCAAATATATCAGATTCTGAATCCAACACCAACATGGGCTTTATTAGCGAGAAGTTGACGTTGGTGGACGTGATTCACAAGCAGGTCCAAGACCTACAGCCGCTGCGAGAGTTGGAGAAACTCTCATCTCTACCTCAGCAGTTAAGTGATCTTTCGAAGAAGGTCGCTGATCTTCAGAGCCAGTACCAGCAGAACCAGACTTCTTCGAACACACAGCCAGCACGGAGGATCGCACCCGCTCCACCCACCCGTCAGATACACTATGTCCAGAGCGAGCCTGAGATTCCGCAGATTGATTGGCATGAGGATCAGTCTCATGCCAATTCCGGCCAGATCATCAACACTGCCGAGATGGAGGTAGAGCCGCAAGCCACTTTCGAGATCAACGGGATTTGGTATACTCCGATGCAGCAGCCGAGTATACCGAATCATCAGCAGCAACAGCCGTACGGTCATCCGCAGCATGGACGTCCGCAATTCCAGCACCGCCAGAGGTTCACGCCACAGTAGTCTCATCCGAACGTTTACCATTAGAGACCGCAACCTTCTTATCAACACCCTGCCCAGTTCTCACCGAATTATCCTTTTCAGCAGCCGCAACAGTCTTCTTCTACACCTTAGCGCTACTCCCAGCCTTCCACCTCTCAGCACTTCACGCCAAGGCAGGAGAGAGGAGCAAGCCAGGGCCACCACACCGAACCAGAGATGTCTTCACAGGCCCAGGCGCTCAACCAGATCATGGATATGCTCAGTACGCTCCAGATTGCACAAAAGACAGAGATGGAGCAGGTTAACCGTCGTCTGGACGAGTTAACCGTACCAAAGACCACTCTCCCAGCCCAGCCTCAGATGAACCCAAACAACAAGAGGAGGCATCCAGACCAGGTAGATCCTACAGGTAAGATCTCGTTTCCTGAATTTTTGTCTAACTTCATTCGTCTCAGGAGCGGTAGATCACCGCAAACACCTGCTGGAGAAGAGGAGAGGGCACCCGAGGAGTACGAGCAGGATCCTGAAGCCGAGGAGAATCCGCAAGAGGATGAGGAAGTAGAATCAAGAGATGGGAGCAATGCCAACAGTTCAGATATGGATACCGGCGACTCAGACGATGATATCACGCCAGATCAGGCAGAGACCCCGGACAAAAACATTTCTTCCCCTGTTTTAGAGAGTTTTGTAAATAATTCTGAGACTCTCAATGTACAAGCTGATTCCACTGAGTTGAATAAAAGTTCTGATTTTTTAACTCCTGACTTTATTCCTTTTCCCGATGCTTTGTTTGGAAAAGGAAAGAAAAAGACCAAAAATAATCCCAAATCTCCACAAATCGAAAAGTTACTCAAAGATCACAACTTTCTGAAGATCCCTCTCCATGATGCCTTAGATCAATTTCCTACGCTTAAGAATCAATTGAAAAACAGATGCACCACACGTAGGAAAAAGAGATCCCGAACAGAAAAGCATGTATTGACTAAGGCAACATCCTGTGCGATACAGAATAAGCTTCCAAAGAAGAAGAAAGATTCAGGTGCACATTATGTCAGATGCGAGATCGCAAAAGCCGAATTCGATCACACTCTATTAGATAACGGTTCCTCGATCAATCTAATACCCGCTTCCTTACTCGAGAAGCTCGAGTTAGGTCCTCTTTACAAATCATGCGTGATCCTTCAGTTTGCTGATAGATCCGTAAAGAGACCTAAGGGTATACTTAGGAACGTTATCGTAACCGTGCAGGGTCTGCGATTTCCAGTAGACTTTACGGTCTTAGATATGAATTTGCCCTGCACAGTTACACCTTACCCCGATCATTCTCGGGAGACCTTTTCTAGAGACCGCAAAGGCTCTCTTCGATTATGATACAGGGAAGGTATCTTTTCGCGCCGAGGGTGAAAAGGTAAATATAGAGATGGCGAGAGAATCAAACACCTTCAGTGATGCATCTTCAGATTTTCTGAGTTCTTTAGCCTCCTGCGATTACATGGATGAGGTCTGTCTCGACGACCTCGAAAGATATCAGGTAGAGACCCAAGAGTGTTTGACAGAGGACGGGTCCAAGACTTTAGGAGGTAGTTCTTCCGATGGGACTTTATATTTCAGTTTGGATGATGATGAGCAAAGAGATCAGACTTTTGATGAAATTAATGCAGATCTTTCAGATTCAGAAACTCTACATAATTCCTCCATCTCAGATGAATCAGAATTTTATCTTGCTAACTTATTTTCTTCTGATCATTCTGAGGAGTCGGATGATGTCTTGAACATCTTCTGTAGTCCGACTCTAGAGCACATAGAGATGGTGGATAAGCAGAATGCAGACATATCACCTACCGACACAGATTCCCATACAGTTACAGATGATGTTTCGACAGATCCAGAGACTACCTTGCCAGAACTTAAAACTTTGCCACCAAACATGAAATATGCTTTCCTTGCGGGTCCACATCAACAGTTTCCGATCATTATCAGCTCAACTTTGACCGATGATCAAGAATCTCGTTTGATGGAGATTCTAGAAAGAAACCGCAAGGCCATTGGGTGGACTGTATCCGATCTCCGCGGGATTAATCCTGCTTTGTGTTCACATCATATCTATCTCGATCATGACAACAAACCCTCCAGAGAGTTTCAGCATAGGCTGAATCCGGTTTTACGAGAAGTTGTCAAGAAAGAGATCACGAAATGGTGAGACGCAGGGTTCATTTATCCCATCTCCAACTCCGAATGGGTTAGCCCATTACATGTTGTCCTGAAGAAGTCGGGAATTCAGATGGTGAAAAACGATAGTGGAGAGGAGATTCCAAAGAGAGTAACCACGTCGTGGCGAGTATGTATTGATTACAGAAAGCTAAACACCGCGACGAAGAAGGACCACTTCCCTTTGCCTTTCATAGACCAGGTCATAGAACGGTTGGCAGGGAAGGGGTACTTCTGTTTCCTTGACGGTTACTCCGGATACAATCAGGTATCAATTGCTCCTGAAGACCAGGAGAAAACCACTTTCACTTGTCCGTTTGACACGTATGCCTTTAGATGGATGCCCTTTGGATTGTGCAACGCTCCCGCGACAATCTAGAGGTGCATGCTTGCTATTTTTGCGGACATGGTCGGTGATTTTCTAGAGGTTTTTATGGATGATTTTTCGGTCTATGGTGAGTCCTTTAACGATTGTTTAGCGCACCTAGACCAGGTTCTGAAGAAGTGTTGTGAGGTAGATCTCGTTCTGTCCTGGGAAAAGATCCATTTTATGGTTACTCACGGGATCGTGTTGGGGCACGTCATCTCCCAGCGAGGTATGGAGGTTGACCCTGCCAAGGTGGACGTCATCAAGAAACTCGAGCCACCACCCAACATCAAACAGTTACGATCATTTCTGGGGCACGACGGCTTTTATCGACGGTTTATTCAAGACTTCTCCAAGATTGCCCGACCGTTAACTGAATTGCTAGGCAAAGACATCGAGTTCGTTTTAAATGACAAATATCTTCATGCCTTCCTCACATTAAAGGAAAAGATAATCAGTGCTCCTGTCCTACAGCCGCCTGATTGGTCTCTACCCTTCGAGATCATGACGGATGCATCCGATTTTGCGGTCGGGGCTGTATTAGGGCAGAGGAGGAATGGACTTCCCATAGCTATACACTATGATAGCAAGACCTTAGATGATGCTCAGAGAAATTACACAGTGACCGAAAAAGAAATGTTGGCAGTAGTGTTTGCATTAGACAAGTTTTGATCTTATTTACTTGGCTCTAAGATCACAGTTTACACCGATCACTCAGCTATCAGATTTTTAATGGAAAAGAAGGATGCCAAGGCACGCCTTCTTAGATGGATTCTATTACTTCAGGAATTCGATTTGGATATCAAGGATAAACCTGGAGTAAAGAACGTGGTAGCTGATCACCTCTCCCGATTGCAGACAAATCAACCTTCAGATGAGTACATACCAGAGATCGCAGAGAGATTTCCAGACGAGAGCATCTTTGCGGTTACAGAACTTCTGTGGTATGCAGACATAGTGAACTTTCTGGTCACACAGAAAAGTCCTCAGGGTTGGCCGAAGAACAGAGTTGAGAAACTCGTCTCCGAGTCAAGATACTACCATTGGGAGGATCCGATTCTTTTTCGCGAAGGACCGGATTGCGTTTACAGACGATGTATTCCTCAGGATGAATATAATAGTGTCCTCACTTTATGTCATTCTCTAGAATCAGGAGGACATCATTCAGGGAAGAGGACAGCGCAGAAGGTACTACAGAGCAGATTATGGTGGCCGACTCTTACCAGAGATGCTTGCACATTCGTAAAGAGTTGTCCAGATTGTCAGAGAGCTGTAGGGGCAGTAAGTGCCAGAGATGCAATGCCGATGCGACCCGTCATTATCTGTGAGATCTTTGACGCATGGGGCATAGATTTTATGGGACCGTTCCCTTCTAGTAGTGGCTTTGAGTACATCCTTCTCGCTGTAGATTATATTAGCAGATGGGTGGAGGCTATACCCGCACGAACCGTAGACAGTAAGACCGTTTGCAAGTTCCTAAGGGAACACATCATTTCGCGGTTCGGAATTCCTCGTATTCTTATCTCTGATGGGGGTAGCCATTTCATTAATAAGGAGGTGAAGAAGTTAGTAAAACAATACAGCATCGATCACAGAGTAGCTTCTCCTTACCACCCACAGACGAATGGCATGGCCGAAGTATCAAATAGGGAGGTAAAATCAATTCTACAGAAGTTAGTACGACCGGATAGGAAGAACTGGTCACTTCTTCTGGACCAAGTTCTTTGGGCATATCGTACTGCATATAAGACTCCCTTAGGCACTTCACCATTCAGGCTAGTTTATGGAAAGCCGTGCCACTTTCCCGTAGAGATCATGCATAAATCTGAGTGGGCAATTCGTGAGATAATGATGGATACACAGAAAGCAGGAGCCAAGAGAAAGATAGATCTAAATGAGCTGGTAGAAATCCGCAATCAAGCATACGAGAACACACTCATCTATAAGGACAAAGTGAAGAAATGGCATGACAGACATATTCAACACAAGAGCTTTGTCCCTGGGCAGAAAGTCTGGTTGTTCAATGCAAGGTTGAGAATTTTTCCCGGCAAATTAAAAAGCAAGTGGGAAGGACCGTACATAGTCAGAACGGTGCACGACAATGGCAGTATTGCGATATCAGATGTGTCACCTGGTGCAGAGCCGTTCGTGGTCAACGGGCAGATGCTGAAGCATTTCGTAGAGACTACTGATCATCTGGCCCGTGCTGAAGTAATTTACTTTGTACAGGAATCATGATCATTCCTTCACCTTTTCCTGTACAAATTCTTTTGAGCCATTCTGGAGATTCACCACACTTGTATATTCCTCGTAGACCACAATCGTCCCCGTTTTTGCTCGTCTTCTATGCTTAGGATACCAGATCCTAAGTATAGGGGGGATCGACTACCCGCTGATTTACGTTTTATTTTCGTACTGATTCTTTTGTATAGCCACTCTTTTTCACGAATCACTGGTATCCAATTTTTGGCTACACTCTTTTCTATACTTAGGATACCTTATCCTAAGTATAGGGGGGATTGAGTGATTTCGATGATTTTGTATTCTTTCCTTTTAAATTTTTGTTATTTATCCTTTTCATTCAGTCATCCCGTTTTTGCTCTCCCGTGATACTTACGATGACCTGATCGTAAGTATAGGGGGGTTGACTGACTTGTGATCGCTATTCCTTTTTCACCCGCTCTTACTTAGCACGAGTTATGTCCTCCTTTTTCTCTTTTGACGCTATGAGGACATAGCTCAAGCTAAGTATAGGGGGGTGCGTATATATTGTATATATACTTTCAGCCATAACTCGTACTTTTACGTATTTTCTATATCTATAAAATCCATAAAAAATGGGTACGGGTTAATTTAAAATCCACTCTCTTATTTATAAAATCCTGGTAAATAAGTAAAACATGCTTAAAACTTGTAATTAAAATTTGTACTTAAAATCTGTATAATACTTATTTAAAATCCTATTTATTAAAACATATATAAAAGCCATTCAATCCTTGTAAAATACTTTGTAGATAAAATTTGTAAAATACATTAGACACTTAATTTAAATAAAATATATCTTGTAAAATTTGTGAATAAAACCTTAAATCATAAAATCCATAAAAAATACAAAGTCCTAAAATTCGTAAAAATTACAAAATCCTTAAAATCCATAAAAATGCGTAAAATCCAGAAAATAGACTTCACAAAAACAGGGTTGCATTTGCATTCGTATTTTTCAGAATAAGTTTGATTTTCGAAACTAAGGATTGAGCCTAGTCTAAAGGATGGAGCTTGATTACGGCCTTTAACTCTCGTTGTAAGGAGCCTGATTAGGAACTGGAATTTAGACTCTTCAGTTCTGGTGACTTAAAATCTTTGGGTCCCGTAAGACCATATTCGGAAAATCAAGTCATCTGAGCTTAAGTAGACCATTTGGAGTCATCCGTACAACTCTTCACCAGTGAACCAACTTTGAACACATGCACTCTGCACTTAGCTCGACTCGCATAGAGTTCCGAAGGGCAGTACACCTTGGTAGTGCATCCCTATCCTTATCTTTGCAGTATTGACGTCTAAAGACGGGAGAGATTGGGGTTGCGATAGTTGCTTCGGATGAGGGAAGGATCTGCTGACATAATTTTTCTAAGACCTCAAAAAATGGACGGATTAAAAAGATTCTATAACCGTCGAGGCACAAAAGATGAATGCAGTGCAAGCAAATTAAAAAGTCAAGTCAAAGCAGAAGCCACCAAATAAGACCAAACTGGTCAAAGCTTCCACCAAATATGCATGCACATCTTAGTGGAGACTCAGCTACACCGGTTGGGCTTCACAAGGAGATGCGTCTACACTGGTCGCACTCCACTTCTTTTCTCATTCTTCTAACTTCTCCCTATATTCGATTGTGAACATAGCAGAACTGAACTCAGAAGGGAATACCTCCCTCCCCGAGGAAAGAGTAGCGGGATGAGGAAGCCATAGGAGTGTATAGTCGGGATTGACGGTTTCTTCGGTTCTCTAAGCAGGAAGAGCTAAATCAATTCACACACTGTACAAGTTGACTTCAAGGATGATAGAGTTTGCGATATGAATAAGTGAGTCTGAACTAGCCAATGAAGTGATCTTGAGTAAGGATTATGGAACTTGAAGACTGTTGAGGATAAAATCCTAATCCTAGTTAAGGTTCCGACAAAATGCTTGTTTTAGGCCCAATCGAGCTCTGTCCTTTGTCTGTTCTCATGAATTGGTTTAGGAAAACAAATTCATTCTAACTTTCTTTCTTTTTCACTTATTTTTTCAAAATAAGTGTTTGCTAAGGGACTAGCAAAGTTTAAGTATAGGGGGTTGATGAATCCACGATTCATTAACTTTTCTGTCGCATTTTGTCTTAAAACCCTTAACAAATACATGTAAATATTCACTAATTCTCATACTTTAACAAAACATCATTCATGTGTAAATATTCACTTTTAACCACTAAACTCATGTAAATAAATAAAGAACCAGAAAAAGAAAGACAAAGGCAGATGGAATATATGTATATATATGCAATACGACTTAAAGTATAAATATATCTGTAAGATATATTTATAGCCTAACCCCCGAGACCAAGTCAACATGGATTGGTCGACAAACCAATAAGTAGGGGGAGATAAGGAAAGAAAACCAAATAAAAATAATTTAACACATGTATCTACACCTTTCACTATTTATCAAATAAATACAAAACTTCAAAGAATTTTAATTATTTCATATTAACATATTTTTCACCAAGCTCTTCTCCTAATTATTCATAAAAATGTAAATAAAAATATAAAAATAAGTTAAAAATACTACTCTGTATATATGCCAAGAAACCCAGCCTACAAATTGTCAAAATCTCAACTTCCGAACATCATAACTTCCTCATACGAACTTCAATTTCACTCTACTCACCTTTAAAGTTCATAAAATATTATTATTCAATTAATAAAGGTGGTTTCATTGAATTCGGAGTCCGTTTGCAAAAAGTCGGTTTTGGGACAAAAAGACAAAGGGGTTTCTGGGCTATTTATTTTATGTAACACACACTATTCATTATTTTCTTAATTTTATAACTTTTAAATTATTTCATGATCCTGTAGTTTCTACATAAAATATTTCATAATTTTTGGAGATTATTTATTATTTTTTTAAAATCAAACACCTAAAAATATAGGTACAATTGACCTATATAGATACTTATTCTATTTATTAAAATATGTAAATTAATTCATAAAAATCCCTAAAAATTTTGTATAAACCTTAATTAATACCCTAATAATTAAGAAAATATGAAATTAATTTTTACTTAATTATTTATTAAATTAAAAATCTAAAACCTATTTATAAATACATATTTATTAATATAATATTTATATTTTAAATAATATTTATTATTTATTAAAATTAATTATACCATAATTTAGAAAATTAATTTATTTAACTTTCTTGTATTTATACCTATTTAAAATAATGTAATTTACAATTTTATATTTAATTTATAAGTCAATTTTCCATCTGGGCCAACCAGGTTCTGACACTTGTCAGCACCTGGGACCTTCTTCCCCAAGAAGTTGTTGCGCCCAGCTGCTCGACCTGCCAACTTCACCCATTTACCCTGCGCTACTCCAGAACCTTCTGATCAATCCATTACGCCCATCCTCTTCCTCCAACAACCCTCTCCATCGCCACCATCGATTTGACCTTGGAGCCCACGCCATTTGCCCTATATAAGGCCTCCAATACGCCATAGCCAAACAACTTTTCCCCAACCAACCTAGAGCCCAGCTCCAGGTGCACCAACTCCCCATCTTCCTAGCCCGACTCCGGCCAATCCACGGTGGTGACAACACCAAGGAAGGACCCGCGAGGAAGAGGAGTTGAAGGAGGAGGTTCCAAGGCGTAGCTTCGCCTTGTAGCGCCGCCATCGCAGCGTCCAGCTCCGGTTGAAGTCACTGTCGAGCTCGTCGTCCAGGTACTACACCTTGACATTCCACAGACTTTTTCCTTCATTTCGTGAATTTGTTTCTCGATCCGCGAGCCACGATTAGCGTGGCTAATCACGTTTTTAGTTAGCTTAATCATCCATCTTCGACGCACATTCGATATACCTTTCCGAATCGCTTCCTTTCGCTTCCAAATCGATCCCAAACTACTGTCGTTTATCATGCTTCTGATTGCTTGGCTGGAAACTCTAAGTTTTTTTTTATCTTTGGGGCTTAAGATCATTAAACCATTGGCCGATTCGATACGAATCGAGCATATGCTTGGGTACCTTGCAGATCCAGGTTCATCGCAAGGTTGTTATTCACCATTGGGAATCTTCGAGCATCAGTGAAATCCACCTCCAAGGTCGGACTCCAGAACAACTCAAGCTCCAGGTGGACGGAACCCCAGACTTCGTCGTCGATTCACGGCTGCTCGGAGCGACCTCCGCCGGAATCCTTCAGCGGGCGAGCTTGAGGGGTGGAGGAGCCACCCCTCTGGCCCTGCAGGTGTGCCAAAGCTATCGCCGGACGACCGCCATAAATCAGAGATGAAGGCGCCGTCACCAGCAGTCGCAACCGCCCAAGAACAGAGGACGCACAGGTGCGTGACACGTGGCGCACCTGTGAGCGTCCGATCGCAGCGCGCGGCTTCTAATCGGGACCGTCTAAATCGAACCGGTGGAATATTTGCGTAATAAGTCTAGCCAACTTTCAGAATTTCCTTCTGCCTCCAGAACTTTGCATAATTGCATTTAGGTCCCTCCGCAGGGACCTAAATGTAAAGATTCTTGTATTTCTCTTTCAGAACAGTCCTCCAGGACCGAATTGCAAACAATTTTAATAAGTTTTCTTGCGCTTATGCCCCTGGGTTGTAGGGGCTGTTTCTTGCTCTTGTGACCTCGGATTTCGACGCTTTCTTGAGGGTAGTTACACAACTACCCCAGCTACTTAGTATAAAATTTTCGCGGCTTTTTGACGAGTTTTTGACGTGTTTTGATTTAATCGAAAACCGCCTCGTTTTGCTTTGTTTTCTTGTGTAGTTCGAGTACGTGGCTCGATCCTCGTTCACCCTACTATATAGTATCACTTAGATATTATGCACCTACTATATAATAAGTAAATCTTTTGAAAAATATTCCTCTTTGAAAATTAAATAAAAATTTGAAAACAATAAAATCAAATAAAAATTATAAAAATAAAAATCAATAAAAAAGCGTTCTGACTTAGAGAAGAATTAAAATAAAATTACGAATAGGAAGATCTAGGGAATATATTCTGCCTCCTTGAGTTCGACCCAGGAACACTTTCCTGGTAAAATATTAGTGAACGGTTTTCCGACAGAAAACCGTATTTGTTTGATAGGTTTAAAGATCGAAAAAAATTCCCTCGTTTCGCGGCTTCTGCTACAACCGACAACTTTCTTTAATAAAAAGAAGAAGCCGCGAAACTCGATTTTTAGACACTTATCAGTAACCAATCATTTAAATTTTTTAAAGGAACCAATACACTCATTACTAATAGAGAGATTTTGCACCGGTCTGCTAATCAAATATGAGTAGCAATTATTGCATGATCAAGTGTCCCTCATCAACAGATAACCCACAATATGAGATAGACAAATCAATCAATGTAAATGTGAGCTAAAAATTATTATAACTCTACTATAAATGTGTATAGGTGTAAGCAATGTAGAGTATCAAACAAAGGGAGCAAACATTGTGTAGACTAATTATTAATTAATTATTTTTAATTACTAATAATTAATTTTTTATTTTTTGTATTTTTGTATTTTTCTTTTTTTATGTGGGTTTTTAATTGTACGTAATTTTTATGTATTTTTATTATTTTGCATTTTTATATTTTTTAGTTTTTATCCTTTCTTTTATTTTTGCTATTGTTTACTTTCTTTTTAATTTTCAAAATAAAATATACATTTATATATAATAAAAATATTATATAAGTAGTATATAAGATATTGGTATGTATAGGATATTGTATTTTTAAATATGTCAAAATAAACTCAAAATATAAAAAATGAAATATTTTTGTGAGTTTTAGATTTTCTATGTTTTTGGTAATTTTTATAGATCTTTTACTAGCTATTATGTATTTTAAAGTAATAAAATATATCAAAACAATGCATAGATTAATTAGCCGAGATTTTTTTGGTTTACAAAGTCCAAAATTATCTTAAAACTATTTTTAATAAATAACATATATAATAAAGAAAATTTACAAATAGAAACTTTTTTATTTTTAATAATGTTTGCTAATTTTTATAAAGTTTTTAAGGGTTTTTGTAATTTTTAGGTTTTATAGTTTGTATTTTGTTGACATTTTTTTAATATTTGGTCAATAATAGATTAATTTAGATAATATATATTTTGAGAAATTTTGGAGTTATTTTTATAGGTTTTACGAGTTTTAATATCTAAAATTGATGAAATTGCATATTTTGTATTTTTAATAAATAGTAAAATCAATTAAAATACCAAATAAAAATTATTCAAGCACAAACATCATGGCAATCATTTAAATTAATTTTCCTTCAATTTTTAAAGTAATGAAAATATTTAATCTAAATAATATACATATAATAAAATACTAGACTGGCAAGGACCTATTTTTAATTATAATAAACTTTAAATGTAATACATAATATGTCCAGAAAGTTCAAGGTGGTCTATGAAATTTTTACAAAAAATTGCCTCACACGGGAGACCACATGAGGTGATGTGGAATGGATCAAAGTGCAATTACAGTAAGTATAGGGTTTTAATTACAAATTTACCTAAAATTATTACACATGATATTTAATTTATAAGACTAATTAATAAAATAAAATAGTAGAGGGATCTAAGTGTAATATACCAAAAACTGTGTGCTATCCAATGGATATACATGTTTCATGTAACCACGTGGTGCGTCTAGAATGACCAATACCCCTTTGGCGACGCTTGGTTCAGATCAGATCTTGAATTCCATCGGATGATTAAAGACTGGAAAGATCTGACAGTAGTTGTGTGAACTGGGAGGGCACTAAATCGGATGACGATGAAGGCCCCTGGAAGAACTAGGGAGAAACCTCATTAGGGAAAGCTTCGATCGGGCCTATCTCTTTCCTTTGCCCTTCTTCTTCACTGTTGAGATGTGTAAAAGAATCATGAGGATGTTCTACAGCATATGGTGGCCTCAAATGGGTCCACACCTCATGTACGGGTTCTTGGAGCTCAATGAAGTAGGTGTGCACTTGGCGGTCCTAGCGCGTGAGTAAATCGACTCTAATAGAGTCCTCTGAAGCTCACTCCAACATGAAATGATATGGGCTTGAGGGAAAGGGGTCCAGAGCCCTTATTTCGTGGTAATGGAGTGGAAATGGATTAGGGTGGAGAGGCTCCGATGAAGGGAGAGAAGGAGACCTCAGTGGCTTGAGCCAAGAAGGATCGAGGTGGTTTGGGTAGTGGAGTCGATGGAGAATGTAAAGGGGAAGCTGATGAAGGTGGAGCGGAGTCGGAATTGGTGTGTACGTGGTGGAATAGTGGTCAGAGGTGTAGAGCTCCGACAAACTTTAATCTAATGATCCAGGGTTAAAACAACTACAAAGCATCAAATAAAATACGGAAATGAAATTATGGCATGAATGCAAAATTTTCTAACCATCCATGCCCCAATAGGTCGCTAATTGGCTTAGAAGTGCCATTGATGGAGGCAAGCTCCGATGAAGGGGATCTTGTCTCGTCCTTCCCTCTCCATGCCCTGAATCATTGAGATCAACCTCATTTCATGAGTTTGTACCTCAAGCCAAGAAATCTAGGGGTAAGTGTGGTCTTAAGATGGATCAAAAAGCAAAAATGGCGGAGGGAGGTGTTCTATACAAGAGGATTTTGACCTAGGGTTTATGCATGAATCGAGAAATGTACGAGGATGGTAAATATCAACCGTAAGGGAGGGATGTAAGGAGATGTTTTTTCATTAAGGTGATAAGTCTCCTAGAGCATTGTATCAATGAAGAAAATCCAGCGAAGACAAGTCCTCACACATTCTGACAAGTCTGACCTAGGTTAAGGGTACAGTTAATCCAAGGTCAACAAACCATGGTTGTGATTGGCCCATGTCAGTCCATATGGGGAAAATAAGAATAAAAATATGAATCAAATCAAAAAGAGATAGAAAAGATTTTTATACAAAAAGTCAAAACACAAAAATGTTGCTTATTTTATAAATTAATTTATTATGAATTTTATTTCTTTTTACAACTTAATTTATTAGGTATAATTACTTATATACTATTATTATAGGTATTTATTTATATATAAGTTCTGTATTTTCCTTTTTATTTAATTATTATTAAGCATAATATATTTAAACATTTTATTTTCTTACAATATATTTAATACATATTTACACATTTTGTAAGATTTATATAATTTATATATATATTTAAATAAATACATGTATAACATAATATATGTATATCATACATATGTATCTGCACTTAGTATGCATTTATGGTGTTTTAAAGCGCTTTTAAATTTTACTGGTATTTTACAGTAAATTATATAATATTTACAATTTAATAAAAATATAAAGAAATTTAAAATATATTCAATAAATATATTGGTCTAAGATACAATTATACAAGTACCTATGTGCCCCCACATTGCGAGCTATTTTATCTTGACTCTGATTCAGATGAAACAACCTCCTTTAGATAGATATTTTAATTTAAAATATAATAGAGGCAAGGTTGGTTCAGTTTGACTTCATATGGAGAAGATATTGATCAATGAATTCTTATTTATGACTTCTTTTCATTTGAGCGTACCGAATGAATTGTGAATCACATATTTTTGCCTATATTTGTATTATTTTTATACATTAATACTTAAAAGTTCCATGTTGTAAACATATTTATTTGAAGTGTGTAAAATGTGAAATAAAATATAAGTATTGAGCTATTTACACTTAATTGAATTAAGGTTTTGAGTGTATTTCTATTCAGCATTTGGCCCTTATCTTACCATACTTTATTCATATTCGACCAAGTCAATATTGACTTAGTCTCGAGGTCTAAGGTCAATCAGTATTTACAATACTTCTTTTAATTTTCTTTTCTTTATTCATTTATTTTGGATTTAAATGCATGTATTTATGTACTATTTTCATAAAATAGTTAGTATTCCAATTTATGCAAGTTAGATACTTTTGCATGTATTTAGTTAGGGATTTAAAGATAAAATAAAGGAATAAAGATGAATTAATAGGTATTCATCACCCAACATACTTACCTTTGCTAATCCTTATCAAACACTTATGTGTAAAATAAGTGATGAGTAGAGCAAATCAAGAAAAGGAAAATAAATACATTGGAATTATGATTATTTTTTAACTTATTTTCATAAAGTCAAATTCCAGAGCTCTTTTATGACCTTTCGATTGTTAGTTTGTTCAGAATGTTATTGGGAAACTGATCTAAAATTAAAAACCCTCAATTTCCTCAATCCTCTGTCCAAGTATCCTCAATAGCCAGGTTAGAATAAGTCTCTTCATAGGCAAATCCTTATAATTATGAGTCTTACTTGTATAGTGTAAGTGAAATGTAGCTCCCCACAGCTGAAGTGTCAAAGAGAGAGCCTTCTTCAGCATGGTGACCCTAATTCCCCAATCTAGCTATTCTTTCCTTGCGGAGCAGGGTATTCCCTTCTAAGTTCAAGTGCAACTAGCTCAAGAAGAGGGGGTAAATAAGAGTAGATTGTGACGAGTATAGCCACATATTCTAAGGAGCTTGACCAGTTTAGTCAAATCATCCAGCTACGTGTACATGATATCTTTGACTTTGAAGAATAAGCTTGCTTATTAGCACATAACTCTGACGGGAATTGTGTTTTTCATTTATTTTTGCCCATCTAATTTTTTTGGAGTTTTATTTCATACTTTTTTTGAAAGTATATATATAGCATCATTTTTGTAAGGATTTTTTCTTCTGGATATAGTAGACTATCCCTCTTTTGAAGCATTATTGCAAACCACAACATCCTTTCTTTAGACGCCGGTGCCCCTAGATCGAGTTGGGATACGTTGGCCACTGAATGGGGCTATGTATTTTTCCACACATGTGGATCTCATGCCAGTAAATCCAGCCCTCCCCACCTCATCATAGTTGAGCTAAGTGTAGAGTGTAGATGTCCAAGTTAGGTCACTATCGACAAGACTCGTGCGTACATCTCAAAATATTCGACTTAGACAGTCAAGATGACATGTGAACATAGTCTTGTGGACTAGAAGAATTAAGTCTAGTTGTCCTGAAAAGTCACAATTCCAGTTCCTATAAGGTTCCTGTGAAATTATGTGAATTAAGTTCCAACCTAGCTCCAATCCTCAGATTTTATTTAGACTATTTCAATTGCCATTATCATTCTGAAAAATGCAAATGCAAATATTTTTGTGGAATATATTTTCCGGTTTTGAACTTTTTAGGGATTTTTAGAAAATGTTCTGTATTTTTTATGTAATTTTCAAAACCTTTTTGTAAATTTTTGTGGGGCTTTAAAATTTTCAAAAATTTTAGGGATTTTTGATAAAGTTAGTGAATTATATATGTACAAATATTCACAAGTATTTACAAGAATTGGTTGTAGATTTACAATGGATTTTGTATATAGATAGGGATTTATTTTCAAGTTTTGAATACATGTTTTGAAGAGAATTTATTTATAGTAATATATAAAACACTTGTATACAAGGTTCTCAAAATAATTTGAAAATATTTTTGCAAATATTTTACAAATGATTTGAAAATATAATTTGCAAATAATTTTTATGAACATTTTCAAAGTTTGAAAGATAATTTGTAGAGGATTTTTCAAAGTTATGAAAAGATTTTTCAAAGTAATTTACAACAATTTTCCAAATCATTTGCAAAGTATTTTTCAAACCATTTTATTCAAACAAATTGAAACCAATTTTTACAAATATATCAAAAAGATTTCTATAAAGGTTTGAAAATATCTCACAAAATATTTTCGAAATAGTTTTGAAAGATTTTTAAAAAATTTTATAATAATTTTCCAAATCATTTTGCAAAATAATTTTTTAAACAAATTTATTAACATATTCACAACAAGTTTACAAAGAATTTATATTCTATACCCTTACCCAATATTTTTAAGAGACGTATTATTGAAAATATACGAAAGTATGAATTATGGTTAAAGAATATACCCCAAGATGGGCGTAAATTTTAGAATAACGATGTGTCAAGGTTCAAGATGACATCTATAAGATGAATGTCGTAGTCTCGACGTTGTCTCAGTGTGAGAACAATGACGAAGTCAACAAGAAGAAGAAAAACACCTGAGTATACACTCAAGTAGGTGTTTGCTACCGAGAGAAGAGAATTGAAAACTAAGACAAGACCGGTAACGTGAAAAGAAATATTATCTTATAAGAATGGAGTGAATGATCATAATTGATAAACCAAAGGTGGAGGAAGAATGATTGGTCATGGAATCCTCCATGTCAATCATAGTCTCAATAATATGTGAAAAGGTAAGATCTAGAGACTTACAATGAAGTTGGATATTCGATGGACATAATGTCAAAAGGTCAGAGAAATCATCGAATATCTCAAAGCATGGCTCATCCTCGTGAGGTTCATCAAGGTGAGAAGACTCAAAGGAGTCAGATAAATAGAAGAATGAGAAGACTATTGTGATCCGATAGGGTGGATCCGCAAACAAAAAGTGAAGTCGAGTGCAAAGAAGGTGTTGTATCTACCGGTGGATAACCCCCGGAGAGTAATGAAAACTGATATGCGAAAAGCGAGTCAATGATGACTATAATCTGATCCTCAAAAAATATGTCAATCTAGTCAATGGAGAAGATAGAAGGCTGATATTGTGGCTAATAAAATCTGTCATATCATATTGTAGTCCCTCATATAGAAAGAACGCTGAAATGGCTCAGGATATTTGTCAAAATCTACTATGTGCCTAATGACGATAGGAATGACAGGAGATGGAAAATGGATCGGCTAATAGGATGGCTGAAATAATGTTAGGGCATGCTCTGTCTCCTGGAATACCAAAAGAGAGGGTATACCAAAGTCTTGAATCATGACGTGTGGAACCAACTCAAGGATCAACATTTGGAAATGGAAACTCGCAACGTCCGTCTCATCGTCAAAAATTGGTACTACCTCAGTGATCCCATCCTCAATATGGTGTGCAAGATTAGAATCATCGGTAATGGCATCACGTCTATTTGGCCCAACATCCACCAAAGAATGTACACTCATCCCATCATCAACTCTACCCGGCTCAGTCATATGATCAGTAACCTCAATGCGAGCCTCATCTCTCAGCACATCATGCCTAGGTGAAAGAGAGGGTGATAATGGTGGGAACGAAGAGGGAGGGAAAGACATACAAGACAAAATACCGGACAAGAAACGAACCACATGGGGGTTGAGGTCAAATCAGACAAGGTAAAATTGTGGTTCAAGAAAAGAGTCATCTCGAACTAGACCAGGGATATGAGGGTGATATGGATGAAAAGTAGCCGCAAGATTCGACTGAAGTGAAGAGTGACCCATTATCATAATATAGACAATGATAAAAAGTAGAAAGGAAAAAGGACTCAATGATTAAAAAGACTCAAGGACTACTAAACTCAAAGAAAGTTGAAAGCAGTCAGATAAAAAAATAAAACAAAGCAAAGTACTGTTCACCTATTCAACACAATGATGACAGTAAGAGAGTGGTCGTTTTCTTTTAATTTTAGAGTTAGGTGACTTCCAAGCAGTTGATTCATCAGACTCATATGTGTAGTCTCCTAGAGTGATTGCGTCTGAGTCATCGTACCACACCTACTAGAACACCAGACCACTTTGTCTATGGTCGGAGACAAGTGCTTACATCAATAATAGGGACCAAGCGCTTAGGGTACAAGTCCAGATAGGGTGCTCTATTCCTTATGAGTATGTGTTTCACTCGATCTGGAGAGTACCTGTGTCCAATGTGGGAGTTTCTCTTCCCAATGCATTTAATCCAATGATATTTTTACTTTAATTTAAGTAGAATTAGTAGTCTCGATTTTATTTATGTTATCACTTTTTTTTTCAATGCAAGACGAATAACGCAGTCTTTCAATTCCTTTAGTATCGTATGTGGTCAAAATCAGAGGGAGAAGTCGAGAAAGCAATGCAAGTTGGAAAAATATGATGAATGCTCAGTCAAAAGACTCGCCTTGCTTCCCAGCTCTCTCCATGTGGGATGATAAACATGAATTGAAATGATCGTACATGAATGCACCGATGAAAGATAGTAATTGCTATTAATGTGAAGCACAATTTTTATTTAATATAAGTTCAAGTGTATCTAAGAACTATAAGTACATGAAATAATTAGGGTTGTGGACCTAGATTAATCGATCAAGTAAGTCTTAGACTAAGGGCTCAATCACATAAAATAAATAAAAAGAAAGGTGAAAACTCAAATCAAGAGAAACCAATGGAAAAAAAAGAGAAAATGGGGAGGAATAAAAACAAGGCGAAGAAAACAATGAAAAAATTGATGAGGTCCCCAAGGTAAATAGACACTTGATGAAATGGACCTCACACAATTTTAAGTGTCCAGAGAGTGTATAAAGTATAAGTTTAATTATTACAAATCAAGTTTCTATCTCACCAAAAAAATAAAATAAGAAAAAACTGTAATTATCTTCACAGCTCCTGGTCTTCCTTTACTTCTATCTCTTGTCTTCTAGGTCAGAAAAGCCGACCTCCGCTTCACGTTGATTCTCCGGTCCTCCTAGGAAGTATGCCCTTGATCTGCGGGCCCTCTCTACAAAGTCAAATAAGAGAGTGTCAGAACCGTTCTAGATTAATATAAATAAGAAGGAATAAAGACTTAATAAAAAGAGAATAAATCACACAAGAAAATAAGCAATCTATACTCTGTTGCTCCCGTTAACGGTGGCATTTGTCAGAGAGATTTTACACTAGTCTACTAAAGAAACACGATTAGCAATCGATGCGTGACCAAGTGACTCTTAATCAACAGATAACTCACAATGTGAGATAGATAAATCAATCAATGTTAATGTGAGCTAAAATTTATTATAACTCTATTAAAAATGTTTATAGGTGTAATTAATGTAGAGTTTAGAAAACATGGAGCAAATGGTGTATATGCTAATAAATATAAATAAGCCCAAATTTATCTTAAAACTATTTTTAATATACAATGTATATAATACAGAAAATTCACTAATAGAAACTTATATTTTTGGATTTTTCAATATTTTTCTCTATTTTTTTATAAGATTTTAGGGTTTTTTTGTAATTTTTAGGTTTTATATTTTGTATTTTTATGGATTTTGGATATGTGGTCAATAATAGATTATATAAATAATATATATTTTTGGTAATTTCTTGAGTTGTTTTTAATTTTTTATGAGTCTTAATATTCAAACAAGATGAAATTGCATATTTTTGTATTTTTAATAAATAGAAATTTCAATTAAAATGTAAATAAAATTATACAAGCACAATCATGATGTCAGGTAGTTAAACTAATTTTTTCTATAATATTTGAAGCAAAAAAAAAATTAATATAAAAAACATACATAAAATAAAGTAGTAAGCTGACAGGGATTTATTTGAAATTATGATAACTTTATATCTAATACATAACAAGTCAAGAAAGTTCAGGTGGGTCCATGCAATATTTACAAAAAGTGCCTCACATTGGAGACCATGTTAGGGTGACATGGACTGGACCGAAGTGCAATTACAATGAAGTGTAGGGTTCTAATCACAAATTTACCTAAAATTATTACACATGATATTTAATTTACATAACTAATTAACAAAATAAAATGGCGGATGGGGCTAAGTATAATATACCCAAAAGTATGAGCTATCTAACGGCTATGCACGCTTCACTTAACCTCGTAGTGTCCAGACCGACCGATACCCCTTCAATGATACCTGGTTCAGAACATAACTTGAATTCCATCGGACAACAAAAGCATGGCTAGATCTGACGGTAGTGATGCAAACTAGGAGGGGAACTGAATCGGATCACGAAGAATGCGTCTATAAGAACTGGGAAGAAACCTTTCCTGGGCAAGCTTTGATCGTTCCTATCTTCTCCCTTCGAATTTCTTCTTGATTGTTGACATGTGTAGAAGAATCCAGAGGATGTTCTACATCATATGGTGGCATCAAATGGGTCAAACCCCATCAATGGGGACCTAGAGCTCAAGGAAGTAGGTGTGCATGTGCAGGACTAAATCGAACCTGGTGGGAACTTCTGAAGCTCACTCCTACATGGGGCTTAATGGGCAAGGGGTCCAGAGCCCTTATTTGGTGGAAATGGAATGGGCGGAGAGGCTCTAGTGAATGGGGAGGAGGAGACCTCAGTGGATCTAACCAAGAAGGATCGAGGTGGTTTGGGTAGTGGAGTCGATGGAGAACATGAAGGGGAAGCTGATGAAGGTTGAGCAGAGTCGGAACTGGTGTGTACGCGGTGGAACAGTGGCCAAAGATCTAGAGATCCGGTGAACTTTAATCTAATGATCTAGGGCTAAAACAAATGCAAAACATCAAATAAATTACAAAAATGAAAGACTGAAGGAAATGCAGAAAGCAAAATTAAGTATATATGCCTCAATAGGTCGCTAATCAGCCTAGGAGCACCATTGTCGGAGGCAAGCTCCGATGAAGGGGATCTTACATCGTCCTTCCCTCTCCACGTTGTGAATCAGTGATATCAACCTCATGTCACGAGTTTGTACCTCAAGCCATGAAATCTAGGGGGAAATGAGGGTTTAAGACAGATCAAAAAGGAAAAATGGCAAGGGGAAGTGTTATATACATGCGGAGTTTGATCTAGGGTTTACGCATGAATCGAGAAGTGTACGAAGATGATAAGTATCGGGTGTGAGGGAGGGATGCAAGGAGATGATTTTCATTAAGGTGGCAAGTCTCCTCAAGTAGTGTATCAATGAAGAAAACTCGGCGAAGACCGTGTCTTCACACGTTCTAACAAGTCAGACCTAGACCAAGGGTACTGTTGATCCTAGGTCAACAAACCATGACCTCTGATTGGCCCACGTTAGTCCATATTGGGGAAAAATAGGAATTAAATAAAAAAGAAATAGAAATATATTTTACTTACAAAAAGCCAAAACACAAAAAATGTTCTTTATTTTATAAATTAATTTATTATGAAGCTTATTTATTTTTATAACTTAATTTATTATGTATAATTACTTATATACTTTTATTATAGGTATTTATTTATATATAAATTATGCATTTTCCTTTTTATTTAATTAGTTTTATGCATAATATCATATTTAAATATTTTATTTTCTTACAATATATTTTAATACATATTTACATATTTTTGTAAAATTTTTATAATTTTATTTATATACTTAAATAAATACAAGTATAGTATAATATACGTACAATATACTAATGTATCAACATTTATTATTTATTCATGATGTTTTAAAGTGTTTTTAATTTTTTTGTATTCTTATTGTAAGTTATATATAATTTAAAATTAAATAAAAATACAAAGGAATTTAAAAATGTAATAAATATATTAGCCTAAGATACAGTTATACAATTACCTATGTGCCCCACATAGTCTATTATTGTATCTCAACTCTGATTTAGATGAAACCATCTTTATTAGATAGATATTTTAATTTAAAATAACATAGATGTATGATTCAGTTTGAATTAATATGAACAAGATATTGATCAATGAAGTCATGTTTGTGACCTTTTTATCTGAGTATACAAAGTGACTTGTGCATCATATATTTTTGCAAACATTTTTATTATGTTTATACATTAATATTTACAAGTTTCATGTTGTAAACATATTTATTTGAAGTGTGTAAAATGTGGGATAAAATAGTATAAGTATTGAGCTATTTTACACTTAATTGAGTTAGGGTTTTGGGTGCATTTATGTGCAATATTTGGCCCATATCTCCCCCTACTTTATTCATGATTGACGAAGTCAATATTGACTTAGTTTTAAGGTCTAGGGTCAGTCAATATTTACGTTCTTTCTTTATTTTTATTTTCTTTCTTTATTCATTTATTTAGGATTTAAATACATTTATTTATATATTGTTTACAAGCAACAATTAGTGTTTTAATTTTTGCAAGTTAGATGCATTTACATGTATTTAGCTAGGCTTCAAAAGATAAAAATAAAGGAATAAAAGTGAATGAATTGGTATTCATCAATCACTGAAGATGCATTTCATGCCTTTCACCAAAAAATCATTTAACAACTATGTAATTCTACACAAAACGTGAATTACTCATCAATAGAAACTTACATGAACCATAAAGAGTGTAACTGCTCAAGTATATTAGGCATTTCAAGTATTGAAATAACCTTAACATTGACCGGATTAACCTCCATACAATCATTGAAGACATAGCTCGAAACAATACCATGAGTCAACGTAATTTCTCTTAAGATAAAGTCATATTTTCCTCTATAAAATTTTGTAGAATTTACTATGAATATATAGGATGTGTCAAAATTACCACCATAGATTGACAACCATCTATCAAACCTCAATAAAATTACCCATCAAGTCATCAAAGATAGACGCATACCACTTTTAGAAAGTTGTCAGAGCATGACGCATGTTGGAGAGTATACACTACAAACAAATATGTAAAGGTATACTAGACAAGATCATGCTAAGAAGAAGTTGCTCTAGTTGGAATATCCTCTCTTTTGTCATATACAACAATTGTAATTCATGACTTTATCGGAATTATGTATAATGAACTAGTCCACTTGGAATTAAAGATATGATCGACGATTCTCTCGAATAGATTTGATTTAATTAACTTAATTTGAGATTCTTGAGTTGGTTTGACATTTTCTTCTAATTAGAAGTGATGTGACCATAATATCATACTAATTTTAATATTCCATCATCTGGCATTGTGATTTTTTTAGATACTCCGTCAAGCAAATTTCTTGATCAACGGTCATATATTTAGAAATAATGACAATCAAGATTTGGGGTTGTGATGAGCCGCCTGATAGACTAAGGTAAATAAATCACTAAGGTCGTTGCGACCTCAGTCACTCGGGGCTCAGAGCTCAATCAAGAAAACAAAATCAGACCACCAATCGAAAAGACAAAAATCAATGGAAACCAAAATAGCGGTCCTGCTATGTGATTAACCTAGTATAGCTCCCAAGGTCGGTCTCAAGGAGCACGAGTTGGCCTCACGGCCTACGAAGTAGTCTAAAAGCCAAATAAAATAAAAACAACTATTTTTGGTGGTTTTAAATATTTTTATATTTTTTTATTTTTCATAATGAAGGAAAATAATAAAAAGGCAAAAACAAGCACAATTAACAAATTATTTAAACACTCTAAAAAGCTCCAAAAATTCAAACAAAAATAGTTTTATGTTTTTATAGGGTTTTTATTGTTTTTGGTGAATTTTTGAGATTTTTATATTTTTTATAGAATTTTCAAAAAAATAAAAGAAGGCAGAAACAGTGAGGTACTATCCAGCCAGGCTTCAAAGGGCCATAAAAAATATAAAATGGTCCTATCATAGCCTAGAGGTAATTTTTATGAAAACTACAAATAACAAAAAAAATTCAGCAAAAGAATTTATGATATTTTAGATTTTCTACAAATTTTTAATTTTTATGAGATTTTAAGTGTTTTTTAATTTTTATAGTTTTTCTATATCCAAAAATCGGCAAAATTTCATAGAAAATCAAACACACAAAAACAAACAGAACTTAATTTTCTTGGAATTTTAAACACAGTTTTTATATTTTTTTAAGAATTTCTAATCTGGACAAACACAAAAATGGTGATTTTTGATTTTTTTAAAAATATTGAAATGCCTCAAAAATGTACCCAAAAATTAGAAAAAATTTTACACAGTGGCAGGAGCTACATGTCCAAATTTCACGCAATTTGGGTTAAGTTTGATATTTTATTTAAATCAAAAAGAGGCTCACAGTGCACAGGGACCTATCCGTAATAAAAAATATCTTCAGGGGCTGAAAAGTAACAAATCCAGAAAGTTGGGGGTCCCTCGTGCAAAAATTCCAAGAATGCACGCGCGATGCACGTGTACTGGGCACAGAGGGTCCTAAATGTAAGGAAACTTAATTCCAGGGGCTTATTAGCAACACGTACTAAAATCCCAGGGAATAAGTTGCAAAATACCCAAAGAATTCAGCACATGTTGAATAAAAACATTCATAGGGGCATGGATGCAAATATCATAAAATATATTTCATTCAGTAACTCATAAAAACGTCAGCCCATACAATGTAATTTCTCCAAAAATCACGTGACGAAGCACGTGTCTCAAACAAACAGGGATGAAAATGCAGATACAAGAAAGGTTCAGGTCCTAAGTGCAATTGTTAAAAAAAAACAACTGAAATAAATATTTACAGGACTATATTGTAAAAACAAAATGACATGGGCCTAAGTATAAATTACCCCTTATTATCGGAGGGACGAGGGCGTGCCACGTGTCTGATCTGACAGTGCTGGAGCACGGGAAGCCCTTCGTCTGAACGTGAGGTCTTGATCAACCCTCGGCTGGATCTAACGGTAGTGGACTGCTCCTCAAATAGACGGGTCTGATCGAAACTGGAGCTTCGAGGATGAACGGACGGCGGAGGATGATCCTAGAAGAACATTTCACCGGCGAGCTTCGCCAGCTCCGTGCGTGCGGTGTGGACCTCCTCTGGAGCTGCTGGAAGGTGGAATCGCTTCGTCTCGACGCTCCGCAGCGGCTGGGATCCTCCGATGAGACCGGAGACCACCAGAGTGGTCCGACGACGTCAGAGGCTCGAAGCTCTTGGGCTCAAACTCGACGACCCTTAGATGGGTCGCACTTGGCCTGCAAAACAACCTAGGAAGCTTCCTAGGTCGAGGGCAAACTGCCTCGACCCGGTTAGAGGTGGAATGGGTGGATGAGTGCGTCGGGGCGACACCCTCCGACGAGGCGACGACGGAGGAGGGTGAACTCCCAGTTCCTGGGCGAACCGGGTTGGATGGAAGGGCGTAGCAGGTGGAGAGGAGTATGGTGAAGATGACGGTTGGGTCGGATGATGGAATGGATGATCGGAGCGGGAGTAATCGATGAAAGATGGAGATGGGTCGATTTGGGGGTAATCGAAAATTAAAGAAAAATAGGAAGAATCGGGTCTACCTGATGACGGGAGCCGACTGGGGATGAGCTTAGGAAGCTCTGGGTCGTCGCCTCGAAGGGTTGTCGGAACCCGAGGCTCGGGCGCAGCTCGTGGCGGCGCACGGCGGCGGATGTCACCGGATCAGTGGCAACAGGCGTCCTCTCCTCTCTTCGACACTACGCTCACTCAGTTGTTACTCTGGGGAGCACAATGGAGGTCCTGGGATGAAGGGGAAGCGCCAAAGATCACGTGAAATTGCGGCCGAAGTTGGAGCTTTATACGGCTAAGGGTCCGAGAAGAAGAAGGTCGGGCGTGTTGTCGGAGCTCGGATCCCAAGGAAAAACCACCGGGCGTGGATCTCGGGTATATCTAATATGATTAGGACCCGAGGTTTGATTATTTGGGGCTCGGATCTGGCTTAGAAAAATAAGTGAAGTCGGGTCATGCGTGCAGATCCAAGTGGACTGGTCCATGGGGGAGAGTTGACCGGGGGTCAACAATCCCCCGTGGACCGATCAGAGGCTGCCATTGGATAATTATTTGAAAATTCAATTTAAAATAGTAAATGGCCTTATTTCAAAAAAGTCAAAACATGAAAAATGTTTCTTTATTTTTAAATTATGTTTTTGTGATTTTTATTTATTTTTTTCAAATATAATTTATGTATTTACAAAATATTATTATTATATACAGGTATATACATATATATTTTTGATTTTTGATTTTTAATTATTTTATTTTTATACAATTTATTCCAATTTTATATTTATTTATTTATAGAATAAAATTTAAAATAAAAGGGTATTTTTATTTGATTTTTATTATTTATTTACATAGGTTAAATAAATAGGTATATACAAATATGTACTTGGTATATATACAATGTGGAATTCGATTTTTGTTTTATTTCTTTTTATTTTATTTTTATTTTTGTGATTTTTATTTTATTTATTTACATTAATGGAATATGGAATATGTACATATTTTTATGGGATTTTTAATTATTTATTTATAAGGAGAAATAAATAGATATGTGGTTTTTATACACAAGGTCTATGCACAAGGATGAAGGAATTTTATTTTTATTTTTGTTTTTTTCCATTTTTATTTTTATTTTATATTTACAAATATATCCACATAAATAAGCACACATTTTAATTTTTATTAAGAGGAAAATAATTTTATTTATTTACAGGTATATATACAACACATGAGCTTCCCTATCTCTCTCTACTTGGGTTCTTTTACAGTCAGGCCCATGTTGAGCCCTCCCTTGGGATTAGGTCGCTTAATATTTATTCTAAATATCTCTCTCTTTTCTTTTATTTTCTTTATTCTTTTATTTATGCACAAAAACATGCTAAATATACATATTTACACAATGCATGCTATTTGACAATTATTGCTATTTATAAGAATATATATGTGTTTTGCATGGGTTTTGTAGCTAAAATAAAAAGAATAAAGAGTGATGTATGGGTATTCATCATGTTGATCACATGTAAGGAAGGAAAGAGGTAATGGTTTCTTCTCATGAGGAGAAAGCATAAGAATGATCTCTGATACAGTGTTGGTGGAAGCTAGAAGATTACATGTAACAAGTTCACCATATTCATGATTTAGACTTAGAAGTAACTAAAGGATCAAATAAAAATAATTCTGCCTCGTCTTCTCAGTCGAAGGGAAATTCCATTGATCATATACAAAAATCTTTTACAGTTGGTGTAGAGCACTAATTAGTAGTACTTGTACTTTCTGACTCATCTTCACCAACTTTACCAATATCTAACAAGTCCAATTTTGAAACTTCATTAAAAATAATTCTGGGTTTCTTCATCATCTAAAAAAAGTTGATTGAAACTTAGAAAAGTCATAGTCTCCATTTTCATCAAAGTCTTCTATTTGAGATGCTTATTTGGAGTTATAGTGATTGACCATCTTTATTGAAAACTATCACCATCAATGTGAAAGCAAACTTTCGTATATTCATGATATGAGAGGACCTTTCCTATCACCAGAAAAGGTCATCCGAGGATGATCGGGGTTGGGACAATCATCAAGGGGTTTCCACCAAGATAATGAAGTCCATTAGAAATTTTAATAAACAAATGGATATAATCAAATTTTAAAGAATGTTCCTTGACCTTTTAATAGATTTATACACAAATTGAAGGATTATTTTGGTTGATTTAAGAGGACTAAACTTGAACTTCTCCACTAATGAGGCAGCTAAAAGAATTGCTAGAAATCTTGTTATCTAAATGAGCATAACCAAATACGTGTATCTAACCAAGTTGGCTCTTTTATCGGCTTTCTATTGAGGTAACATATATATTGGAGATGGAATTGGTAGAAGACAATGAGATTTTTTTGTTTGTCTTCCCCTATTCCTAATATTCCTTTAGAGTGCATTTTTTTAATCGATTCTTGGATGCAAAAGATTTTCCATTCTTTTTCAACAACATATTTTTCTACCATTAATTAAAAGGTTAATTACAACCTTAGTTACTTTATCCTCCACAGATGCAATGTTTATGGCTTTGATAGAAGACGAAAAGAAGGTATTTTGTCGAAATTTTTAGTTGATATCTCACTTTAGAATAGAATCAAGGTATCGTAGATTATGACAGTCTTAACGCAATATGCCAAGGATGAAATGCATCTTGGCAGATCCAAACATATTGATATCAAGTATCATTTTTTGTTATGTGAAAAGGACCAAGGTGAAGAAAGTTGTCAATGATAAATAATCCAACTCCTATGTTCATCAATGCAATTCCTTGAAGCAAGTTCGAACCTTTTTGAATGTGATCAATGCCCATTGTTAGCGAATTTTTGATGGAGGGAAAGACAACAATTGAGTCTGCCATTTGTCACTATGCTGTCAAGGGATTTAAGTGCATATTGTTGATGTGTTGAATCCAAACCAATAATTTTTACTTTAGGATTTGGATCTTGTTTACTTTGAGATTTTGGTCATGATTGTTTAGGATTTGGATCACGTTTGCTTTGGGATTTTGGTTCTTATTTGCTTTAGGATTTGGATAGTTTTTGGATCCCTCCATACAGGAAAATATATAAATACCCTTAGGATGACTTTGGTTCAGGAATAGGTAGGAATAAGTATCATGAATAAGATTAAATAATATATTATTCTTGTTCACCTAGAAGAAAAGGAATAAGGTGGAATAAGGTGAAATAATGGTAGGTAAGGCGGAATAAAGATATGAATAAAGTAGAGTAAGGATAGAGAGAGATGTGCATGGGGATAGCCATACGAGGAAAAGAGGAGGATAGTATGGGAATAACTCCCTTATTCTTGGGGCTATTCCCCAAATGAACACCTCCTTAGGGATAAGGTTATTTCTTATTTTCTATACTACCATTGTTTCATCATATTGAGAGAGATCCACTGCTCTCAAAAAAGGTGTCACCCGGTTATAGGTGGACTTGTAAATCCTGTATCGTGGTTGTTTCGTGCTTTCATAGACGTATGTTTGATTCGTGTTCTACTTTCGCTATACATGCACCGTGCAGATGGATGTTCTCCCTTTTTGATATTTATCGCTCTGTCCTATATTTATCGAAACATACTCCTATAACTGGCACATACACGCATAGTTGATACATACTTCTATTATTTTCTTGCTTAAGAGTTCAATGAAATGAACCAATAAGTGAACCGGTTATTTAGAGATTGTAAACCATATGAACCGATACCCATTATTCTAAAATGATTATTTCGATTAGGTTTAATTTTTTGATTAGGTTCGTCACTCGATTATATTATTTTAAACACAAAATTCTAGCTAGTGTTAAGTTAATTTAGAATTGACTCTAGGTAGATCCAACCCAGGGCATATCTTGATTGTGCCAATACTAGAAAAAGTGAGGAAAACATGTTGTTGACACTACTAGGGTTATGATACCCACTTGACATCTTCAATGCAATGGATTTTTTTCAAAAGAAAGAGTAAAGCAAACGTCTATTTGTAGGATTCAACCCATCATAGGCAGTAGACCTCTTCTTTCCACGAGACTATGTGCATCTTTATTGCTTTTGCCCCACCTATCATGAGAGGCATGTCATCAAAGGTCTACGATAAATGCACAAGTCCACGCCCTTTTTAAGGCTAATCATAGAAAAGACATGATGATCAATATTCGTGTGAAAAGCACCAAAAGAAGTGGACGCCTCTCACTCATTGTCCCATGCAAATTGCCTACCAAGGCTTCTCAAATTGGGATTGGATCCTCGGCAGTACTGTAGAGGATTGTTGTAACTCTTCACTAACTCAGAGCTGTTTTGATCAAAATCGAACGGTTAACACGGTAAGGGTTCTGAAAACCTGAATTTTTATGTGAACTTCTCGATCTTGATTGAGCATCTCCGGATTGTTGAGGAGGTACAACAGAACCTCTGCAGTACTGCAGAGGATCCGCTCTCTCCCAAATTGTCCTCATAAGTTTTCCATGCACCTTAAAACTTGTACTGAAAAA